>JBBBDQ010001706.1:1392500-1430000 GCA_037127315.1 Ascarosepion bandense
TAGTCTATGCAAAGGTATTCGACAGAATGCACCACAGAGAGTAGCTAGAGATGCCCATCAACCTTGACATGTTATGAAAAGACACTAATCAAGAACCTGTACTGACAGGAAACGTCTTAAAGATTTCTTCGAAGTTAGAAATGAGTGAAAAACAAAGATGTCTTCGCATTAAATCTAGCCAAAACTTACAACTGGACCAATCTCATAGCTCTAGAAATCCTGCCATGTTTCGTCGTTGGCAGAAAAAACCTGAAAAATATGATACAGTGCTGATAGCAGACACGGAAAAGATACGAGACCTCCTACAAAAGCAGCTAGAGCAAGCGGAAAAAATAACTACATATAAGCTACCAGAAACTGAATACTTGGTCCTCAATAAAAAGGATCCCAAATCGTCAACTCCAAACCGGAGTTATAAAAATCAAGCCGTTACAGAAATTTAAATATCCGGGAAGTGTTCTAAAAGAGGACAGAATATGCAACACTGAAATCCAAAGGCGTACTGGCAAGGCAAAGTTTGACTATAATGTAGAATCGATCACTCCACTTTGATATCTATATAAGATGCTCCTTCCCCTCCCACCCTAATCCTATACAGACATTCTACATTGGTATCTATATCTATAAAAGGGAAAAGGGTGGACGTTGTAGTAGTAGTTGCTATGTAAATTCATCATATGTTTATGCTTATTATTCCTTAAACTTCCCGAGTGAAACCCGGCTAAACTGCTAGTTTACACTACAAAAAACACGAATATTACTTAAACAAGGGCATTCGTTATATGTAATGTTTGAACTATCATTGCAATTTTATTTTAAAATTGCAATATTAACAGATGCTTAATATCGGTGTCAGATTTCGTTAGAAATAAAATTAAAAAATTAAGACAGCCAGTAGAAATGTTGCTTCTCTGTGTTGTGCTAGATGATTTTCTCTTCAGATTCTATTTTGCATATATATATAAGGCTACTATTCATTCAAGCTTAGACTATTGCTGCAACATATAGTCCGATTCTCCTGATATCTACACAATACACCTTGATAAAATTCAAAGAATTAGCTATATTATAGAACACGATCTGTCATCACAGCTTCAATCACGTTTTCATCGCCGTAAGGTGGCCACTCTTTGCCTTTTCTATAAATATTTAATGGTTATTGCTTGGATGAGCTCTTAGCAATGATGCCTAGACTCTTCGAATTTAAAACTGGTGACGAGGTTTCACCAATGTACAATCGAGCTGGCGAAATGTGACCGTGAATTTTATGCTATTTTTTACTTAAACTTCACAGTTGTGAAACTCCCTTCCATTTCCTTGCTTTCCACCCAGTTTTTGTCTGAAAAATTTTAAATGCAATTTCAATCGCTATCTGTTGTCATCCTGATTACTCTTTGTTCTCGCTCATTAGCAATGTTGCTGTTTCTAAATCTTCCACACCCAGAAACAATTTACGTCTAAATGGATTTCTTGAAGTGAATGCGATTAAACAAAAAAGAAAATAATGAAACGTCTGCTAAAAACCTACAAAATATCTACGTTCCTTGGCAGTTAACTCACAGATTCAGAGTAGACATTGAACGCAAGCGTAACAGATAAAAAAAAATAAAGTACCTAACGATGGCAGAGCAGAAATTGGGTGGGATATTAACCCGAAAACACTAACCATAGGTATATAGTACCCAGCGCAAATGACGCCATTTTAATTACAATTTACTTTTCATTCCTTGATTTTTTTTTTTTTTTTTTTTTTTTTTAATACAAATTTTGAAATATCTGCATGTAAAATATTTCAAATAAATATTTATATTTAATATTTTTTAATATAACCATGGTTAGTAGTGGTATAATTTTAATTGATGGTTAGAGTTCAAGGGTTAAGGAGACAAAATTGGCTGAAATATATAAAAATCAGGAACTTTTGCAAATGTCAGATAAAAAAAATGCCATCATTCCTGTCAACAATTCTGAGTTGCTAGCTACGAAATGAGATAGGATTCAGTCAGTTAAGAGACTTACGTGATACACGCTTGGGCAACCATGTCTCGAAAGACTGGTTGCCAGCCAAATCGATAGAACCAAATATGTCCTGTTATTTAGCCGATAACTGGAGGGAAGGGACAGATTAATACCTTTCCCAAGTGAACGGAACAAATTCCATTGGAATACGAACTCGGCTCCCCCATTTCTCGTTCGTAGCCGATATTCACTGCATCACAACGCACATTCACAGCTACGATTACATTCCATTATAAAGTGATTTATTCTGAAGTGCACACAAGCTGACTGACTCGACATTCGAACCTAGCTTTTCATATTCTTCTCACTGTTTTCGCCCTTGTTTTATAAACAAAGAAGGAAAACTAACGGTGTATATATATATATATATATATATATATATATATATAAAATGTATGACATGGATCAAACGCCATAAATTTTGTTCGCACGGTTGCGCATGCGCACTTTCCGGTGTGTACCGTCAAACGTGAAGAGACAAGTGCTATTTTCCTGACATTAAAACGCAGGAGGGAAGTGTTAAATCATGCAGATAGGCGAAGGAGTCTATTCGTGGAGTAGAATTAAAATATAACACGGTTCAATCAATGTTGAAACTCTAAAGTCAAAAACGATACAAAACACATTGTAATGTAAAGAGTGAAAAACACGCAATAATTGATAAAAGTTACTTTTTTCTTTTAAAGAAAAATTAAGCAACCACCAAAGCAAAAAAAAGTCTCACAATTTGTAGTGAAATGGAAAAACCATAAGAAAAAAAAAAGAAACACGAATCGAAAGAACAGAACAAAAATGAAATCGCTGAAAACAATTTCATGACAAAAGAAAAAAAAAAGGTGTATAACGAGGAAGGATAAAAACAAAAAATGAGGCAAGAATCGTTTTCTCGACAAGTCGGTAGTTTTATTGCTCGTGCAGCTTAACACTTGACAAGCAGCTCCTGACGTCATGCGGCACAAACCACCTGACATCATCACAGATCTCGTCAAGTCACGCAAAGTTAAGTTGCATTTCTCGTTATCGCGATGCTTTTTATGCCACTGGTGTTACCTTGACACGGAACAATGAGATAAAACCGTTTTCTAGTAAAATTGATCACCAATGTGATAAATTTTTTTTTGTCGATAAAGTGAAGAACATAGAGCAAGAGATCTTGTAGATGAAACAGTCGTTTTAATGAGGAATAATTAAATTTTATCGAATAAATGTTAGAGCAAAACATTGGAAGTCCAGTTAATAACGATGTAGAATAGACTAATCTATTCTTTATGGTGTTGATTTCTATGTCGACTCTTCATATCTGCATTTGTTCTATTCATCGGCATACATAGCGTTTGTTACTTTGAAGGTCTGGAAGGATTTTCCACCCATCTAAACAATACTTCAAAACTAGGTAAGATATACGAAATATAAAGTAATATTAAAATTAGGGCCATTTATTCTGCTTTGCTTCAGTCAGTTAAGGGCCTTACGAGATACATGCTTGGGAGATTATGTCTCGAAAGAGATATGACTTTCTGTGCAGATTTTCTTGGAGTAGATTGTCATTAATTTCTGTGGTAGACTGGTTGCCAACCAAGGCTATAGAATTGTCTTGCTATTTTACACATAGTGTCGGATTAATACTTTTTGCAAGGGTATTGGCGTGTAATTGAACTGGAAATTGAACTCTGGTCTCCGAACTTCCTGGCCTTTCTTTTGGGAAACTCTTTAATCTCACGTTATCAGAATGTATTTTTACGGAATGAGAAGGGCAGCGCCAGAAATTCAGCGATTGGCCAAAATATCTTGTGGGCGTCGTAATATAACACTGAAGAATTGTCTTTGTATTTTAGATATGTCCCAAACGGGAAGAGTTCAACAGAGGGCCGCAAAAATCTTGAAACGACGATACGCTTCCCACACACTGGTTCGAGAGACAGTCTAATGTGAAATGCGTAGGGACGCTAAGCTAATGAACATGTTTATGTGACACCATTCCTACATCTTCAAATTCAAGCCGCCAAGTCTGTCCTTATCTTGTAATAAAAAGTAGACAGGAAAAGAAATAATTTCGTTAATACCATCTATACAGGTGTTTAGGACTCGAAGACACAAAATGCCACGCGATTTCTTTGGTAAAATCACGCTTAATACTGGTTTCTTTGTCTCGTTATTCTTGAGTATTTTTATTTTAATGCTTAAAGCACACATCGAAGATCAGAAATAGTAATGGATAGATGTCAAAAATTGATTTCAATAAATAGTAAAAAGCCTTTGACAAAGTCTGGCACAAAGGATTGCTACTCAAGTTCTGTAGGTATAGAATAGCTAGGCATCTTTTCAGTAAGAAAGTCCTTTGTCAGGGGTAGATCCTTCAGAGTCGTTGTTAACTGCAATTCCTTCATATTTTTTCTCGAATCCATCTCGGACGAATCGTCATTGTAATTTACATAAATACAAAAGGAATTAGAACTGAGTATGTTCATGCTGACTTCGAAAAATCTTGAAGACACTGTTATGTTTTCACTCATTGGGGCTGGGTTTTACTTTTCGATAAAACCCAGCTTGCAATATATTTTATCAGTAGAACTACTTAAAAAACATTGGCGCTAAACATTACCATAACTCTGTCTCTCTCAATCTAATATATATATATATAACGGACACACAAAGTTCCATTTATAAATAAGTTTACATTTAGATTATATATACATATATAATCTAAACTCATTTATAAATGGAATTTTATGTGATTCCGTTACCTATAGACTACGAAATGGCCGAACCGATTTTCTTGAAAATTTACAGTTGTACTATAAGCGTCTGCGAGTGTTCTTAGCTAGGTTTTGTGTCGAGGTATCCCCGATAAATATGGAAAAATTCGGGTTATAGGAGTGGTCCGTTTTTAATCAAATTTGATACACTCATAGACAGACATAAGAAACGATATTCAGAAGTTTCAATGTTGCAGTTCTTACAATAGTGCAGAAAATCGATAAAAGGCAAGATGTTTGTGTGTCTGTTTATCTACCTCTGTCTTTCCTTTTTTTTTTTTTTTTTTTTTTTTCAGCCTTTTTTACTTCGGGTTTGGCTCTAAGTAGATATAATTATAGTTCTTAGTCTCAGCCATGATACCATTTACTCAGACTTATTTAGCCTTCAAAATTCAGTTTACGACGGAAAAACTTATTCGATGTCGATACCAGGAAATCAGAATTTGACTTAAATCTATTCATTTTTCTCTCAGTCCACGGTTTCGCTTTAAATGGAAACAACTATTGCTTTTTAGTCTTTTATGCCAACATCCAAAGAGTCTTAGCTCCAGGACCATGGATTAGTTTTAAAGCTTTCATTACACCCGAGCAACGCCGTGCTATACTGCTAGTATATATAGTCACCCGCAGACAGATTTGTTTTGCTGTATCACAGCTTATCATTACGGTTTGACATCCGATTGGTTTAAACGTAGGATTGAAACCAGACCGAATTGGCGTCAGTCGGAAATTCTACCTGTGTACTATGGGCGTATGATGTATCATACGACAGTAGCCCGAGTGCTCTAATTCATGATTGAAGGAGCGATATATATATATATATATACATAACACCTAAGATTTGTACTCAAGTCGTAGAAATTTGAATGATTTTCTTTCTTAATAAGATGTTCCCGATGTTTCATACCAATTCATATGCGGTTAAATTTTCCATTATTAGCATGAACCCATATGTTCAGTAGTAGATCTTCTAATAGTTTTCTTATCTAGCGTTCATTTCACGTGGTGAGTTTGATGACCATAATGTTCTCTATATACATGAGCTTTTCCATGTTCGTCCACAATTATTTAAATATACGGTTGGCCTCTTTCTATTATCGCTGCCCAAAAATGCATGGACTTAATTGTCTTCAGATCTTTGTTCTGTTGCGAGGATGGCCTGGTTCAATGAGTTTAACTGCATCTGATAAGCTTCCAGCTATTGTATAGACCGTCAATACTTTGAATCTTTTCAGATCTGCCTCTTTTATATATCCGATATCTTTGTTAGTTTTGTTGTTCATTTACATTTGAAATATTTCGCTGATTTCATCAATATTTAAACAGATGATGCAAATTTTCTGAAACCATGTAATTCCTAAGATATCTCAACCAACATCTCTATGAATTATACAAATCTATGACTGATTATCGATAGTAAGCTCATGCCAATGTCTATTCTATTTTCATGGCTTCTACTCCGACGAACACAAGTCATTGGTACTCCCGCCACAACAATTTACTCAAGCAACCAGACTGGCAACAGGGTCCCACCCATTTACAGTTAGATCAACCAAATGTAGGCGACAGTTCTATTCCAACAGCTTTTCTCGAACTTCCCGCCTGTGGAACTCCCTTCCAAATAGTTGATTTCCTGACGGGTAATACCTTCAGGAATTTAAATGCAATGTCAATACCCATCTCTTATCCACTTCACTCCACTTCTTTCTACATCACCCTGTATATCTTGTTCTTTTCTTTTCTCTATGCCTTCGCAGCTGTTTTCAAAACTGTGTTTCTATCCTTCTCTTGCCCTTTTCTCTGACACTTCCTGTAAATGGTTTGTCTTTCTTTTCACTCTCCTCCTGTCTAAACTTTACTCTCATGTAGGCCCCTGCGCATCAGTGGCGGTATCGCCTTGCTTGGGTGAAACGATTAAAAAATATTTTAGCCCATGCATAAAATATCCATTCATAGCAAAATACATTTTTATCATAATTTGATGAAAGTATATAAAAGAAACCAGAAAAAAAATTTCCCAAGTTTATAAATTATATATATTTTTTTATGTTTAGTCCTTTTTTTCTGAGTTATTTTTTTACAGATATTTTACTGATTAGACGTGAATAATTGGTTTTTCAATATTTGATTTGATGTTTTCATTAAAGTCTAACACTTTCTTGTTTTCATTTATCTTATATCTAGAATATCACCACTAAAAGAAAAATCATTGCGAAAAATAATTTTTTGAACGCCATGTTTATTTTCTGCGACAGAAATTAATTTTGCTCATCTCAGATCTTAGATAACATTTGTTTATCGCACCATCATATTATTACCTTTAATTCCTATATAGCTTACCAGTACTGTTCACTGCTATCAGTATATTTTTCACTCGACTATATATAAGCAAGATAACTATTTTGTATCTAAAGATATTTATTCTTGTGTAAATATTCTCAGGTTTAGTGCATCTCTACATAAGTGAAAAGAATAAAATGTTCATTTGTTTTTATTCTTTTTTTATAAGCAGTCTCATAAATATCCTGTGCTTTGTAAGACTTAGCAGACCCTACCAATCAAACCATTTAAAAATAATTTTCTAATAGTTTATACGACGTTCTCTCTCTCTCAATATGTCCGTGAGTGTTCATTTTTCAAAACAATTTTACACCATTATGCGTCATTGATATTTCAACTTTTTCTTTCTGAGTCCAGACAATTTTTCTTTGATTTCCACTTTCTTCTAAATAAGTTTGTTAGTTGGCTGATGTTTCGACTTTAGAATGTTGAAGGCAAACAGCCACTCTACATTATAAAAATGCGTATCTATCTATGAAATTGCCTTTTAAACATGTCAGATTAAATAAATTGCAAACATTGTTTGCTTATTTTTACAAACAAAATGTTTGTTACAAGAACAGTTGTTTCATGCTTTAACGCCTGCATGACCATGACATAACAATATAAAAAAAATTTTCACGTTCTAATGAACACTAACAATTTGTCAACCGATATATTTGAAGTAGGAAAAAAATGTACAGTAATTTTTAGCAACACAGTTTCCTGGTTACATTTATTACCATAACTCACACCCCTGAAGCTGATCTCGGAAAGAGGTTAAAAATACTTAGGTACCTTAATAAGTTAATGAACGTTACAGCCCATTTCTGACATCTTTTGACTGTATTAGGCGAAATATTATCCGTGATTATGAACAGATTTTATTAAAAATAAGCAAATATAGTGTTCGCAATTTATTTAATCGGACATGTCATATAATCGTAAAAGCATTAATACGCAACCCAGATTTCTACCTGTTTGCTGTGTACAGGCGATTTACAGAGTTATTGTAAATCTGAAGACATCGGAAAAGTAAAAACCTGAGTTGCGTAATAATGTTTACAACTGAAAAATATTCAAAAGTTCTACTATGCAATGATATTGAACACATTTTAATACAACTGTGTACTGGTCTAATTTAATTATGACCAAAAAATAAATTAAGTAATTGATATATAGTGTGGGTCAAATCCGTAAATAGATATCATAATTCCAAAAACTTTATATAGCTCTCTTTCATATTAAATAAAGAGCAATGTGATATGCCTAAAGAAAACTATATATAGTTTATAACCGATTTAGATATGTTGGGTTTCCTTTATATAAGCAAAAAACACTTCTCTTTAACTGAGCAAAGTCATGTCGACTTAAATGTTTGAAGAAACCGCTATGATGTTTTCACTTGCCAGGGCTATTTGCTGTTAAAGCCACTAATGCGTTAGGGGCTACATAAGAGTAAAAGATTACATAGGAGAATAAAGAGAAAGACAAACAAGTTACAGAGGATGTCAGAGAAAGGAGCAAGAGAAGAATGGGAATACAGGTGTGATGACAGTTGCAAAGGTAGAAGGAAAGTAAAAGGTATACAGGGTGGTGTGGAATGGACTAGAGACAAGTGGATATGAGATGGTTAGTGACATTGGATTGAAATTCATGGAGGTGAGGTTTTAGCCATCTGGAAAGCAAGAATATGGAATGTTCCACAGGCTGGAAGTGCAAGAAAAGAAGCTGAAGGAGTAAATTGTAGGCTTCATTTGGTTGATCTTATTGTGAATAGTTGGGTGCAAGTTGCCAGTTTGGTTACACGAGTAAATTCCTGTGGCTGGGGCACCACTGAGTTAAGTTCGACAGAGCAGAAGCCATGAAAATATTTATAGAACAGACAGCGGGTATTCTGTCGGTGAGAAACGGGCTGGAGTCGAGCCGCCAAATCGGTATCTATCACAGCACTGATACTCTTTTGGAGCCTGTTGAGAAACCCGAGACAGATGGGGGCACCTGACCGGATAGAATAGCAGTGTTCCATGCACAGACGTGTTTTTTGAAAAAAAAAAAAAAAAAGAAACGGGACTTAACGGCAAACAAGCCCTGACATCATCCTGATGGTGTCCTCACGTGACTTCGAAGTCGGCCTGAATTGTTTCAGTTAAATAGAAAATCGCTTTTTGTATATATATATATATATATATATATATACGCTCTCTCCACGATGATATCGAGAACAATACAATAAAAATCTTGCCTGCCAAAATACATTCTAGCAGCAAAACCTTCGAAAAAACATCCTTCGCGCTAAATATTATCACAATTAAGCGCACACATATATATTGCTGTTTATATAGTTGCACTTATACGCTCAGAGAGAGTCTTGTTTGGAAGTGATTTTTCGTTTTCAATTTCATATCGGAGGCCACAGTTTAAACAACATAAGCTACTCAGATGATGCAGTACTGATATCAGACACGGAAAGGAAACTACAAGACCTCCTTCAGAAGGTAGCTGAGGACAGTGACAAAAAAGGACTACAAATAAACTGCCCAAAAATTGAATGCATGTTCATCAGCAAAATGGGCAGACCAAAATGCCAAATACAGGTGGGGAATACGAAAAAATAGTAGGTACAAAAATGTAAATACTTGTGAATTATTCTAACAGAAGGAGGAAAGTGTGACACAGAGATCCGAAGGTGAATTGGCATGGCAAGGCAGCATTCCAAAAGTTGTGTAAAGTACTAAGAAACTGGAAATTTTCACTAGAAACAAAGAAAAGAGTACTGGATTGCTGTGTGATGTCGGTTCTTCAATATGGCAGTGAATGCTGTACAATATCACCGAAGATGAAAGAAAAACTTGAAGCGACCGAAATGTGATTCGACAGAAGTATGATGCGAATATCATGGATCTAGCATGTGAGCAACGAGGAAGTTTTGGAAATTATGAAAACGAAAAAGAAATTAATACTGAGTATCAAGGAAGAAACAGTTGGGGCCTTTTTCTGGTCTAATGATATCTAGAAAAATGTCCCAACCGTAAAGCACACATATACCATAAACACACACACACACACACACACACACACACATATATACACACAAAAAAAAAAAACACAAAGTAAAATTAATGAGAGCAGCACCAGCAGCAGCCAGGAATGGCCATTTCTTGAAAGGCACGGACTCACTCGGACAGACACATGCTCCTCTACCATTCTGAAGATGAAATTTTGATCTTGAAATATTAATATATATATATATATAGGTAATACCCAAATTCTTCTCTACATTCCTTTATTTTAATAAACGCATTGTAGCAGCATTCAAGACCTTACCATATATCTCATATACACAATGCGTCGAGCAAATTACAAAAAATTACTATATATATATATATATATATATATATATATATATATATATATAAACGGATCTTCAGGGAACATTCCCTGAAGATCCGTTAAGGTGAAACATTGCTAAGTTTGTTGGCTCACTAGGTTAATTTACTTATTCTGGTCTGCTTAAGTATTGAGCGCTTTTTTGTTATTGATTACTCGTCTCGGATTTTTTCTTTGGGGTACGTACTGGCTCGGTCCAAATCACTTTGGCTGATGTTCATGCGCTTAGCTCTTTCTTTTTTTTTTTTTTTTTTTTTTTTTTTTTACAACCATTTATTCCTTCCGCGTATATACGCGGAGTTTTTCGAAGCGAGTATAGTGATAAGTTTGCCTGCCTCTGTGTGTGTGTGTGTGTGTGTGTGTGTGTGTATATATATATATATAATGAATGTTAGAGCATCTTCTACTGACAATGGATTTGATTAATTAATTTATGCGTTATAAAAATGTCAATATATAGACAGTAGTAATGTCTTTGTCTATTTTCACATGGTAAATTTTGCTAGTACATTGATGTACGCAAAGTTCGGTGAAAAGTAAATCGATACTTCATGTTCCATTATTACATTTTCTTTTGAAAATACTGCAACCGAATACCTGTTATTTTTAGCGGTAAAAAAATGTCGATGCTTCTGTTACTCAAGATTGTACGAGAAAAAAATCATATTAAAAGTGATACCGAATATTATGGGATGGGACTCTAGCTGGAAAGCATCAGGCTGAGTCCTGAGGTGTTCTTCCTGAAATACCACGTCACTTCAAGAGGGAAGCTATGACGTATTTCTAGAGATTACTCTTTATACTTTAAATATTAAAATTTATAATTAGGATAGTATTTATATATACCATTCCTATAATGGTTGGTTCCGGGTATGACAATTACCTGCATCCGGCAGCAAGCCCTCTGATCGGGAGGTTGTAAGAAGCATGGAACCACCTCTTAATTGCTGTTGACAGATCCGCCCTGACTCGGAGTGGTAGCACCTTTTAGTCCCAGCAATAGACAAATAGTTTGACCTTCAAACTGATGTGAAAACGCCATGACAGTATAAAAATACTTTTATAGAAAAATATACGTTGTTGAATTAAAAATATTACCAACAATACATTTTTGAAGGAAAAAGATTGTTACTATAAAACATCTTGGAAGAAAAAAATAATAATAAAAATTTTCAAACAAAATAACTGAACATTAAAATTTTTTCTTAAACCTTGCTTTTTTGTGATTAAATAACCCACAGCGGTTGATATGCCGTTAAGTACAACTCAAACCAAATCAAAAACCTATAATGGTCTTATTATTACTACAATTTGCACATGTTGCATATCACACATGATTACTTACATTCTCTGTCTCTATATACACACACACACACACACATATATATATATATATATATATATATATATACATACATATGAAGTTTTAAAATACCTTTATTCATGGAAGATTATTACGTTACGCAGTATCAGGGATAAGCTGAACACAAATCATCAATAGATTGTTGCTAATCCTAATATTCTGCGTTACTGTTACGGAAAACATTCAACGCAATGCTCTATATTCTTTATATATGTAAAATACAAAGTGTTTGTTCCTTCAATTGATCAGATTTATACCTACTTCGTTGTTTCGTGAGAACATATGTTCTCACTCATTAACACTGTTACGAGTGAGATCAAAACTGTGTCGTTACGAAACTTTAATGTCTGCAAGAATCTGCTCAGTTAACGAGACATAGTTTTGTACTTAACAACGCTCCGACTCTACCTGAATATCGAACACTTACGATAATAAAACTGCTTGTGAAAATACATTTCATCGGTAAAACCAATGAAAAAACAACCTTAGCGCTAAACAGGAGCACACTACTGATGAGAAATCAGTCGGATTTCTGTCATAGCTTGAGGGAAACGCTTAATCTAGCTGCACTGATGAGCTATGATGTAGCAAAACAGGCTTGTATGCAGATGATATATAATGGAAAGAGCGCTAGATAGCTAGCTAGATTTTGTATGCAGTTAGCAAGAATTTAGTCCTAATTTCATGGTATTCACTTACGTCCAAATTTTTTTTTTTTTTTTTATAAGCGTTTCACCCCGATCAAGGCATGTCACTGCCACTACTGCGCAGGGGGCTACGTAGAGTGGAGAAAGGCTGATTAAATATAGGAAATGTCAGAGGGTGGGTGATAGGCGGGTAAGGATACCGAGAATGAGGGTTGGGTAGATGAGTGTTCTGAGAATAATTGGGAGTTAGTGTGATAGGTGTCTATTGACCCTACATTTAAACACCTGGAGATTGTAACTGGTAACTGTCGGGAAAGCAGAGTTGTGGAAGGGACTTCCACAGGCGGGAAGCGCGAGAAAAGAAGCTGTTGGAGTAGAATTTACGGTTACATCTTATTTGTTTAACTGTAAAAGGGTGGGACCTAGTTGCTAATCTAGTATCTCGTGTAAATTCGTGCTTAGGCGGCACCAGTGATCTAAGCTCATCGGAGCAGAAGCCATGAAAGTACTTCTAGAAGAGGCACAGGGATGCCACATCACGCCGGCGAGAGAGCGGCTGCAGCAGTTAGGAATTATATGGATAAATCTTCTCTGTGCAACTATGGGCTAAACAGTAAGCCTTCTCTCTGGGAGAAATGATTTCTCAAAATATTGTTAATGCAATATTCTCCGGCAAAGAAAAAAAAATTACAACCCGTGTTATGTTTCGGTTTTGAATAAGCCACAAAATGTTGATTAGCGTAAAAATAATTAGTCTAATCAAGAATTCGGTCTTAGAATTTTTGTAATTTAAATTTTTCTTTATTTTTCTATTCCAATAAGATGTTTTGTTGAATAGGAAATGAAAAATTAAAATCAACCTTTTCTTCACTTTTACACAAATTCACAATGACGTTTGAAATACTGTTTTTTCCCAAATAGAAAATGGATTGACCAAGTGCTTAAAGATAAAGTCGGAACCGGATTTCGCAAGTAGATGTTAAATTGGTTTTCTGACTAATGGAAGCAATTTGCAAGACTAAAAAACAATTCGTTATCTAATACAAAAAATCTAAAGGACTATAAATTCTTCAATCAGCCTCAGTCAGACACTCAGATGGGAGCAGCGAGAAACACAACTATAATTTAACGGGAGAAGCTTCAAGTGACCCGGACATTTGTTTCTTTCTCCTTTTTTGTTTGGTGATTCATTTTACTTCTCCATTCGAAGACATTCTTACTGAACAAACGCTCATTCATACATATGTACGTATATACGCATAAACTCTAACAAATTACTACTGCGAACATATCTTGATACCCTTAACTTTCTCACTGAACATTTATTTCTACCACAATTCATGTTATCCTCTACATTTCTATTTTAACATGAAAAATGTAGATTTTATTCTTCCAAAATCTACAACCTTCTGCTACCAACCATCTGATGATAATTCTGAATAGTCTGCAAGCTGTAGGGAGTTTGGTTATGTATGACGCAAGAACGAATCAATAAAAGTTATATATTTCCCTACGGCTTCAGTTGTATATCTGAATAATTTTTTCCCGGAATACTTTTATCCAACGCGGTTGATAACAATTGTCAGTATAGTAAGGAAAACTATTGTTACTTACATCTTGACATTTTTTGGGACACTAAATTAAATATGCATGTATCATATGTAGTAACGTCAAGTATAGAAGAGTGTCACATACCTTAATAACATTAGACGTGTATGTTGCATATCTTATAACACTGTTCCTGTGGTAAAATATATTTTTGAATTTTTTGTGTGTGTATATATATATATATATAAAGCAATTTACTTTGTCTATTATGTTTAATCATGAGCTGTTCTGTTCGGTGAATGTTATCGTTGCATAGCAATGTATTATGTCAACACAAGATAAAATCATGATGTCTTCATGTTAATGTCCCTGTAACCTCTCTGAAGATAGCTCATGTGAGCCGAAAGTTTAGAACCAGCATAATAAATAAATATCCAAATAATGAACAATTTTTATCTTTATTTTTACATAAAATTAAAGGCAAATTACGATATTTAGAACGACTGATGACTAAAGATAATCATTCATTGTCTGATATATTTAACTATATATATATATATTTTCATGAAAAGTTCAAATAATCAACTGCTTGCAAAAGTTTTATAAAACCACTGGCTCTGACGAGCGTTTTGAGATGAAATAAGTGAGTCGTATAACAAGATAAGTCACTTAAACTTTCCTGATTTATGTAATATATTTCGTGTTACTTATCGGACGATTTGATAACCTAAAAATACGTTAAACTTTAAGTTTTCTTTTTTTTTGTTTTGCTTTTATTACTATGTTTGTTTTTTGTATGTCTTTATGAATAGGCATAAAATCAAATAATTCTAATGTGTTTTACTACTCTTCAAATTTAATAAAAACGAGGTTTAACATGGCACCAGGTTTTCTATTGCCATATTCGGCCACGTTTTTCTTGGAAACAGATTTTACTATCATTATCCATTTTAATACCAGAGAAAACTACATAATTGTACTGTAGATCATATAAAAAAGAAAGCGAAGAGTCTATCATTCATTTCTTTTAAGATAAAATATTATATACTAAATCCATTATGTAAGCAAATTGTAATGAGCAAGAATTTGTGTTCAGGTAAATTGTAGAATTTTTAATAAAATAATTCTTGACAATTATTAGTTTTGTTAAAATGTTTTATTAGAAGACTGAAAATGCGACACTGAAATCTGAAGGCTATTCGGATAGCGGAAGTTTTGTTCAAAAACCTAAGCAAAGTATTAAGAAACAGGAAAATATATTTAGAAACTAGAAATATACTGAACTATTAATATCATTTCAAATATTGAAGTGCATTCTGGGAAATCTCTTCACAAATTAAGAGACGTGAAGCAACAAATATTATTCTACAGAAACATATTCATAATAACACGGACTATACGTGATTAATAACAGAATTTTAGAAAATGGTAACAAAAATGCAAATTAATACTTCTCATCAAGAGTGTTGGAATTTCTACGGCACATAATGAGAAAAGGGTCTTTGCAAAATGTGATATTCACAGGCCAGATTGAAGGCAAGTGGTACACAAGAAAATATCACATGACATACCAAAGATCGCTTGTTTTCTATTAAATATATATTTACCAGTGAATTCAGATGAAACTTAGTTGGGAAATAGCCATTTTCAACATGTCATTTTAGGCATGCATTATTCGACCCCTTATAAACTGAATGAGGAAAAATTCTAAGCCTAGAGGTTAATTTAGGTAAAGGAAGGTGTTGGGATGTATTGGCTATATTTGGATTAGTCTAGAGGGGGAAGGAATATAGTAGTAATTTTCTTTTTAGTAATAGGTGTGTGGCTTGACCCTGAAGTAGGTGGTAGGGTAATAACTGCCAGGCTAAATTTAAAAAAAGTTATTGGGATTAATTGGGAGAAAAGGATAATTATTGTAATTTATACTTATTTCTATGCTGACACATACTTATGATTTCCCTTATCTATCTATCTATAATTTATTTTTTACATATTGTATACTAACTATATAAAAATAGCTTTCTGTCATAAAGATTTAACATCAAAGAGAAATGAGATGGCAATGTTATCGGGTGATGAGGACGCAACGCTAGAATAGAGGTCATAGAAAGATCAAAGACGATGTCTGAAAAGATGTAAGAAAAGATGTCTGAAAAGAAAAAAAATCTCATTCTGAGTTCTGCGAAAAGTTTAAATATTAATAGACAAGAATATTGGATTGACCAGCAAGATCTACATTTTAAACAAAATGAAAGAGAATAATAAAAAATTGAACATTGTATAAATCGCGAAAGATATATGACGCTTAAATTAAATAGATATTTGTTACTAAATATTCATCTCATATAAGGCATATGAGCCCGTTCCATCTACGGGGTTATGAAGTTAGGTTGTTGTATGGAAGTAGAAGAGATGGAGATATGTACGACGGATATCGATTGATCTACATTAATAATTTATAATATAACTATGTACGATAATAATAGGGGTATAATTATATATATATATATATATATATATATATAATATTGATATAATATTTATGTAAACTTATTTTTAAATGGAACTTTGTGTGTAGACTCCGAAACCGATTTTCTTAAATTTACATAGTTGTACTATAAGCGTCTACGAGTGTTCTTAGCTAGGTTTTGTGTCGACGTACCCCCGATAAATATCGAAAATCGATATTTCGAAAAAATCGGTTTATAGGAGTGGTCCGATTTTAATCAAATTTGATACTCATAGACAAAGACATAAGAAACGATATTCAGAAGTTTCAACATGGCAGTTCTTACAATAGTGCAGAAAATTGATTTTATATATATATATATATATATATATATATATATATACGGCAAGATGTTTGTGCGTCTGTTTATTTACCTGTATGTCTGTAATTTTTTTCAGCCCTTTTATTTTACTTTTTGCTTCGGGTTTGGCTCTAAGTAGGCATAATTGTAGTTCTTAGTCTCAGCCATGATACCATTTGCTCAGAAGACTTATTTAGCCTTCAATATTCAGTTTACGACGAAAAATATTATTTTATATCGATACAGAAATTCAAAATCTGACTCACATCCATCCATTCATTTTTTTTTTTAGTTCACGGTTTCAATTTAACTAGAAACAACTATTGCTTTTTAGTCTTTCGTGCCAACGTCCAAAGAGTCTGAGCTCCAGGACCATTGATTAGTTTTAAAGCTTTCCTTACACCCGAACAATGCCGGGCGATACTGCTAGTATAATATGTGTATATATATTATCATGTAATATTGATATATTTGTTTGATAGCATAGTTATATTATAAATATGTACGATAATAGTGCGTATTATTAAGATATGTTGGACGGATATGGATTAATCTACATTTCATGATGTTAATAGCATAGTGAACGTGGAAGAATCCACATGTGATTTTGTAATTAAAAAAAAACAACAAATCTCGTTAAAATATTGTTTAGCTTCCTTAACATCGGAAGAATAGGGAGGGAAGTAAAATATTTCGATCATTTGTACGTTGTTTCTCTTTTATATAAAGATCTGTAATGTTGAAACGTAACTGTGTAGCACTTCATGGAAACTGTGACACTGCAAATAGATTGGCTTGCGATATTTGGTCCTTGGGAAACGGGCTTTGTTTGAAATACTTCATCGTTCAAGAAACTAGAAACTCTCTTGAAATGTAACTTGCTTGGAAATTAAAGTTCCTGGCAGCTCCAGCCTAGATCGGTCAGTTACGTGCCGTATGTGATACACGATTGGGCGTTCATGTCTCGAAATAAATATGCGACTGACTGGGTAAATGATTTTCCCTCAGTAGGTTTCTGTGGTAGACTGGTTGCTGCCAAATTTATAGAACCAAACCTGTCTTGCTATTTAACACATAGATAGAGGGAGAACTGACGGATTATTTTTTCTCAAGCATATTTTCACGAAAGTGAATGTATCAAATTCAAGGAATTACGGCCAAGAATCTTTCGCTTTATCGAACTCTTTGAGCGTTACAAGAATGAAATCCTAACAATGGATTTTGTTTTTTTTTCATTTCACTTGAGATCTATGATGTTCCTATCAAGGAGTCGTATTGAAAGTACATTTTTTTTTATCATGACGAGAAAAAATTGATCGCTTGTTTGTAGATGATGAAATGTTTCTAGATTAGTTTAAAACTTTTGAACGTTACACGATAGTTTTCAACTCTCAGACATGAACTTACAGAGGGATTATCTGGATTTTAGCAAATTAATCCATAAATTGCATATCGGAATATATATACTGCATATTTTGAGTTGTACTAAGAAGTAGATGAACACAGTTTTCTCAAAATTATTTTGATGAATGTAGAGATATATTGGCATTATTTGATAGCTAGTATAAATTTTGGTTTCTTAATGCAAATATTCAAACACGTTTTTAAAACTGCGTTGGTAAGGAAGCATAAAAACTTGTGCCAGTTTTGTAAGCAATGCTTGCACATCACTTAAGAATTTATAATGGTTAAAGTTAAATTCAGTGAATAATTTCAGTGGTGTAACCAAGAATTTCTAATCTAAAGACTACGTTCATAAAAGAATTATAATTCACATACTACAAAGAGGTTGACGACTAAACTGGAGAGATTTCAAAGAAAAAAAATTATATGGATGGTCCAGGGAGGTTTATCTAATACTAACGGGTACTTTAAGATAGTTATGTGAGAAAAAATTATAATAGTCAAACAAGAATATTCGTCCGAGTAATTTTATTTCTCAAGATAAAATGCTTGAAAACGAAGGTCAGGATTTGGTTGATAAGAAACTCATTGAAACTCACTGAACGGAAAATAATGAAGTAGTTTATCAACACCTTATGGAAAATAGAATGCCAAAATTTTAATTTGTTGGGGCTTGATTAATTGTTCTTATTTTTAAAAAATATTGCTTTTCATTTCTTCTTTTTTTTTTACAATTTTCTTTTAACATTTTCTTTGAATCTATACTATTTTTTTTACCCCAGGGAAGAACCAAAGAAGTGCTACCACTCCGACCTGTGGTGGACATGAGAACAAGAGCAATAAAGAGGTGGTTCCACGCCCCTCAAATCTTCGATACAGTCATAATCCAGGATGATAAAAACAATATAATTAGTAACATTTCAAATGTAGATTTTAAGTTGAATCTCAAAATATATATTGTTAATGTAAATATATACATTTTTAAAATGTATTTTGGAAGCATTAGTTGATTATACCAGTAGTGTTGTAAAATGATGGCGGAAATATTAATTTCCATAATATCAAATAGCCAATATTAATCTGTAAAATCGTCCGGGTATGTAGTATATATTGGTTAACGAATATATATTGAGTTATTTCAAATAAACGAAGAGACTTGAGCTAACCAGAATGTTATGCTACATAACAATGCTAATTATAATTTCGTTCTCTATAGCTTATCAAATATTTTTTTTTAATCGTGTCACCCCAAGCAAGGCATTCCACTGCCACTATAACGCAGGGGGTTACATAGAGGGATTGGGTATAGGAAATGTCAGAAGGAGGGTGATAGACGACTTAGGATGTATATAGGGAGAGAGTTGGAGAGAGTGGGTGTGAGTTAGTGTCTTAGGTGTCTATTAACCTTACATTTAAACGCCTGGAGGTTGTAGCCGTCGGGGAAGCAAGCATGCTATAGGGAATTCCACAAGCGGGAAGTGCGAGGAAAGAAGCTGTTGGAGTAGAAATTGCGGTTACAGTTCATTGGTTTCACTGTAAAAGTGTGGGACCTTGTTGCCAATCTAGTATCTCGTGCAAATTCACATCTAGGGGGCACCAGTGATTTAAGTTCGGCAGAGTTTTCCACCCTATTTAAAGTTAGAAAATATTTTTAGATTGTAAGAACCTTTTTTCAGGTAATAATGGTCCTCTGCCAGTCTTTCTCTTTTTCTGCCTATCTTCATTCTTTATTATAAACACGTTGATATGATTTAAAAAAAAAACACAAAAAAAAAACAATATCACAAGAAGCAAAGTAATGAAGTTCAAATATTCGCCTCAGTATATGAGAAGGAAAATATATTGTTTAGGTATGTTGGGAAAACTTTCGGTAATATTTAAAAACTTTGCCCAGATGTACGGATTTATACGAACATACTTTTTTCCTTTAATTTTTTCTTCTTTAATTTTCAGTGTTTTTTCATGATTTTTCTTATCGTTCGTGCATTTTTATTTTAATTTCACGTTTCTATATTTCATCCCATGAAGTTTTACTATCTATAATACCTTACTTGTGAATTATTCCTCTTGCTTTTCGTCTCTTCAGATATCTTATTTACTTTCTTTGTTGCAGTAGTTTTCACTTTTATACATTCAGTCTGCCGATTTTCTGCTTTCAGTTCTTGTTTTTATGCATTGCACATCACTCACATGTTTTCTCTTATTTACTTCTCATAGTTTTTTTTTTCTCGGAGTGATCTTAAGACAGGACAACTTAGCCAAAAACAAAGAAAAGAGTACCGGGTTGCTATTTGTCGTCAGTTCTTCAATATGGCAGTGAATGGTGGAGAATATCATTAAAGATGAAGGAAAAACTTGAAGCAACTTAAATGTGGTTCTACAAAAGGATACTGCAGATATCATGGATCGAGCATGTGAGCAATAATGAGGTTTTGGAAATGAAGGAAACGAAAAGGAAATTAATACTGATCAAGAGACAGCTGAAGTTTCTGCGACATGCAATGAGGAAAGAAGGTTTGGAGAACCTGATACTAACATGTCTGATAAAGATGGAAAAAGGCGGGGGAAAGCTACGGATAACATATTTGAATGACCTAATCCGGTGGATGATGGAACGAGGGCTGCATAATGTAACAGGAGAAGGCGTGCTAAGAGCCACCAGGGTATATGGAGACGTTGAAAGCCATGATCGCCTACGTCCTGCAAGAATAGGGCACATAGAATTTCTTATTTGTTCATACGTGTAGTCAAATAAACGTTGATGCTACGAATCCTTGTTAGTGCTGCATGCAGTTCAATGGAAAGGGTCACCCTGGAAGCAGATATACTGTCGTAAGTGATATGAAGTTGCATTTACCGGAAAAATCTCAAGACTTACTCAATAATGCAATACGAGTTCATTACTTGACCTGTGCCGATATAGTCTTTGGTCTATCTTTTGAATGTGGCCTACTAAATTCTGTCATGCTTATAGTATGTGTCTTAATTTACAAATACTATCAAAGTATTATAACTGTCTGGTAACTGTTAGAGTAAAAAGCTAAGTTTCAATAATTTTTTAAATTGTTACATTAATAAATATACTCTTTCTGAGGTAGAACACATTCAAACAGGTTAGAATATATCAGTCAGTCATTTAAATGCCATACGTGATGCACGCTTGGACGATCATTTCTCGAAAGAGACACGACTGACTGGACAGAATATTATTCCGCAGTAGGTTGCCATTGCTCTCTGCGGTAGACTGGTTGCCATCAAAGGCTATGTAAACAAATCTGTACTATTATTTAACCCAATACTGGAAGGAAGAAACGGATTATTACCTTTCCTAAGGGTATTTGCGCGTAAGTGAATGCAAGGAATTCAACTGGAATTCGAACCATATACGATGCCAAAATTAAAAACTAGTCCACATACTCTACCTGTACCAGTTGGTCTTTAACTCTGCAGCTATCTACTTGCCTAATAAATATCCAAAAGTATTTTCGTTTTTAATATATATTGCCTTTGAATTTAATGAATTTATTTTCTGCCTTGTAATCCTATTAAAGAATGTGCAATTTTGTGCAATGAATATCGGCTCAGAACAAGAAATCGAAGAGTCGATTTCGAATTCCAGTTGAATTCCTTGCATTCACTTACGCGCAAATACCGTTGGGGAAAGCTATTAATCTGTATCTTCCCTCCAGTTATGGAGATTGAGTTCTATAGCCTTGGCTGTCAACCACTCTACTATAAAAATAATGGCAACCTACTGCTGGATAACCTTCTACCCGGTCAGTCATGTCTTTTTTTTTTTTTTTTTTTTTTTGAGATATGGTCGCCAAGCCTGTATCACTTATGGCACCTAACTGGCTGACTGACTGAATCCTATTGCAGACTTTTGTAGCAAACTGAAAATTGGAACACGAACTATGTCGGTGGTGGTTTGAAACCCACAGGCGTGGAATTCTGAAAGTAATATATTTTAATTTTAAACATAATATCTAAATTGGCGCAGAAACAATATAACTTCGAGAATGAAAACAATGAAGACCCCTCGCCGCACCCAGATAGCGTATTAATGATTCACGTTTGGCCAAATATTTGGTATCTCTTCTGTCAATTTCATTCACTCGCTCGCTTCCTCCAACTAACAGTGCTAGTACTGCTGTCTTCCTGACCAAAGATGTGATGGGACTTTGGCACCTGAAAAATTGTTGATAGGGCCCAATGATATATTAACACAAATCTTCTGAATTATTAGTAAGATTTTAGAGCGAAAGTTCGATTTTCGCAGTTGCGAGGGAATGGTATTCCATAAGGTTACATGGATCTACAAAATAAAACCTAAAAGTGAAACGGCCATGACTTATTAATAATAAGAATAAAAATGAGGACATTATTACGTCTGTAAATAAAAGCAACACTATTATCAAATCGAAATTTAAAACCTAAATCTAATTTTTTCATTAATGCGTATTTTGGTGTGTGTTTCTTCGTAGAAGTCACTGGCTTAAATGTCATTTTATTTTCTCTTACATTTATTAATATACATCAATTGAAATTACTTTTACTTGAAAGATTACTATTATTGAAAGTGAACAAAATATTGAACATCACACTGCATCGTAATTACCAGTCTATGCGTCGAGTCTCTCTCTCGTTCACAACTTCAGGTTAACCAGATTTGTATCCGAAAAAAATATCACATATATTGTTAATGCAATAGTCACCCAAACACACACGCGCACACACACACATATATATATATATATATATATATATATATATATATATATAATGCGTTACAATTCAGAAATGAATTGCGTTCACCTGGTGACTGGTGTGTGTATATATAAATATAACACTCTAAAATTTCCCTTCTGTCATTTTATGCGCTTATGGCTAAGGGAGTAGGGACTCCGACTGATACCAAATTACTCAAGATTCGAACCCGGCTGGAAGCAAGTGGAATCTAGCTACACTTATGAGCTGTTATACAGAAAACATGCTTGAATGTGGATGATTAACAAATATATATATGTATAATCAAAAAACGGAGCGTGTGTATCGTAAGTTATCAAATTCACTAGTCATACGTACATACATTTGACCAGATATTTGGTCTAAAAGCAACAATATTACTAATAAAAGAAAGTAAATTAAAAAGAATAAAAATTCAGGAGAGTGCTGCTATCGAAATTTACCAGGGAAAAAAAAAACTACGCTTCTGTTTCGTTTTTCTCTTTTTTTTTTTTCCAAATTTTCCCAAGCCAAAATACACAAGCAGAAATATACTGAAAAATGCAAAGCAAATGGTTAAAATCATCACAAGATTTTTAGAATGTACAGCACATACACCTATCTTACTTCTACACAATGACTCGCTTAACTTTTTCGAGATACTGAATCATGAAATTTTGTGATTTCCACATGCATTGACTCATCTTTTAGCTACACTAATGTACGTTCTCAAAATTGAATGCCCTGACTAAACCATCACATAAACACGTTTATATATAAACACAACCAACAAAATAAATCCGACCTTAAAGAAGTCAATCCTGTGTGAGTGCCCATATATATCCTAGTGAATAAGGAATGAAGAAAAATTTACAACGTCCAAAACATTAATTTAAAAAAGTGCTAGATATATAATACAGAGCTGTGAATATTTATTATAAGTTATGTTTTAGAATATGTACAATTTTTTTACATATATCCACTACAAATTGTACATATTGTTTTGACATTAGACTTCCAATGTCTCAGGTGGTGTGGAAAGGAATGGCAGTCCTCTTTTCTTATATTTGTTGGAGTTGTGTGTGATTGTTGGCGGGGCTTAGTGACAAGGGAATAAGTCTTGTAAATTGTCCGTTAGAATTTTGAAGAAAGTGAGTTATGCAAATATATGAAAAGAGGCCTTCCATTCTTTTCCGCAGCACCTGATGAGACAAGTCCAATGTCAAAACAAAATGTACAATTTGTATATATATATATATATATATATATATATATATAGATATATATATATTGCATGTTCTAAAATATAATGGCCTAGGGGTAGAATCGCCGATTCGGTCCGGTTTCAATACTGGGTTAGGAAACGATCGGAGTCTAACCGTACTGATGAGCTGTGATACAGCGAAACAGATCTGTCTGCGGATGACTATAGTAATTTATAGTCATCGGCAGACAGATCTGTTTCGCTGTATCACAGCTCATCAGTACGCTCAGACATCCGATTGCTTATAGCCAAGGATTGAAACCCGACCGAACTGGAGTCAGTCGGCGATTCTACCTCTGAGCTGTGAGCGCTCGATAGGAGGCAGAGATTTAGCGTATGATGTATCATACGCCAGTAGTCAGTACAGTAATGCGACCATGCTTATATAACAGTGCACATGTGTGTATGCGCAACTCTTATAAATGAACATATGTGTATGAGAGTATAAATTTATACAAATGTATACGCCAGTGTGTGTATGATTGTATATGGGCACGTGCGTCTGCGTATTTGTATATCTCTGTGATAAATTTTTCAAGTAAATTATTTCAATTTTAATATATATATGTATTTTTTTAAATTTTAAAACGGGAACAAAATTTGAAAAAATTCGAAAATCCGTACGAAGCTCGTCACCTTTGTCCTTCTGTGTACATTTTTATCTTTTTTCATATATCTATCTCTACTTCCCTTACGTTAATTTGCCAGCGTACCCTTTTGTCTGACATTGTCACACTGTTTCCTTCCTCTTTGTTCCTTTCCCCTTCTCCCTTTTTTTTACTTCCTCCTTTCCTCTTTCCTTTTCGTTTCGCTACGCTTGTTTCCGTTGACGTTACTCTAAAACAAATGTATTTTAACATATGTGCGTTGTAGTGAAGTAGATATCGGCTCGGAACGAGAAATCGGGAAGCCGAGTTCGAATTCCATCTGAATTCATTGCATTTACTAACGCGCAAATACCCTTGGGAAAGGTATTAATCCATCTATTCCTTCCAGTTATGGGTTAAATAGCAGGACAGATTGAGTTCTATAGCCTTGGTCGGCAACCAGTCTAACGCAGAAAGCAATGGCAACCTACTGCGGGATAATTTTCTGCCCAGTTAGTCATGTCTCGAAAGAGACATGATCGCCCAAGCGTGTATCACATATGGCACTTAACTGACTGACTGAATTAAGATCGCCGATGAAGCGAATGTTACGCGTTGAAATCTTCATACGATCTTGACAATTTTAATTATTTTTTAATGTGTTGTATATCTTTCCTCTTTAAAAGAAACAATTTAGTTACATTGAGCTCTCTGACTGGATCAGTTTTAATATTTTATTTTTTTTTAATAGAATCTCCATTGAGATTTTAACATTAATCCGCTTCCTTTTGAATTATATAAATAAAAATCCGAATTAATCGTATCAGGATATATATTTTAAAATCATACCTACCCGGACGAAAAGTTGCAAAATTTTTGAAAATCTTCTCGCTTATTTTGAAATTTGAGTTACATTAAACTTCTAGTTGTGAGTTCTGTAAATCTGAAAATCCCCGTTTTGCAATTTTAAAAAACATTGGAGAATCAGTTCATATGAAACGCCCGAAGATAACGACTTGATGAATAGGTGGGTGTGTAATCGACTGACTTACAAATGATTATATATATATATATATATATATATATATATATATATATTATAGTTTTGAACATGTACAAAATATTATCCACTACAAAGTGTACATTTTGTTTCGACACTGAATAGGTAACTGATGAGACATTACCATTTAAATGTCGAAACAAAAGGTAAAATTTGTAGTGGATAATATTATGTACATGTTGAAAACTATAATTTATAATATTCACAGTTTATATTAGCACTGTTTTCAATTAATGTTTTGATCGTTGTAAAATTTTCTTATTCACTCCTGTGTGTGTACGTGTGTGTGTGTGTGTGTATATATATATATATATAATCAAGGCAGCAGATTATTTTCTAAGCATATACAGTTAAATATAACAGACAACAAATGTCTATTAGAACGGCTCATGATTAAGCATAAGACATTCATTGTCTGTTATATTTACCAGTATATGGTTAGAAAATATATTATGTTAAGAAAATCCCGAAAATTAACGAAATGGTTTAACAACCGACATATTGAAATTATTTGAACATTATTTTTAATCGATACTCGTATTTGAGTAGACATTCTGTTTTTAATCAAACAGTATATTTACATATTTACTTTTTACCAGCCTGATTATTTACGATAAATTGTTACGATAAATCCTGTCGAATGACACATTTTTGTAACAAAATGTATCATAATCAGGCAGGTAGAAATAAATATACTGTTTGATTAATAAAAAAAAAAAAACTCCAATAGGCGTATCGATTAAAAATCATGTTCAAACATATATATATATATATATTATTTTGAGGCAGGCATTAAAAATCTTCTAAATAAGCCGCCGTGGTTCAATCTTCTATTTTGTACGTACATGTAATATAGTTTATTCTTCCACAAATATTGTTTTTCTTGTCAAATCACGAAAACTAGTTTTGAACCTATGTCATCTTTATTCAGAGATTCGCTTTCGTTCACTCCTGTTTTCAAATTTCGTCGAGTTAAGTGTCTATCAGTTCCGAAGTTGCGGACAAGGGCTGATGTGATATTCGAAACTCTTCTATTCCTATTACAGATGGAGACAAAGCAATAAATCTCCGAAGCGTTTCTTTTGACAAATTGCATTTCGCGATTCCATTTTTTCCCAAAATCTTTGTATTACAATTTATTTTTTGTTTAAAGTTTGTTTGAAAAATACTTCTGAGATGTAACGTCAATCAATGTATAAACCCTTGAACAACTCCTTAGCGGAAATAATTAACGGAAAATCCATGAAGCATGATGAATTATTATCCCAATATAAGAAAGCGTTACAAACTCTGAAACAATCTGGTCGTTAGTAGGATTTTATGTTCAGTTATATGTTGTAAAATCAAATGTTGAATTTTATTAGGATACGTTCTGCATGGTTCTGGCAAATATTACCTTGAAGGTAATCAATATCGCAGCTTTCATTCATCTTAAATATTTCTTTTAAGAAATATATCACCTGTAATATGATGTGCGTTGTGGTTTAGTAGATATCGGCTCGGTACGAGAAATCAGATCCGAGTTCGAATTTCAGTTGAATTTGTTGCATTTCACATATGCGCATATACACTTGGGAAATGTATGAATCCGTCGTTGCTTCTTCCAGCTATGGATTAAATAGCTAGAGAGATTTGGTTTTATAGCCTTGGTAGGCAACCAGTCTTCCGCAGAGAGTAATCGCAACTTACTGCGGGAAAATATTTTGCACTGTCAGTTATGTCTCTCTCGTATCGCGTCGTGCATTTAACCGACGTCCTGATCGCCAATACTCTAGGTGGTATACAAATGGAACTTAATTTCATAGATACTGTAAATGGCTATTTTGGTCTTCCTAAATTACTTGCTTTTTGTTCATTCGTTTTAGTGAAACATGTACGAATAGATAATATCAAGCAGCAAGAAAAGTGGAATGTGCAATTTGTACATTAGCTTTATAACTTAAAGTGATTCTCAGTGATTGAATTTTTAAATTCTCAAATCAATATTTTCTCTCCCACATTCCTCAGTAACAATGCGTGAAGCATCAACATTTTTCTATATTTGAGAAATGAGTTACTTTAATTATTTACACTGTTTAATTTGCCCGGACTGTATTCCTTTTCCTTGTGGCCATATTCACGACAATTTGACCTTTACACGCCACGACCTTCTTCAGTTGATTTTAATTTCGAAAAGAACCTTTATTTCTATCACCAAGGTAGATTTTACAAAATCCATGTATTATGCCTCTGCCGGAGGTTTCAGTATCAGTTTCCCCTTTTGACTCAACTCATGATTTTTTTAAAACTCTTTTATAGCCAGGTTACGTGTTTGTCCAAAACACAGTTTCGCAAAAAACTTAAATGCTCCCAACGTTCAGTGTACTAAGCAGAAATAGCTTACATGTAACTTCTTTTCCTCGTTTATCTATCTCGACTCACCCCCACTCTCGAGAAATAACGAGATTTCGATATTACAAAAGAAATGGTTACCAAACAAACGAATTTTCCTTTTTCACAAAAGTTCGTTGACAGCTAAGTACTCTTATTTCTTTCAGCAAAATCAACCGAAAACGTTTATAACTGCGTTTTCTCGGTTCGATTTGGCTACGCAGTCACCACACAATGTAAACAATGTAAATAAAATATTAACATAACCTAGGTTCTTTAGACATCGTTAGGACATATTTTTCCTCATAATGAAGGCGGAACCACAACCACTTCTGTGCGAGTATTTTAGTGAGAGAGAGAAAAAGAAAAACAAAACTAAGTACAATGTTTAGAAAGGATAAAGGATGAATGGTTTTCAAGAAGATAGATGTTGGCAGTTGACATTGTATTTAAACATGTGGTGATTGTAGCTATCATAGAAGCAAGTATGCAGAATAATTTCACAGATGGAAAGTGCGAGAAAATAAATTGTTGGAGTAGAAGTGGCGAATACATTTAACTATTTCAGTGTTTAAAAGGTTGGAACCTAGATGTCATTCCATAACACTCTTAAATTCTCATGGTCAGAGTACTAGGTTAAAAGACAGCTCCTCAGAGCATTTGCCATGAAAATAATTGTGCAAAACACAGTGAAGAGCCACGTCGATGTCTTTCGTGTTTTGAGTTGAATAACAGGAACACCCGACCAGATATGTCAACAGTATTTAATGCACGGTCGAATGGTAGATTTGTGAAAGGTGGATCCTAATGATAAAAACACTCTGGACCGACACAGAGGCCTAACCTTTCTAACACTAGATGCAGCTGTAGAATCTATGTAATCATTCCACTTCAGGTTGGTTGAAAATGTGTACACAAATAAATGCAGTATGTTTTTCAGTCTGTTGCCATGCTGAAGGCTGGCAGGAGAGTTTTATTTTAGTGGTTAAATGTGTGCAGTTATATTTGAAATGACAATATAGAGAAGACAAAAGAAAGCCACTTTAATATAGTTTCACAGAGGTTATTGCCTATTGACAACTAATTATATATTGAGAGCGTTAATGTCCTGTAAGGATATTGGACTACAATTTCTTGTCTCTTTCTTTAAACTTTGTTTTCTCTCTTGTCTTTTATTTATCTTTAAACTCTTTCTCGCTAGGATATCCATTAACGTATTTCTCTTTAACTGTCTGCCAAATACTTGTAATACTTTTTATTTTCGTTTCATTGTCTCCAGTAGGCAGTCTTTTTCTCTATTTTCTTTTCTGTACTCATTACCTTTCTATCAATTGCAACTGTTATATTTGTAGCTGCTTAATATCACTAAATACTTAACGACAGCAGGTTTCTAAATTACTAACGCAGTGTTTTGCGTTGTAGGTGGTATCATAGTAAGATTGTATCCAAAAAAAAACATCCCTACTCTGTTGACTGGGGTTTCAGAATATGCTGACTGTATCACTGCAGAGAAGTAACCCCCATCACTAATGCATTCTTGGGTATGACGATAATGTGTGTGTGTATATATATATATATATATGGGTTCTGGCTTTGACGATAAACTGCATCCAGCAGCAAGACATCTAATTAGGACGTTTAGAGGAGCATAGAACCATTAATTAATTGCTGTTGTTGGCAGGTCCACCTCACCCAGTGTCAGCTATGGGCATATAAGTAAGACCCAAACTAGGGTTAAAAAAAACTATCAGTCAGTTAACTGACATACGTGATAAACGCTTTTTGACGATCATGTCGAGACATGACTGATTAGGCAGAAGAATATCCCGCAGTGGATTGTCATTGTTTTATGTGGTAGACTGGTTGCCAACCAAGGCTACAGAACTCAATATGTCCAGCCATCTAACTCATAACTGGAGGGAACAGACCTATTAATAATACCTTTCCCAACGGTATTTGCGCGTTAGTGAATGCAAAGAATTCAACGAGAATTCTAACTGTTCCCCAATTTGTCGTTCCAAGTCGATATCCACTGCATCACAACACATATAAAGTATTATAAATGTATAAATTAAATTTCAGCAATACTCTTTGGGAGAAGAAAATACTACAAGCAGTAGATTTTTCAAGCGAGAAAAATAATACCAGCAATATATTTCTGAAGAAAAATATTTACCATTAATTCATCTGACTCTCAACAAAACACTCTTTGCAAAAATACGACAATGAAACCTGATCTACAAACTGATTTCTTACAAAGAATATATAATATATTCTTACGAATCTATTTTAAATATATATTGTCGGCATTAAATAACTTATTGGGGTTGATATACCGTAAAACAAACTAATCGAACTAGAATAACTTTTCGCAACTCTACACAAAGTTCCAGAAAGATGATTACACATGCCAGCTTCATTTCGCCCAACATCATTACATATCTGGCTAGGTCTATATAAATTTCCAGCTTTTCACTTCGGTTCAATTTGTAACCTGCTGGAACACAGATATCATTTCATTGGATCATTGTGCCCAATTTCTAAGGAGATGCTAATCTTAACTCTCTTGAAAATTGTCCTCCGTAATTTCCTGCCGATCTCAACAAATCAGCGGACTAGTAATTATCATTTCAGCATGCATTTGTAAGATCACTTTAGACGCCAGATCGATAACGGTAGGACATGTTACAGCAAATGTCCTGGAATCAATAGCCCCGTAACCAGCAATGTGGTTAATAACAGCAACACCTGACTCTTTAAGAGTATAAACCTTAAATACTCATTCGAAAATAGTTTTCGTGCAACAAAACTAGAAATTCGTGGTAGGGCTAATTCGAAAAGTATATAGAATATACGAAGAGAAGAGCATAGATAAGACATGTTACTGAACAAAAAAAAGTCGTGGATTGAACAATACAAGAGAAAAAATCAGTTATCTCCTCTTCAGGAAAAAAAAAATCGAGGACAATGTGTGTGCGTGTGTGTGTATATATATATATATATATATATATATATAGTAGCAAAGTTATAAAACTCGAAGGATTTTTTATCATGCATTTACTTTTATAAAGAGTGCTCGATGCAACGTAGAACATTATATTGTAATGGTTGTTAGAATGGTTTATAAATTCATAGTATCACTACACAAAAATTTTCGTGTTTCGAAGATGATACGTACGCTTTTCATCGGGTGATAAGTTGAAATAGTATTGTAACAACCATTACCGTGTGTGTGTGTGTGCGCGCGCGATTAAAGAGAGAAAAAAAATCTCTAGCAATGCCTTGGTGTTTTTGCCATTGATTTTCAGCTTTGCACTGTCAGAACAATTGGCAATGTTAATGCCAACAGTAACGCCTCAAATTGAGGTTTTGTTCGTCGCTAAAAAATTGTGAAAACTATAAATTCACAATCACACACACTATCCCTCGAACTCATATGTGATATAATTTTTCTCATTTGTGGTTGTAATTATATTCAACTATATATATCCATCTTCAATATTTTTTAACGTTTGTGGTTTTTCTTTTAGTTTTTATATGGTTCTTTTATGTTTTGTGTATATAGTGTATGTCTGGGTTTCTTATATATGTCGTTTTGTTTGTGTGGGTTAATATCTATTTATTTGTGCTTTTGAAGCTTATATTTATCTTTTGATGATATATTTTTGTAAATCTTTGTATTAGTGTATTTTAATTTTTGTGATATTTCCAGTAAGATTGCTACATTTTCTGCTAAGAGGAATACTTCTCAATCATTATTAACCTCAATATTTTTTTAAGCTAAACTATTTTTATATTCGGAATTAAATTAAACTATTTGAATTTTTGAATCTTACGAGATATGTGTTTTAACCGCATGGGGAAATATATCAAGATTCATAATTACCTTGTGTTCAGCCTTTTTATATAAGTATAGGGTAGTTATGAATGGAATAAAATTCATTATTCTTAAAATTATTCTTTTAAAAGTAGTGCGAATAATATTTTGTAATTTATAACGTAAATATGTTTCATCATTACAAAAATAACCATTTTGTTTTGACACTGTGTTTCATCAGGGATGTTGATTTTAAAGTTGAAGAGTTTTAAATGGTTTAACATAAGCTAAACCCCCTTAATCAGGTAGACATTATGCATGCAGTGGTGTCCGATTAAAATACAAGTAATTTCTAATTTGAAGACCATACGAACACTCTCAAATGTTTATTAAGGCATTAATATCTATATTAGATCAAAAAAGAAACCAGCATAATTAATCGACTATTAGCATTACTTTACAATAAAAATTTCTGCATTTCTGATATTGTACCTTCCTGCCTTCTTTAGGTGCTAGAAATTTCAAAGTGAACTCTTTATTATGTTTGAGGGAGATAACTCATGACTACTACAAAAAGTTTTACACAAAGAATAAGAATTATATACCCCAGTGATCGTAATAAACAGTTCGTTTCGAAATGCCTAGCACCTGAAGAAGTTTAGAGCGTACAACGTCCGAAACTTCGTACAAATAGTGACCAAGATGAAACATTAGTGTGAAGAATGTAACTAGTGTAGTATGTTTATGTGTGTATAATTTTGTCTATTTGTCCATATGTGGATAACTATATATTTGTATGGATGTACGTGTATCTCTTTTCCCTGTTTATTAATTGTATGTCTGTACAGTACATTAAATCTACTGCTTTGTTATATATAGATTTTAAAATTTGTAGTTTCTAACATTAATTCTCAATTATATAATGTGTGTTAAATAAATGTTTTATTATAAAGTTAATAATGGATCAATAATGCACATTTCTTTTTTAACCAAATATTATTATTAATATCCAAATAAATTTTTAAAGTCTCTTATATTCATAAAATTAAAAATCCCTTGTATTTTGGTTGGTTGCCACTGAATATGCCTCTATAATCGAAGAGGGTTTGTCTAGTTTTGAACCTTTTATAATTCTTCAATTGAAATCAACAGTTATTTGATAAGACATAGTGTCGAAACAATGGCTACTTTTGTAATGATATAAAATATTATAAATTACATGCACACACACAGTTACTGAAATCTAACTCCCTATTTTTAAAAATTATAGTCAGACGGGAAAGACATTTTTATTTATATCGATGTAGGTATTTCTCTGTATCTAAACTTATTTATAAATAGAACTTTGTGTGTGTGTCCATTACCTATAGACTTCGAAACGGCTGAACCGATTTTCTTGAAAATTTACACGCTTGTACTATAAGCGTCTGCGAGTGGTCCGATTTTAATCAAATTTGATACTCATAGACAAACACATACGAAACGATATTCAGAAGTTTCAAAGTTGCACTTTCTTACAATAGTGCAGAAAATCAAAAATACATATATATATGAGTCAATATATTTGTATGTGTGTTTATCTGCCTGTATGTCTAATTTTTTCAGCCCAGTTATTTTAGTTTTTGCTTCGGGTTTGGCTCTAAATAGGTATAATTGTAGTTCTTAGTCTCAGCCATGATACCATTTACTCAGAGGACTTATTTAGCCTTCAAAATTCAGTTTGGGACGAAAAAAATCTTATTTGATATCGATACCAGGAAATCAAAATTTGACTTACATCAATTCATTTTTATTTCAGTCTACAGTTTCGCTTTAAATGAAAACAACTATTGCTTTTTAGTCTTTCATGCCAACGTCCAAAGAGTCTGAGCTCCAGGATCATGGATTAGTTTTAAAGTTTTCATTACACCCGAGCAACGCCGGGCTATACTGCTAGTACTGATATGAACTGATTTAAAGAAAATTTTATTGAATATCGAAAAATTGTCTGTTTATTTTTTTTAATAATCCTTTCTAGTTCTCTAATGAGCTTCTTGATAAAGTGAAATTCAGCAAAGGAAGGCGCCATTTTGTTTTTAAGCCATGTATTTCACCTTATTGGTGAATTATGAAGCTAACTTTAACGAGTGTGATTCGTTTTGCGCGAAATCAATGTTATAATTTTTTAATTTGTCATTTGAGATTATAAACAATATATATGAAGTGTCTTCAATAGATAAGTATTAAATAACTAGAAAAAATATCATTGGGTCACTATGGGAAATTATATGGGTTGCTTCGACAGATATTATTCTCTTTGGCATTAACCAAATCGAGTGCTCTTTTTGGGTCTGGGTGTTAAAGTTCTACATGGAGAACCTCTCTGCACAGAACAAAATCAAACTAAATCTGTTTGCCTTAATAATTGTTTTATATATATATATATATATATATATATATATCCAGCACTCTGGCTTTCGAACAGAGGGGTGCAGTGTGCTAATCTCTCATGAACATCAACAAATGGATACGGTTAATTAGCTGATTAGAAAGTCTACGATAATATTTACAGCTAGTCATTTTCATTATTTAAGGCATAACATCTGCGTGCAATTAAACTCAGAAGCGGTGACATCCATGCCTCGTCTAGCATCAGAGAAGGTTGATTGTCTTTTGTGTAGCTGTATATAAACTTCTATGAGTTATTTAATGTTAAATCTATTTCGTATGCAATTTTGTTTTTGAGATAGCAATGGTCTTAGTGATTCAAATCGTACTATTTGACCTCCCGATGAGGTGGAGTCATGTTTTTATCGAGGTTATTAACGGGAAATATACCGAACTGGAATTGAAACTCAGCTCCCTGTTTATGAAATCAGTGCCATTATCCATTGTATCAAGCATCCAATCTTGCAGCACCAGAGTGCGTAGTAGCAATAATTAGTTCGAACTATCGTTTGTCGGTCTGCCGATGTTTCATAAATAATGGTCAAGTCTATTTGATCGGTACTTGGTTTCTGTTAAGAAATAAAGAATCATTTAATGCCTCTTGCTAATACATCATAATAGATTTCCCGCTTTGATTGCGTGATAATACAAATGATATATTAAAAACACTACTTAGTTTAAGTGAAACATTTAAAGATAAAACGAAGACAGCAGTATTTAACTTTTCTTTTACTTACAGGGCAAAATTTAACAATTTCAAATCCTTCACATTTGTACCCCTTACTACTTAAAATAAGTACCAGCAATCATATTGATGATTGTTATTGTAATATTCTGTTAAAATTACTAATCTCGCATGTTATGGCGGAATTTCTCCGAATACTCTTTGATCGGAAATTTCACTACGAGCTTATTCAATCATTAACCGATTAAGATTTAAACGAAATTTAAAACAGAAAATCCATGAAATTTTCACACCGTATATTTAGTTATTGCTATTTGTGGTTTTCATTTCGTCTTATTCTGGATATATTTCTATTTGTTAATAATACTCGGAATATATGTAACATCCAATTTCTTTAAACTCCTGGCACCAAAATACCCTTGAATATCGCTTTCTTGCTAGATTATATTCTAAAGTTTATTATAGGTTAAACTGTGCCGCATTAAAATCATTTGCCGCTGAGTGAAAGTTCATTCTCCTCTCCTTAATTTAGTTTAATGATTATTTTTCGCTGCCATTTCTTTAGCTTTTATCTTCCCTATACATGACGCTATAAAAAAATAAAGAATAAAGTAAATGGTTTATCTCAACCGCCTTCATTGAGAGTAATTGTTTACAGAAATCCTATTATGGCCTTGTCCTATAGTCTAACTTCGGCTATGGTATGCAAATCAGTATTCGATTTCGTCGAAAAAAATAGTTTCTATTGAATATAACCACCAATAAAGTCTGGAAGTGTATCTAGGAATTACGGCAGATAGAAAAAAAAAAGACAATAATCAACGCATACACACGCCATGAAAATTCAAGAAAGAAAGACTAAAGGCGTATCAGATTCTTATACACACATCGACAACAACGAAATGCTGATCTTATATAGAGAGAAGCAAATACAAGGGGCTATAAAAACGCGTCTTCATCCAGTTTGAGTTTAAAGTTTAAAAAAGATAAACGATAAAATAGAATTAAATGGCCTATAAATTTACATTTATTAACAAAACTTGTAAAAAAAAAAATGTGTAAGGAAGCAAAAATGTAAGGAGTTGGTGCAATGCTTCAGAATAGAGAGAAACACATAGGCAAAAACTATAAAAGCGTGCACACATACATACGTGTTTGTATGAACAAACAGTAAGATTTAAGAAAGGAGACAAGTTTATCACGACCCTGTTTTTAAAACTAAGTTTGAGAAAATAAAGATGGCCGTTGAACGACGAGGCAGTAAAAATGGGAAAATAATGTTATATACTCCGCTATATTACATTTATTTTTGCATGCATTTCAATTTTCCATTTATCAAATTGATATTATTCGCATATACAAAAATGTTATTTTTTCTAATGCGAGATATTTTCAGGAAAAAAATTTAGAATATGTACAGAAATATTTGCGTTAAAATTTTTTTCTCACTAAGCTTTTGAAAGTTTCCTATTCTGCCTTATATATTGTAATTCACAAGAATATATATATATATATATTGTCGTTCTATAGGAGTTTTTAAGATTTTGTAAAAAGTTAAACGGATAATAAAATATTCTGTCTCTCTCTTTCTGCATGAAAAGTAAAACGATTGGGTCTGCCGTGTGAGCTATGAGCGAAAGAGAAATAAGCAGAGCGTGTTATAATCTCTTGGAATATATAACTGTAATCTTAACCTTACGGAAACATTGCATTTTCTTATCACCTGCAATTTTGATTTTATTTATTTAATTTTTTTTGCCATGACAAATCGTGGAGGTTTTGACATAGAAGCGCACTAGTTCATAACGCTCTTAACATCCGGCAGTCCCTCGCCAAAAAAAAAAAACAAAACAAAAATCGTACTGGAACAAACCTTCTATTCACCTGATCTCTGCGAGTTTTTCTTTCTTTACTTTTCTTATCCACAATCTCAAGGGAGATCATTAAAGGGACCCATTCTTAATGCGTGGTGGCCATCAGAAGTATAGCGATGGATCTGAGGTTCAGCTAAAAAGAATCTTTCTTGCTGCGCATAAAAGCGTGGCCATGAAGGAGGGAAAACGCATTAATGAAGAAGGAAAATAAAACCATGTAGTTTGTTGTTTGCAATTGAAATATATTGTTTGACACGGATCCCGTTACTTTCAAACAGACCTCAAGCATATAGATATATCTATATCATTTAATGAAACGTGCTTTATATATATATGTACATGTACACACAAGTATGGGTGGAATAATATTCCTTGTCCAAAGAAACACTATTTTTATAAACAGTGCTCAATACAAAGTAGAGCTAACATTTATTC
>JBBBDQ010001706.1:1435000-1472500 GCA_037127315.1 Ascarosepion bandense
AAATCCTTGATAGATGAACCTCTTCTCAAGAGGAAACTGTGAGATCATCAAATGCCGCATGTGAGAGGATGTTTAGACGATGAAAAATAATTCTTCGATAACAAGGATTCGAGACGCTTTTTATCACTATCAAAATCTGGAAACTGTAGATGGCTCCTCTGGCCGAACTGCGACAATAATTCTCTCTATTTCAGCTCTTTAAAGGTAGGGGATAGCGTTAAGAGTCAGGTCTTGAATGAAACCGTATATGAAGCCTTTCATTTTACCCGAATCTGTAATGTTTCCACTTGAAGTAGGGTGTGAGTTTGAGGTCTACAAATGTCTTATTGTACTGTGCCTCCCCGAGGAGACATCTTTTTTTTTTTTTTTTTTTTATAAGCGTTTCACCCCGAGCAAGGTATGTCACTGCCACTACTGTGCAGGGGGCTACGTAGAGTGGAGAAAGGCTGATTAAATATAGGAAATAACAGAGGGTGGGTGATAGGCGGGTGAGGATACCGAGAATGAGGGTTGGGTAGATGAGTGTTGTGAGAATAGTTGGGAGTTAGTGTGATAGGAGGTGTCTATTGACCCTACATTTAAACACCTGGAGATTGTAACTATCGGGAAAGCAGACTTGTGGAAGGGAGTTCCACAGGTGAGAAGCGCGAGAAAAGAATTGTATCTATTGATAGAATTGTTTCATATCGGGTTGCTTATAATAATCGAATTATTTTAGTATTATAGTTTCTAGTTAATTTCGTCAGTAATAATGCATTCCTGTCATTTTCGTTTGGCAAGAAACTAAAAATACAGCACAGTGATTGCCATCATAAGGACTCCTGTCGGGATATTAACAGTAAATGTTTTATTCGTAGATAATTATTAGTAGTCGAGACAAAATATAATTCATTTTAATATATTTCGTAGAGAGAACATTCATGGGTGTTGACACTTCTTATACAATATTCACATATCTGTCATCTGCTGGTGACTTTGAAGCAACATCACGCAGTGTCTTTCCTTAGAATAATGAAATTAAAATAGCCAGAAATCGACGAAAGTCTTACAACGGAGAAATAAGATATGGGAAAAACCATTCCTTCGAAGAGAACCATTTACTTGTATGCATTGCTTTTCTTTCTTAGTCAATAATTTACATTTATTTACATAGAAAGTGAATATTTTCAGTTATTTATATTTTATCGGTATTATTTTTTTTCTCTCAGAAATCGAATAATATGCGAGTGGTGTAATATATATATATATATATATATATATATTCCTTAGAATAAGGAATATTTTTGTGCTATGGAAAACACATAAAACAAAAATAGTCAACAATAATTTCCTCACATCATTGATAAACAAAATTATTCTTACAAAAACACGAGACTAATAATTATATACACAGTAAGATATCAATATATTTTACTGCAACCTGATGCTCCGTCATAAGCAGTATGGATTCGCTATACGGAGAATTATTGAAGACCATAATTCTGCAGCTATTTCTGAAAAAAAATTATATATTACAGAAAATTAAGGTCGAAAATATTGTCACAATTGAAAATATAACCCATCAAACCGAAACTAGCGATGAACAGTATAGTGTCTGAATAAATAAATGAAAATATTCACTTTCTATGTATGTTTTATCGGTATTTTTCTTTCTTCTCTCAAAACTCGAATGATATGCAAGTGGTGTTATATATATATATATATATATATATATTCTTCATTCCAAGGATTATTTTTGAGCTATGGAAAGCACATAAAACAAAAATAGTCAACAATTATATTCTCACGTGCATCATTGATAAACAAAATTTTTCTTACAAAAACACGGTACCAATAATAATATACACAGTTAAATATCAACATATTTTACTGCAAACTGATGCACTGCCATAAGCAGGATAGATTCGCTATACGGAGAATTATGGAATGCCGTATTTCTGCAATAACTTCAGAAAAACTGTAAAATTTATAATATATTACAGAAAATGATGGCCGAAAATATTGTCACTACTCTAAATATAACCCCATCAAACCTAAACTAGCGATAGTGTCTGAATACCAGATGAGGAACAGCTTTCCATTATTCCCACTTTCGGCTTTGTGCCACATTTTTTATATTTAAGAAATAAATAACCAATATAGTGTATGAATGTCATACAAGACAGTTTCTTCTGACAAATCATTTACCTCTATCAGGCACAATGCCACCTTCTTGAGAGACGTCTTAAATGTTACTTAACAACCCTGAGTGCCATGAGAAAATTAATCTAAAATTAACAAGAAACCTTAAGTATTATTATACCTGAAAACACACATTTTATATTAATCAAAATATCAAAAAGCTCTCGCTATTCGAGAAGCACTATATATCAATATGATTCTTCTATCAACACACAATATTTCATTTTCACTATTAAATAATGTAAAGATATTTTAATAAAAAGATATTTGTTTTTCTAGTCGTACGAGGATTGCAATGAAATGAACACTTATATGTTACTATGTAAGATTCAATACAATAGAAAAAATTAAAAAATAAAACACCAAAGGCATAAACGCCCATATAACTATGGGATTGGCCCAAAGCTCTTGGAAGAATAAAAATTAAAGACAATTTAGATTATTTGTCTATATTTCTGACATGAGGTAGTATTTACAGTATTTATATTATTCGGACTATTGTCATCATCCTTGTTGCCAATTCTACAATGTTTCGGCCTTTGTACGTTCTGTTCGTCAGGTGCTAGGAATTTCGAACCGAATCCTTTATTACAATATTACAGTATATCATCCTCATTCCTTGTGTTAATTTTCGATTAGAAGCCATGTGTTATCTCCCTCTAAACCTGTCATGTGGTCTCAAGCGGATACAGACGTTGGTTAGTTCCTGACTTTACTTTTAGAGTTGTGAGTTCAGTACCAGGTTACAGCAGTGGTGAACAAGCAACTTGAAGGTTTAGAAGGAGATAACTCTTGATTTCCAATCGTGGGTTTAAGTAAGGAATGGGAATTATATAACCCAGTTATTGTAATAAAGAGTTCGGCTCGAAATTCCTAGCACCTTAAGAAGGCCAGAGCGTACAACAGCCGAAATGTCGTACAAATGGCAACAAAGATGAGGAAAATAGTCCGAATAATGTAAATACTGAAAATTTTCATATTATCTCCAACAAAATGGGAAATTGTTAGGATGTTAGGAAAACAACAAAACTTCATAACATATAATTAAATAAAAAAAATGCTTCAATGGAAATTAGAGGCCCAATATACTTAAATAACATTTGTCTAAGCACATTTTTCATACATATTGCCTGTTTTCCTTTTATTGATAATTTTTCCTTTTTTAATCCCGATTTAGCTCTGCTGAACCAGTTTCGAAACCAGTTAGCTAGCTCGTTTTTTTCAGTTTCAATTTTTACTCATGAATTGTAATAAATTTTGAATTATAGCAGTTAAAATGTTTTGTACCACAAATCAAATACTTTAAGAGTTTGAAGGAAGATTGGGGTTTAATTATATATAATATTTACCCAATACAAGTTTAAAGAGCCACTCAATGTAAAAAGTGAATTTGTATGAGCTTGAGGAATTACAAGAAAATAGGTCTTGGCGTATGGTGGAAAGGTAACGTCTAATTCTAGACATAGAGGTAACGATTTTCCATTGAATAATATTTCAGAGTTCAGTCGGAGATCTTGTTAATATACTATAGAAGCAGTCCCGAGGAGTTAATGAAAACGCAAACCCAAACAAGAAAAACATCCATAAACCTTTATTCCTGTTCAAGAGACATCAGAATATATACGATCTACGTTCTTAAGTTTATATTTGGGTTAAATTAGTAAAATGCAAGTCTCAATCAAACAACATTTTTATATTGAACGGTTAGAAATCTCCCGAGAGTATGCTTCACTGATCACTGCTGTTAGTCGTCAGCCTTTATCTATTCTGCACATAGTCGGATAACGTAAAGGTTCTGTTCAAAAATAATATAAATAATCTTTTATATATATATATATATATATATATATAAACTTTAAACAGAATGATCAGATACTCAGAGAAACCAAAACGTAAAACAACGAATTTGTTCGCCTGAAGAGTCAATTTTAGACTCGAAAAACGTGTAGCGCATATCATGACGAATTAATACTCCATAACTTGTATGAATACCAAACAATAAATATATATTTTAAAGAAAACGTTCACGGCTTCTCCCAATTTGTATGTATATATATATATATATATATATATATATATATATAGACTACTAGCATTTTTTATATATATATATATAGACTACTAGCATTTTTTATATATATATATATATATATATAGACTACTAGCACTTTTATATATATATATATAGACTACTAGCATTTTTATATATATATATATATATATAGACTACTAGCATTTTTTATATATATATATATATATATATATAGATCAGCGAGTATTTTTTATATATATATATATATATAGACTACTAGCATTTATATATATATTTATATATATATAGACTATTTACATTTTATATATATATTTATATATATATATAGACTACTAGCATTTTTATATATATATATATAGACTACTAGCATTTTATATATATATAGACTACTAGCATTTTATATATATATATATAGACTACTAGCATTTTATATATATATAGACTACTAGTATTTTATATATATATATATCAGCTAGTATTTTATATATATATATATATATCTTACTTTTTTACATTTTATATATATATCATTAGCATTTTATATATATATAGACTACTAGTATTTTTTATATATATATATATATATATATATATAGACTACTAGCATTTTATATATATATTTATATATATATAGACTAATATATTTTTTATATATATATTTATATATATATATATATATATATTTATATATATATTTATATATATATATAGACTACTAGTATTTTATATATATATATAGACTACTAGTATTTATATATATAGACTACTAAATATTTTATATATATATATATATATAGACTACTAGCATTTTATATATATATATATAGACTACTAGTATTTTATATATATATATATAGACTACTAGTATTTTATATATATATATAGACTAGACTAGTATTTTATATATATATATAGACTACTAGTATTTTATATATATATAGACTACTAGTATTTTATATATATATATATATATCTATTTTTTTTTTTTTTTTTTTTTTTTTTTTTTTTTTTATTAGTATTTATATATATATATATAGACTACTAGTATTTATATATATATAGACTACTAGCATTTATATATATATATAGACTACTAGTATTTATATAGGTATATAGACTACTAGCATTTATATATATATATACACTACCAGCATTTTATATATATATATAGACTACTAGTATTTATATATATATAGACTACTAGTATTTTATATATATATAGACTACTAGCACTTTATATATATATATCTACTAGTATTTTATATATATATAGACTACTAGCATTTTATATATATATATAGACTACTAGTACATTTTATATATATATATATATAGACTACTACATTTATATATATATATATAGACTACTAGCATTTTATATATATATATATAGACTAATAGTATTTATATATATATATAGACTACTAGTATTTTTATATATATATATATATAGACTACTAGTATATATATATATATATATATATATTTATTTATATTTATATATATATATATAGATTACCAGTATTTATATATATATATATATAGACTACTAGCATTTTATATATATATATATATATATATATTTATATATATATATATATAGATTCGATTAGCACACACACACACACACACACACACACACACACACACACACACACACACACACACACACACACACACACACACACACACACACACACACACACACACACACACACACACACACACACACACACACACACACACACACACACACACACACACACACACACACACACACAGACTACTAGTATTTATATATATATATATATAGACTACTAGCATTTATATATATATATAGACTACTAGTATTTATATATATATATATAGATCACTAGTATATATATATATATATATATAGACTACTAGCATTTATACACACACACACACACACACAGACTACTAGTATTTTATATATATATATATAGACTAGTGTCATTTCATGCCTGTATATATATATATATATATATAGAGAGAGAGAGAGAGAATACTAGTATTATATATATATTTGAATATGAGAAGTTTGCGATCGTTGTCAATCATTAAGTACTTATGTGACAATGTAATCCCCAAAATGTGTAGTAAAAATAAAAGGGAGTAAAAAATTTTAAACAGACAAACGTTACTAAAAACTAGAAACGAAGTAAGTTAAATAAACGTCATAAACCTGAGTCTCTTTAAAATTAAGGAAAATGAAATAAATAAAAATGTATTTTTTTTTTAAAATAAACAAAAGGCAGAAAGAAATGTAAGGGACATCTCTTGTATTATATATAATAGCCTTTTTTTTTTTTAGAAATAAAATAGGAAGAAGAAATCAGTTAAAATAGAGAAACTTAGAAAGAAAAAGATATTTGATGTTATATATAATGACCTTTTAAACATAAGATAATAAAAATAGAACATGAATTTTTTTTTTAAATCATGAAACTAACAAAGAATAAAATGTGAAAAATTAATAAGAGCATAAAAAACGATGAGTAAATAAAAAATAACGTAAGGAAATCGGAGACAATAATTAAGAATTTTAGGCAAAAAATAACTCCTAGCGTTAAATGACATATAGAGAAATTTATGACTATTAACAGGGAATCAAACGTCACAAATAAATCAATAATGAAAGAATAATAAATGAAGTGAAATAGGTGGTAAGAAATACCATTTTTAATATAAAAATAAAATAAAGAATCAACCATAAAATCAAAGGGAGGAGGAAACGATTTCAGATCATGAGTAAGAAAGCCAAAAATTACCAATGGTAGATATACAGTGTAACCTGATATAAAAGAGTTGTTCGACCGGATAAAACTTATCTTATATCCGGGTTTGGTCTATTTTATATACATTACCACAGGCTCTAATTTGGGACCAGAGAAAACTTATGTTATATAAGGTTTTTTCTTTTATCCGGGTTATTAATTTATATACAGTTAAACGATTTATTCAATGTCTAAACCTTTCTTGTAATATTACAGAACAAATAATAGCTTCCGAAAAATAAGCTTTTCTAACTTTCACTTATATGAAACAGAATTACGATTCCACCGTAGATTGACACTTAATATTTAAGATATGATTAATCAGGCAGAAAGTAAATTAGTTGAATACAGTTAAAAAAAACTATTACGTCAATTCTTTTAAATATAGGTTTAGCTACGTTTTAATTGGAATTTAAAATACTGCTTTGCCTACAAAACTACAAAGAAGCCCATATAACTCCCAATTATTTTCTGGCTACAGTCTGTTAATATTTGCTTAAACGCTTTTTTAATAGAGACCCATATATTAGTAGATGCTGTTTTTCTTTGATGAAAACCATATTTATTTCCATTTACCAGTCTGAGTATTCAAGAAATCTTGTTAGAAAAATGTCCCCACATAAAAAACTCATACCTGCATCCTCTCAATCTGACGAGCCTTGACCATTTGCTTCCGGGTGAACAATGCTTTTGAACACACTTTTCCCAGTCCTTGAAATGTATATATCTACTTGGAAAAATCACTATTCAAAAACACAATTCTGGCTCTTTTCTACGTGGTCGAGTGCCGTCAGATCTAGTGACGTTTTACTCTAAGAGACGCAAATTCGAAAACTGCAGGAAGGTGAATATTTTTCTAATAAGTGTACTCGAATATTCAGGCCAGTAGATATAAATAAATATACTTTTTGAAAATTAAATAAAGAGCATCTACTCAACTGTATGTATTTATTAAAAATAACGTTTAAGTAATAAACTAAAATGTCAGAATAATGAAATCCATCCCTAAAAACAGTCTGTGTATACAAGAAACATTTATCACATCTGAAACATTTACGTTAATCATTTCCTCCGAATGGTCCTGAGCATGACAATAAACTGCATCCAGCAGCAAGGCCACTTACTGAGAGGTCCAAGGAACCACCTCTTAATTGCTGTTGTTCCCAGGTCCAAGTTGACCCGGAGTGGTAGCACCTGTTAGGGCCCCAGGTATGGGCAAATAGTTAAACCCAAACTGGGGTCAAAATACTATGAAAGTTTAAAAATACTTTTCCAAAACTGTATACACAAAAATAGACTTTTCCAAAACTGTATACACAAAAATAGACTTTTCCAAAACTGTATACACAAAAATAGACTTTTCCAAAACTGTATACACAAAAATAGACTTTTCCAAAACTGTATACACAAAAATAGACTTTTCCAAAACTGTATACACAAAAATAGACTTTTCCAAAACTGTATACACAAAAATAGACTTTTCCAAAACTGTATACACAAAAATAGACTTTTCCAAAACTGTATACACAAAAATAGACTTTTCCAAAACTGTATACACAAAAATAGACTTTTCCAAAACTGTATACACAAAAATAGACTTTTCCAAAACTGTATACACAAAAATAGACTTTTCCAAAACTGTATACACAAAAATAGACTTTTCCAAAACTGTATACACAAAAATAGACTTTTCCAAAACTGTATACACAAAAATAGACTTTTCCAAAACTGTATACACAAAAATAGACTTTTCCAAAACTGTATACACAAAAATAGACTTTTCCAAAACTGTATACACAAAAATAGACTTTTCCAAAACTGTATACACAAAAATAGACTTTTCCAAAACTGTATACACAAAAATAGACTTTTCCAAAACTGTATACACTAAAAATAGACTTTTCCAAAACTGTATACACAAAAATAGACTTTTCCAAAACTGTATACACAAAAATAGACTTTTCCAAAACTGTATACACAAAAATAGACTTTTCCAAAACTGTATACACAAAAATAGACTTTTCCAAAACTGTATACACAAAAATAGACTTTTCCAAAACTGTATACACAAAAATAGACTTTTCCAAAACTGTATACACAAAAATAGACTTTTCCAAAACTGTATACACAAAAATAGACTTTTCCAAAACTGTATACACAAAAATAGACTTTTCCAAAACTGTAAAATACACAAAAATAGACTTTTCCAAAACTGTATTTTTGTGTATACATTTTTTTATAGGAAAAATATTCTAAGCAAAACCTTTTTAGATACAAGACTGAAAGACATTTTCAGTTTTCTAAAATAAGAATAAAAACAAAAAAAATCATTAAAATCTGACGAAATCTATGGTTCCCAACCCCGGTATAATTTACATCAGTGGTATATGAGCCAATGTTTTGTTGGTAAGGGATGTTTGATTTGGGAATAGGCAATCAGCTGATAATTTCACACTGTGTCTTTGGAATGAAGACAAGAAACGTAGTAGTCACCGTAGCAAATGACGCCAGAATAGCCCTTTCAGTCACAAAGCCGAGAATAATCTTTTCACTTTTCTTTTTTTTTTCTTTTTTTTTTTCCATTGGAGTAGAGACTAAACTATCGCCCGGTTCACACTCCACCCACGTCTATTGTACAGGTGTAGAGGCTCATCCCTTGTTCCCTGTTTAGGATGTGGTTTCCGGCTTTCTCTTTTTCAAATCTTTTCACTCTTGCGTAGCCCCCCTGCACATCAGTGCCGTTACCGCCTTGCTCGGGGTGATATGATTAAAAAAAAAACTGGCACAGGCAATAAAAGCTTAACAATCACATTCAGAATCACGGCTAGGTTACGGCTACTATACCTTTGATTATTATAGATTGGTACTATTGTATTGAATAATTTCTATTAACTTTGTCTGCTTTTGATGTATGAAAATATAATTACTTATATTCCTATATTACGGGTATTTGTTCATTAGGTTATGGATAATAGTGAAATTTTATTTTGGAGTAATCGCAGCAAGAATGTTGTGAACCTATGGACTAAATCAACCTTCTCACTATAAGCGAACATTAAAAAATTACCTTAAAACCCGCACCATTTTGACATTAAATAACCCACAGAGGTTGATATGCCGTTAAACAAATTTTAAACTTAATTTCTTCAGAAGTCGATAAATTCGCTAAAACAGAAGGGTTTTCTGGGAGTGAAAGAAACGAGAAATCGTTAAAGAAAAATTGACAATATTAAAAAATGTCAGGATTCGAGGAAACAGAAGATAACGATTGACGTTTTATTTAAATTTTTCAACATTGTTATTGAAAAGGAATCAAAAAGCTAAAAGAACATCTTCTTTTATGTACCATGTTCTTTCAGGACGTAGGCGATCATGGCTTTCTCACCTTCCTGTCCTTCGTGACTCTTAGCACGCTTTCTCCTGTTGCACAATGCAACCCTCCTACCGTCATCCACCTGCTCAGGCGCTTGAAATATGTTGTCCGCTGCTTTGCCCTGTCTCTTTTTCCATGTTCCTGGCATGTTACTATCAGTTCCTCCAAGACCTCCTTCCTCATTGCATGCCCCAGAATCTTCAGTTGTCTCTTCCTGATGCTAAGTATCAATTTCTTTTTCTTTTTCTTCTCCATCCTTTCCAAAACCTCGTCATTGCTCGCATGCTCGGTTCATGATATCCGCTGCATCCTTCTGTAGAACCACATTTCAGCTGGCTGAAGTTTTTCCTTCATCTTCGAAGATATAGTCCAAAATTCACTGCCCTATTGAAGAACCGACATCACATAGCAATCCAGTACTCTACTCTTTGTCTCTAGTGAAAAGAACGTCACACATGCTAAAAGCGTGAGAGAAGAAGCAAGCAGCAGAGAGTATAGAATTCAATTCAATTTCAACGGTAAAAGAAGTGAAATTAATATATTACCGGATCATCGGAACATTTTCCAAAATATTATTAGAGGACACTGGAACAAGGTTATGAAGATTTGGTTTTTGGATTTTGTCAAGAAGCTCTGCATAAATAGCAGAAACACCAAACGAAATGTGGTCACGCACAGACGAATGGTAGACAAATGTTCAAGAACGGTTCCGGTGATGAAAATGGTCTAAGACGACATAATGAAACAAATCTTGACTCCCGTCCTGGTCTAGTAGTTAGCAAGCTTTTCTCACTAGATAAATTATGATTGAAGGGTGATTTCTTCTCTGACTGTGTAATATACTTTCAGCCTTGCGCCACATCTAATTCGAACTTAGAAAATATTTAATGTATTTTGGCGTGGAGCAATGGTCAGTAAGCGTGTCTAGCGAGAAACTGAATAATGAGATTGACCAACATTGAGTGCTTCCATACTTTGGGTCTTATGCCACATCTAACCTATGTTTAGAAAATTTCCATAGTTAGCGGCTATTTGAGAAGAAAGTTTATCAAATGATGTAATATAATCCTGTCAATTCATATCGGTTTTTTTTCTAACTTAGTTTGTTTTTTTTTCTTCTTAGTTTGGCTTTTTTTCTTCTTCTTAGTTTGGCTTTTTTTTTTTCTTCTTCTTAGTTTGGCTTTTTTTTTCTTCTTCTTAGTTTGGCTTTTTTTTTCTTCTTCTTAGTTTTTTGGCTTTTTTTTCTTCTTCTTAGTTTGGCTTTTTTTTCTTCTTCTTAGTTTAGCTTTTTTTTTCTTCTTCTTAGTTTGGCTTTTTTTTTCTTCTTCTTAGTTTGGCTTTTTTTTTTCTTCTTCTTAGTTTGGCTTTTTTTCTTCTTCTTAGTTTGGCTTTTTTTTTCTTCTTCTTGGTTTGGCTTTTTTTTTTCTTCTTCTTAGTTTGGCTTTTTTTTTCTTCTTCTTAGTTTGGCTTTTTTTTTCTTCTTCTTAGTTTGGCTTTTTTTTTCTTCTTCTTAGTTTGGCTTTTTTTTTCTTCTTCTTAGTTTGGCTTTTTTTTTCTTCTTCTTAGTTTGGCTTTTTTTTCTTCTTCTTAGTTTGGCTTTTTTTTTCTTCTTCTTAGTTTGGCTTTTTTTTTTCTTCTTCTTAGTTTGGCTTTTTTTTTTCTTCTTAGTTTGGCTTTTTTTCTTCTTCTTAGTTTGGCTTTTTTTTTTCTTCTTAGTTTGGCTTTTTTTTCTTCTTCTTAGTTTGGCTTTTTTTTTTCTTCTTCTTAGTTTGGCTTTTTTTTCTTCTTCTTAGTTTGGCTTTTTTTCTTCTTCTTAGTTTGGCTTTTTTTTTCTTCTTCTTAGTTTGGCTTTTTTTTTCTTCTTCTTAGTTTGGCTTTTTTTTTTTCTTCTTCTTCGTTTGGCTTTTTTTTTTCTTCTTCTTAGTTTGGCTTTTTTTTCTTCTTCTTAGTTTGGCTTTTTTTTTTTCTTCTTCTTAGTTTGGCTTTTTTTTTTTTCTTCTTCTTAGTTTGGCTTTTTTTCTTCTTCTTAGTTTGGCTTTTTTTTTTTTTCTTCTTCTTAGTTTATTTTTTTTTTCTTCTTCTTAGTTTGGCTTTTTTTTCTTCTTCTTAGTTTGGCTTTTTTTTTTCTTCTTCTTAGTTTGGCTTTTTTTTTTTTCTTCTTCTTAGTTTGGCTTTTTTTTTTTTTCTTCTTCTTAGTTTGGCTTTTTTTTTTCTTCTTCTTAGTTTGGCTTTTTTTTCTTCTTAGTTTGGCTTTTTTTTTTTTCTTCTTCTTAGTTTAGCTTTTTTTTTTTCTTCTTAGTTTGGCTTTTTTTTCTTCTTCTTAGTTTGGCTTTTTTTTTTCTTCTTCTTAGTTTGGCTTTTTTTTCTTCTTCTTAGTTTGGCTTTTTTTTTTCTTCTTCTTAGTTTGGCTTTTTTTTTTTTCTTCTTCTTAGTTTGGCTTTTTTTTTTCTTCTTCTTAGTTTGGCTTTTTTTTTTTTCTTCTTCTTAGTTTGGCTTTTTTTTTCTTCTTCTTAGTTTGGCTTTTTTTTTTCTTCTTCTTAGTTTGGCTTTTTTTTTCTTCTTCTTAGTTTGGCTTTTTTTTTTTCTTCTTCTTAGTTTGGCTTTTTTTTTTTTCTTCTTCTTAGTTTGGCTTTTTTTTTCTTCTTCTTAGTTTGGCTTTTTTTTTTTTTCTTCTTCCTAGTTTGGCTTTTTTTTTTCTTCTTAGTTTGGCTTTTTTTTTTCTTCTTCTTAGTTTGGCTTTTTTTTTCTTCTTCTTAGTTTGGCTTTTTTTTTTCTTCTTCTTAGTTTGGTTTTGTTTTCTTCTTCTTAGTTTGGCTTTTTTCTTCTTCTTAGTTTGGCTTTTTTTTCTTCTTCTTAGTTTGGCTTTTTTTCTTCTTCTTAGTTTGGCTTTTTTTTTTTTTCTTCTTCTTAGTTTGGCTTTTTTTTCTTCTTCTTAGTTTGGCTTTTTTTTTCTTCTTCTTAGTTTGGCTTTTTTTTTTCTTCTTCTTAGTTTGGCTTTTTTTTTCTTCTTCTTAGTTTGACTTTTTTTTTCTTCTTCTTAGTTTGGCTTTTTTTTCTTCTTCTTAGTTTGGCTTTTTTTCTTCTTCTTAGTTTGGCTTTTTTTTTTCTTCTTCTTAGTTTGGCTTTTTTTTTTCTTCTTCTTAGTTTGGCTTTTTTTTCTTCTTCTTAGTTTGGCTTTTTTTTCTTCTTCTTAGTTTGGCTTTTTTTCTTCTTCTTAGTTTGGCTTTTTTCTTCTTCTTAGTTTGGCTTTTTTTTCTTCTTCTTAGTTTGGCTTTTTTTCTTCTTCTTAGTTTGGCTTTTTTTTCTTCTTCTTAGTTTGGCTTTTTTTCTTCTTCTTAGTTTGGCTTTTTTTTCTTCTTCTTAGTTTGGCTTTTTTTTTTCTTCTTCTTAGTTTGGCTTTTTTTTTCTTCTTCTTAGTTTGGCTTTTTTTTTCTTCTTCTTAGTTTGGCTTTTTTTTTTCTTCTTCTTAGTTTGGCTTTTTTTCTTCTTCTTAGTTTGGCTTTTTTTTTCTTCTTCTTAGTTTGACTTTTTTTTTCTTCTTTTAGAGGAAGGTTTTAGTTTTGCCGAGTTTTTATATGAATAATTAACATTATTGTATATTTTCTATTCCGACCACCATAAGTATCATCATAATTGTTACATTCACAACGATGCAAGAGATATAATCCTTGCCCCCTTCCTTCGGCCTCTCTTCCAGATTATATTACAAGCTATGCTTGTTGCACTAAAGTTGTCGGAATCCAACATGTGCACTGATTAATTCCTTCCTCTTATCCTCCAAAGTTGTTTTCTATCTGTTGCCTGTACTTTATTCCACACTTTTCTCTCCATATATGATCGTGGCCAAGTGGTTAGGAGGCAGGCTTTCTGATACCGGTTGCTTATCTCATCTTAGATTTTTCAGAAAAGTGACTTCTTCAGTGTGCGGCATCTTTGGAAACTGTCTGAAAATCTAAACAGGGTTTGGCCCAAGCTTAGTGAGGGAACTTGAGTAGGTGGTATTATTTAGGAATCGCTACGGCTTGATATCGCTACACATCGGCTTTGAACGCACCTGTTTTGTTTAGACTTTTCATCACTCCATCTGCTGCACTCTCTATAGAAATTGTAAGAAAAAAGGAAATGTAGAAATTGAAAAATGGACTCTTATCACTCATAACAGGTGCGCTATGAATGATAAAACAGGAACACAACTCAGCGAAAAGGATCCAAGTTAAGAGACAAAAAAAAACACAAGAAATTTGGCTACGTAACGTCACTTTTGTTATGGGAGTTTCAAAATACTAATCAAGAAACGGTATCATAATACACCACTCTCTGCCTTAGGTCTTCTCGCAGACTTTGTAGGTAGTGTGACCATAGAAGAAATGAGAGTATAATAACGGTAAGCCTATTCATCCGTTCCAGTAAAACACAATCTGATTGCAAAAAACGAATGATCCAAGGAAAGTAACAGGGATACATCCGAGAGAGGACCTATACGACCGGCACCAAACTCTGTAATTTATTTGCTGTTCATTTAAAAAAAAATTAATTCATTAAAAATAGGAAAATATTTTTAGGGGGTACTCAGTTTCTCATATAACATTCTAGTACATCGATCCCCCATATTGAAAAAAACTCGTGTTGGGATCTAGTTGTTGCCCTTTTTTTCCCTAAAACTTGTAGAAAATTAATTACAAAGATCGTTAATCATTAAATATTAATTTTTATGTTTTTGATAATCTGAAATGCACTGTTTTTGATAAGAATGCACTAAAAAAAATTAAAAGAAATGAAAAGCAAAAAAATTACAGTGGATTGCCGGTCGTAGAATTTCACCCATCCGAGACCTTAGGATCTAGTAAAACATGTTTGTTAAAGCAATTTGGGTCTGCAGAATTGGTATGATGTATAGGATAGGCTTTCTGAATAAGAAATAGAAGTGACTAGTTTAGATTCTATTTAAGCCACATACACTTGAGAATGATATGAATGAAAATCCTCACCGTAGCTATATCTTTAAATAGTAGGACATTTGCCGTGGAAAAACATTATTAATTGGTTGTTCACTCATCCCCCGCCTAAAAATTATTCTTGCAATCCAAACATGTTTCGGTTTGAAATCCCTCAAAAAAGATTAGGCCGTAAAAATAAAATTAATCAATAAAGAAAACTGTAAATTAATTATTGGAATATTAAGGAATTAGAGACTAATGTCAATTTTGTCAGTGCTAGGCTCCCCAAGAATCTAGAAAATTAGCATAAGAGCAAACCAATTCATAAAATTTGCAATAAAAGACAAAAATTATCGTGAGTACAATCTTTGATATTTCAACCAGAATGCTAATCTGGTTGTTATACTTTCAACGTTTGGGTAGTTTTACCGTCCCTTCTCATTCAAGCGTCTCGTTTTCTACCCAGCAAATTACCTGTAATTTTGAATTTCACCCATTATCCTAATTGCGACCGCAAGATTCTCCTTCTGCTTTCATATCAGTAATCAGCGCTTTTACTCAAATTTGGGTCGCTTGTTGGTTTCTGCCAATGAATCAACGTATAGGAATTTTCAGCAATTTGAAATGGAAATGATGGTCGCCATACTGATCAGAATACGGGATCTGAGACTGATTATCAAGTAATGGAAGTCGTGCCAATATGCAGATGTTGCTGGCAGCAGACAGCAGGGTACTACTGAGAGAATGACAAATACATAAATACGGGGACATTGTTCACGAGCTACGAACATTATAGTGCAAGAAGATTATCGTTAAGTTTATAGGAGAGTAGGCAGATTTAGAGGAAAGAATGTGTTTGCTGCCATATAATATCACGTCAGATCTTCCAGGCCGATTTTCAAATTATAATAATATATAAAATAAAAGAAGAAAGGAAAGTAGTCGATGTTTTTGTTTGACTGCTTATAAACTCCTTTATTGGTAATTTAATGGCAAAATTTAATTTTCTTAATAGCTTTGAAATATAAAACAAGTTATTCTGCTTTCACAGTTGTATACAAGGTAGATGATACTCAGCTTTTGTGCATGTTCAGGCTTGTGTGGGTATGACTACTAGATGTAGGGATATATGTGCTTTATGCTGTAATTTGAAGTTATATTCTGAAATACAGTTTCAGAAATTGTGTGTATTACGTGGATTAATGACACTATTGTTTTTCATGTTTTTTGGCTGAACTTTAAATATGTACTGTTGGTAATATTATTACAAATGCGTATTGCTGGTTTTCTCACAACAATAATGTACTTCTTTTATGTGACATGTCCTTTCAGGACGTTAGCGATCATGGCTTTTCAAAACTCCCTATCTCTGGTGGCTCTTAGCACGCTTTTTCCTGTTGCACCATGCAACACTCGTTCCGTCATCCACCTGATCAGGTCCTTCAAATGTTATCCGCTGCTTTCCTCGTCTTCTTTTCCTCTATCTGGCCTGTTAGTAACAGGTTTTCCAAGCCCTCCTTCCTCATCGCATGTCACAGAAATTTCAGTTGTCTCTTCCTGATGCTCAGTGTTAATTTTCTTTTTCGTTTACATACTTTGCAAAACCTCATCATTGCTCACATGTTTTGTCCATGATATCCGCAGCATCTTTCTGCAGAACCACATTTAAGCTGCTTCAATTCTTTTCATCTTCGAAGATATTGTCCAACATTCACTGCCACATTGAAAAACCAACATAACATAGCAATTTAGTACTCTTCTTTGTTTCTTTCGAAATTGTCCTGTTTCTTAATACTATACTCAGCTTCTGGAATACTTCCTTCGCCATGCAAATTCGCCTTCGGATCAGTGTCGCACTTTCCATCTTCTGTTAGAACACTTCGTAGGTATTTAAACTTTTGTACATGCTTTTAGTCTCTCACCTGTATTTGGCATTTTGGATGGCCTTTTTGCTGATGATCATGCATTCGGCTTTCTTGTATTTTCTTTCTCTGTTTGCTATCAGCACCGTATCATCTGCGTACCGTATATTGTTTAAATTGTGGTCTCAGATGACGAATACACCTTCATAATATTTAATCTGTTTTTGTTTTGTGGGCGCGTTCACTGTTTGCCTATTGTTGAAACTCTATTACGTGCCACAACCCCGAACCATAGAGAACCTGGAAAGAATAACAGTTAAAAGGTGGCTTCACGCTCTTTAAAATATCTATCTCAGAGTAATTGTTGATAGATATACTTTGTCAAACCTATGACTGAGAAAAAGGAAATATGAAATGCTTATATAAGCAATCCGTTGGGGTTCTAATACTTATTGTTGAATATCTCGCATCGCACTAGAAAAAGCAATAAATATACAGGCTGAAAATTAGCTTTCTTTATGTAGGGCTAATCTTTAGTAAACTCAGTAAATGCATGGTTTTCGGCTTCGAATTCTCTACTGAGTAAAACCGTGTGCCGTCTTCTAAGAATCACATTGGTTTCAGTACTTCAATTAGAATTTGAAAAAAAAACGATCCTTTTTTTTATTTAGTTGGCACAGAAAGAGTATTAGCACTGATTTGTTAAGATTCATAAGAGAATTCACAGGAACGTATGTCACAAGTTCAGATTCAGTATACAAGAAGTGGCCGTAGATAGTAAAAGGCAGTCACAAGATATTATGATCCAGACATATCGTGACATTGAAGCATAAAAACTTGACCATGTGGCTCAAGATAAGAATAGTGAGTACCAAACTGACTTTGCTGTCTCATATGTGGGTCATTCTACATGACAATTTCCTTAAAAATAAGTCACTAGTGAAGTTCTTTATGCCTATATATCGTTCTTAATATTACCACTCATCTGGTTGTACGATTTAATTGCACGGGGGAAAACTCCCTCCCACCTCTGGTACTCGATCATTTTCAATGTCCTACTTTTATCTCTTGATATTTTGTACATAAATTTGCATTCTCTAACATAAATGGTCCTGTGCATGACCGTAAACTGATTCCGGAAGCATAGCCTCTGAGATGAAGTTTGTTAGGAGCATGAAACCACCTCTTAATTGCTGTCGTTCCAAGGTCCACTCTGACCCGGAGTGGTAGCACCTCTTAGGGTCCCAGCTATGGGCGAATATAAAACCCATAAAATAAAGTCAAAACACTATAAAAGTATAAAAATACATATTTATAGAAAAAATATTTTTGAAGAAAAATTATTACCATAACTTATTTTTGAAGGAAAAAATTATCCTCAGCAAAACATTTTTGAATACAAAACTAGAAGACCTTTTCAGTTTAAAAAAATATAGAATAAAATCAAAACTTCATTAAAATCTGACTAAATCAAACTTCTCACTATAAACAAACATAAAAAAGTACCTTAAAACCCAACTTTTTTGGTATTGAATAGCCAATAGAGGTTGATATGCCGTTAAACAAAACTCAAATTAAAATTTAAAGGCTTTATGAAATTATTTAAATGTTTGCATCAGTTGTAATTTTAGTGCTTTTGTTAATACATGCTTTGTAGTTTTTATATATATTGTTTTGTTTTACTTAGTCATAAATAAGTCTCACAATCGAGTCCACAATAATTGTTAGAGGAAAAATATACCAGGTAATACGTGTTTTCTACAAAAACGCTACAAGCATTCAAACAAACAAACAAACGATACAGAAATTAACTCAAAGAAACTAAAATGCAAGATAAATACCATTATTTAACTATGGGGCTAAAGACGATATTGAACTTGAATGCACAAATAAATCCTGAAGTAATGGTGATTTTTTTTTTTTTTTTTTTTTTTTTTTTTAAGCGCTGCTTAGATGCGGCTCTAGGTCGAAATTACAAGACAGCTGTTAAAGATGTGACGCGCTACCAAATCGTAATTAATCTAGCGAGAAAAAGCTCTCCATCCATTTATACCCAGACAAAGTACCCTAAACCTTATGTGTACCCCCTGAAATGCTACTTAGAAAAGTGAACAAACGCTTAGAGAAGTTGAGTTGAGGTCAATATAGTAGACCTTCGGCAAACTAGCATCGTTTACTCTACGAAGTTTCTCCGAAATTTTCTTGAGTTGTAAAAAGGCTTGTTGATATCATGATTCAAGAACAGAATTTCCATTGACTACAATAACTGGCACCAAAATAATAATGGTAATCAGAAATAAAAAGGATTGATTTTCGTTCGAACAGTAATTGAAATACTGATAACAAATGGCATTATTAGAAGACCAACATATGGCTTTTACTCGTATGAACTCCAGCAAACCCAGCAGAGAATTCAAAAGCGCAAAATATGCAGTAAATTAGTTTAGAAAACTAACACTAATTTAGAAAGCGACTTTTCAGCCTGTAGATTGACTTCCTTTTCTGTTGTAATACAAAAGAGATAATTAGACGCTCTGGGGGTTTGAGTGACTGCGAACTGTCGCGTCTATGCAAATTGGTGATTTCTTTTATCTAAAATTTCGTTATTGACGCCGTTATCAATGAAGAAAAGTGTAAATGAAAGCAGGAAGGCATTGGAAATAAATAGGAATTGAAGAAAACTTTTAAAGCAAAAATTGTTACGGAACTAAAAACAACAGCGATCATAGTAATGAGTGGCAGAAGAAAGCCTCGATGTGAATAGAAAATGGCCGAAAGTATAAATATAAGGTTTACAATGGTTATATTAATAGAAACAGAAATTATAATAACAAATATTTTTCTTGTAATAGAAATGCTTATAATCAAACCTTTTATCTAGAAGAAATTTGTGGATCTACTGGAAGAAATATCAGGAGAAATAGTTATATATTATTTCATTACATTTACCTTTATTTCTTTACATAAGTTTATTCACTTACTTGACTTTTCACTGTTCACTTTTCACTGTGCACTGTGCACTTTTCACTTTTCACTGTTACTTTTCACTGTTACTTTTCACTGTTACTTTTCACTGTTACTTTTCACTGTTACTTTTCACTGTTACTTTTCACTGTTACTTTTCACTGTTACTTTTCACTGTTACTTTTCACTGTTACTTTTCACTGTTACTTTTCACTGTTACTTTTCACTGTTACTTTTCACTGTTACTTTTCACTGTTACTTTTCACTGTTACTTTTCACTGTTACTTTAGTTCCAGAGTTGTATTCGTTTACATCTTCCACCACTTCTCCTATCTCCTTGTTTTTCTTTCGTCTTTGAATTCATAACTTTTTCAGCTTCTACTTTTTTCATTGCTGTTTTTCTTCATTTTAATTCGTTTTCATCAGCTATTCCTCATCGCTTGTATCTTTTCTTACGATCTTTTAGTTGGATCCTCTACACTTTTTATTCCTATTTTCTTCTCATCCTCCACCCACGTATTATTCATCTCTTGCATTCTCATGATACTTCTAGCCTCTTTATCTACATTTTTATTTCCTATTATGCTTTCTCAGCATCCTTTTACTTCATTCTTTTAATTTTTTTTTTTTTTTTTTTTTTTTTTTTTTTGCTCAAGTTACATGTTAGTTCAATACCCATATTAGGAAATTCAAATGCATAAATAGATAAGTCAAGTAGTAAGTTGGTCAGAAAGTTCCTATTCTTGCGTGCGTGTTGTTTTTTTATTTACACTCGAACGTTAAGTTCCTTTTGTCATCTTCGTTGGCTGTAAAAACGTTTTCAATGACTTACAAAACTTGATTTCGTCTCTGATGTGCGTTGTGGTACAGTGGATAACGAGAAACCGGGGAGCCGAGTTCGAATTCGAGTTGAATCCATTGTATTCATTTACGCGCAAATACCCTTGGGAAAGTTATTAATCCATCTCTTCCTTCCATTTATGGGTTAAATAGCAGGACAGATTGGGTTCTATAGCCTTGGTCGGCAACCAGTCTACCGCAGAAAGCAATGACAACCTACTGCGGGATAATCTTCTGCCCAGTCAGTCATGTCTCTTTCGAGACATGATCGCTCAAGCGTGTATCACGTATGGCACTTGACTGACTGACTGACTTCAAAATTGTTTTCAGCGATATTGATTCAATTCTACTCTACGGGTCATATAGTTCTCATTATTTCTAGAATACTATTTGAATTTATATATAAAGTGGACAGTAAAGTCAATACTAATCGCCGAGAGTGTTTCATACTTCAGAGAAATATTCCAGCCGTCTGTATTGTTTTGGTTCGACTATATATACTGGTCAGTGGGGAATTATCGGTAGTAAGGTCCTATGTATTATCCATAATGCACCACTGATCAACATATACAAATATCCGACCAAAAAGACGACCCACATTGCCTGAAAATTGCGCAAACGTTTCTTACGTGGAAACGTTTATATTTGCATACGCTCGTATCTCTGCTATTGAGCCATTTTATCCATAAATAAATCATACGTTAAAAGTATATTTTTCTGACATATATTTGCTCTCGCTTCAAATCTTTTACTTTCTCGTATAGTATTATTCCCGATCTTTTGGTTAGTCACCTCGGATTTCCGAAAACATGTTGTCCCCTGGGGTGCTTGCACACCCTAATACAAAATGCTTACGGTGTTGCACTTATGTACAATTTTGTGATAATGAAAATCAATCAGATATATCCGTTACAATAAACATTAGATCAAAATTTGAAATAATATAAAATATGTTGTAAATTGTAATTGAAACAACACCAGTACAATAACCAAGATGTTTTATTCATAACAAAAATAGCCACGATATATTTCATGAATATAAAAATATTACATTACAGAAAGAGATATACATAATGTCAGGTAGAGTGATAAGACTTCCCGAAGAAGACAAATCGACGCATGCCTCCTACGAAAACTGAGCGAAATCAGTACCACACTGCGAGCTACACACCCTTACAAATGAACAAAGATTAATCCTTTAAGCATATCAGGAGTCGGTTCTTTTAATTTGCAACTTTAGCATAGCTTTCTAAGTCAGAAGAATAACAGAAAGGAGCAAAAGAAATATTTGACAGCTAGGAATTACGAGTATTTCATAAAACTGCTCGGCTAACAAAAATGCACATGTGTCTATAACAGGTTTAACAATGACAGGTTAAGAAAATAAATAAAAGGCTAGTAATTTTTTACCAGATAAGGCGTTCAGTCTCGTTCTTAACGTGCTTTATTCATTTATTTCTTATTTTTCTTCACTCGGCTTTTGGCCATACAAATATTGTATGTTCTAAATTAAGTCTTTCGCTGACTTAAATTTATTTCCTGTTCGCATTAGATGCCTGCTGTGTCTTGATGGAAACTTAGAAAACTCTTGGTGAGAATCTTCAGCACTTAGCATATTATACCCCTAAGGCAACTTGTAACATCATGTTCTTCAGAATCTCAAATCTTTTACAAATTCTCAACTGAATCACTTTCAATACTTGATTATCTTGTCATGACTCCATAAATGCTAAGTATTAAGGGAGCAAATGCAATTTTATTTTAATGATTTTCTACCAAATTTTGAATTTTTTTTTTTTTCACAAATTTTCTGCTTTTTGTCTTTGTTTCTGATAATTAAATTGTAATGTACTTCCTTAGTTTTTCTCGCTTTGAGTGAAGCTTAGAAGCCTGAATGTCACAATTTTTGAGTAACTTCTAACATTTCAGTACAACTTCTAGTTTTCGATGTCACAATTTGTTGCTATAGATGCAAATGTTATTTCATTTTTATCATTTCATCTAAGTCAAGGCAAGAAAACCACTAAGAGGTAAGTGGAGAGTTACTGAATATTAAGGAGAGAGAAGAATAAGAATGAAGACATAAGAATGATCGGCATTGCCTTTAAATTTTTGAAGATAGAAGTTGATGGGGATCAAGAATCTGAAAGGGGCTTTTGGGAAAGCACACTAGAAAAATTTTCAGCATTTATTTTTTATAATCATATTGCCACAAGCAAGGCATTTTACTGTCACTGTTTTGCAAGAGGTTAGATAGGAGGAAATTCATGAGAGTAACAGGTTATAGGAGGTGTCAGGAAGTGGGTAAGAGAAGGATAAGAAGACTGATGAGTGGAGTGGACAGAAAGAAGCATGAGAGAGAGGATGCAGGTTAGTGATATAGATGACTATTGACTTTACATTTAAATTCTTGGAGATTGTAACTGACGGGCAAGCAAGTAAATGGAAGGGAATTCAACAAGCGGAAAGTGTGAGGAAAAAAACTGATAGAGCCTAGGACTTAAGGTAACATTCAGCTATTTTCACTGTAAAATAATGATTTTCCGACAATCTAGTACTTCGGTTAAATTCATATAATAATATTATTGATGGAAGGGGGTTGACTATATATTATCAATATGAAGATATATTTTGATAAATGCAGCGCGTAAAATTTCTGACGCAGCTCGTTGAGAATACGTTAAATCTAGTAAAACAGTCATCTCAATATCGGATTGAGCGTGCTACTAAACTTCAAGTCAACTGAGCTGATACATCCACCACACTTTAACTTAAGACACTCAGCTAAGATGATACCTACTTAAATCCGCTCGTGAATGTAAATTCATATAGCGTCTGACCTGATGGGACATGGCCACCATATTATGACCGCGTATTTGCTTAGACTTCTAGATAACGGATTTGCTGTCTTGCTTCTTTAGATATTGATGTGACGTATCTCGAACACGTGACATACGGTTCACAGTATATAAAGAACTAATATCGAGTAGCGACTGTGAAGTCGGCAGCTGACGGTTAGCACGGTCGTTGTCTACTCAGCTCACTAGATGTTGCTACCCTATACGGACGTATACAACTGTATCTACCGGGAATAAATATATTAACTAATTATATCTGTGTATTGTCATTTCTCCGTGACACAACAGACATAGAGCACTGTTCTTTACATTTGGGTAGCTGTCTTTCATTTTTATTTTATAATAATTTTTTTCAGTTTTGATTTATTGTTTGCTGGGATGTGATTTTGAGGTAGTGGATATTTTGGATTCGTTTGTACGTTCTTGACGTTTTCAAATTTTGTTTCTTTCAATCGGAATTTGATTTTTGTAGAGTAAAATGTCGCAAGAGGCGAGGTTTTGGAAATCTGGTGTTTGTCGTACCTTGGGAATTCTGTTTAGAGTAACAAAAAAAAAAAAAACTGATGCAGTAGCCACCGTAGTGTTTTGAAACGATAACACTCTACACACCTTTCTTCCAAATGTTATGAACACGGGAAGAGAGCAGAAACATAAGTTAATGTTTTTAAAAGTTGTGTCAGGCAGCTTTGCTGTGCGCAACACTTAACATGAGAAAGATTTCAATACTTTTTGATCAGAAACACACACGCGTATCCATGACATTAGCTTTTCTAGAGAGATTCAAATAAATTTTACACTTTGCCTTGGATTGGTTTTCCGAACAACAATGATCAATGAAATTAATTAAAATGAATAATAGGGTTTATTGATTAATTATGGCATTGATTAATGTAACAATTAAACACTTCTGGAATAAACAACATTGTTTTTTTTCTGTTTATCTAACATACCGCCGTCTACCGACATTTACATAAACGACCAGCACAAAGAGCAAACGTCATACACTAATATATTTTGAGTTGAAAAATAAAAAGCATTCTATAAAAATGTAGTTGAATACACAATGGTGTGTGTGACTTGAGCGATGGATTTAATACTGTATAATGATTTTACCAGTAAACCGCGTAACTTCCTCCCTAATCTCGTCTACATATATACACACTCAGTCAGTTAAGTGCCATACGTGATACACGATTGGGCGATCATATCTCGAAAGAGACATGACTGACTGGGCAGAAGATTATCCCGCAGTATGTTGCCATTGCTTTCTGCGGTAGACTGGTTGCTGACCAATGCTATAGAACCCATTCTGTCCTGTTATTTAACCCATAACTGGAAGGAATAGACGGATTAATACCTTTCCCAAGGGTATTTGCGCGCAAGTGAATGCAATCAATCTGGCAGGAATTCGAACTCGGCTCCCCGATTTCTTGTTCCGATCCGATATCCAATGCACCACAACGCACACCCTAACATATATACACACTAACTTCTCAAAATCGGTAATAAAAGTTTTTAAAGAAGCCATTGTCGCAAGATATCAGTAGGAATGACCCCCCTCATACAAAGTTAGATGTCAATGTCAACAGCGTATATATATATATAGTGTCCATAAAGTATGTGTGCACGTTAAAAATGCTTATTTGTGATAAAAATAAAGTGCACACGAACTTTATGGACACGATATATAATTACCTGCACATATTTGGATGCGGGTTCCACACAAGAGAAAATAATCCATACAATGTCTGGAAATTTTTATTTATTTATTTATTTTAGCTATTATGTTTTCAAGAAGTTTGCTTTTAGACGAAATAACATTTGCCATTAATTTATCTAAAACGATTAACGTGTGTATTAGTTAACCGAGAAGTCTTCCATTTAAAAATCGCAGGCTGATACGACTATTTTACATACCCCTGCGAGAATGATAAAGCCCGCAAGGCTGTCCAACTCTGTCATAGTTCGTTTCAAGATAAAAGGCAGGCAGGGCATCCGACATTTCCTGCTGTTTTTCGTTCGCGGTGTCGAAACACGATCCTTAAATCCATAAACTATGGATCGAGGAAATCCGAGATCCGTTTGTACACCTGATAAAGATGTATACATTCTACAGGCTTCTAGAAACGATCAAGAGATCTGCACATGTCAAGCGGTCATAGAGTGCTCTCTATTATAATAAAGACAGCTGCGTTTTTATTTTTGTATGTATGCATATATATATATATATATATTAGTGTATCGAGGTAGCAGATAATTTTCAAGACATGTACTGTTAAATATAAGAGACAATTATGTTTAATCATGAGCCGTTCTAAACATCGTGTTTTGCCTTTAATTTCGGGTGAAAAAGAAGACAAAAATTCTCCAACATTTGGATAATTTTTTATTAAGTGGGTTCTAGGCTTTCGGCTCACATACGCCATCTTCAGAAAAGTTACAAGAACGTTAACCTAAAAACATTCACCATCAGCGACGGTTTTATCTTGTGTTGACATAAAACTTTAAAACAATAGTTAGGCAGTGTAGGCTCAGTTCGTTCTGTTTACTTCTTCTTCTGTGTGCCCTGTCCCTTTAAGATGTAGGCGATCATGGTTCTGCACGTCTCCTTATCTCTTGTGGCTCTTAGTATGTTTGCTCCTTTTGCTCCTGGCAACCCCCGTTCCGTCATCCACCTGATCAGGCCATGCAAATATGTTATCCGCTGCTTTCCTCTGTCTCTCTTTCCTTCTATCTGACCAGTCAGTGTCAGGTTCTCCAAGCTCTCCTTCCTCACTGCGTGTTCCAGGAACTTCAGTTGTCTCTTCCTGATGCTCAGTATTAATTTCCTTTGTGTTGCCATTCTTTCCAACACTTCGTTACTACCAGTCATTAAATTCTTTGAGGCTTTGCTCTTTGTGTCATTGTTTTATTTATTTCAATAATTATGTCGACGTTTAGTGAAGAATTATATGTAATATATTTTCTCTATTATAATAAAACTATTCTTTGTGTGTGTGTGGAATATATAAACTTCTCAAAGAGTGTAACATTAGTTATATGGATGTTCATCAACTCTAGTAACAGTTAATTCTAGTTCTTGCTATTGATGGAGTTCCTACCTTAACATTGATTTGTTGAATATCATTATTTTCACTTCGAGTTACCTGCACTTCCCATGTTAGTTATTGCTGCCGTTTAAATTCTCTAAGCGATATGCCATATGTTATCATGTAGAGTTATTTGCTTTCAACCCTGTAACGCTCCCCGTCATTTAAGGAAGGATGATCATTCCTGAAGCCAACATGCTTTACTCATTCGAAGCCATTTTTAACTATACATTTAAGAATTTTATACAGCCGATACTTCTTGCACCACGCATAGAATTCATAAAGTTTCGATTTGACTAAATTAGGTAATATTACTTGAATTTTCAGGTTAATATTTGGGTTCACGAACGATCACAGAAGTTAGGCGATATCAAGTCTGATCAGTAAGATGGCTGACTGCTTGGGAATACAAGGTACTGTAAGCTTGTAGGTGCTGATGGTGCAATAGATAATGGCTCAAAATTTTTAATCGTAGAGCCGAGTTCGAATTCCAATTTGGTTCGTTATATTCTTTAACGCGCAAATAAATATCCTTGGGAACAGTATGACTCCACCTCCTCTTCTTCCTCATCTTTGGGTTAATTAGTAAAACCTGTACCACTAACTCGATTGATTTTATCAATATATTGTGCAGTATATTTACTTTCGTATCTCTGCCAGAATAATCGAGAAATATAATCAAAGAATAATATGCGCTTAAACTTCGTCCAACTGAGCAGAGGAAACCTTTTATAGATCCAAAATATCTTAACCGACTCACTTCCTGAGCAAACATGCCGATCAAGCAAGTCTGCAATATGGCTTTAAGAGGTATCAAATGTCTAGAAATTATATCTTCTCAGTCTCGTAACCAAAGTTTTTTTTTTCTGAAGTTTTATTTTATTTATTAAGCCGACATACATTTATCACTGTAAAAGTTATTTTTAGTGGATAATAACATTTCAGCTGTCGCATAATTTATTTATTTAAAATATATTTTTCATCTATTGGCTTGAATATTCATTAAATCTTTAAGAAAAATATCTTTCGACAGGTTTTTCTGGGTTTGGAAAAAAATATATATATATATATATATTCCAATCTACCATACACTGTTATCAATCATCACTCGCTCTATTTAACTAATATATATGCTCTCGCCTGCGGATTAAGTTATATGGAGAAATGATAGACTTTAAAAGCAGTTGCCTTTACGCATCGTTCATTCAGTAATGAATTTGAACATTCTCGACTACTAGAGTGTATTCACATTGTATATATAACACGCTAAAATCAGGCTTCCTTCAGCGAGCGTCCTTAGCTGTAGAATCGCCGACTGATGTCAATTCGGTAGGTTCAATCCTGGCTAGAAGCAATGGGATGTATAACAGTAATAATGAGCTGTGATACAACAAAAACAGGACTGTCTGCGAATTACACACACACACACACACACACACACACACACACACACACACGCACACGTGTGTGTGTTTGACTGATTACTTGTATAAATCTATGGACGATTAAATGACTGTAAAAATTTGTTTTTAAGACAAGAATCAACTGTGAATATGTACAGCATAGGATAGGCATCTTTACGATGTCACTCGGTGTTGCTAAAGTTCGATTTAGAATCAAAGACGCTATTTCCGATCAAACATTAAAGTGGAATATCTTTATACGGCATGCACCTGCTAAACATCAAGCACCCTAATTGTAGCTGTGTCTGTAAGTCTTTACTTCCCTATAATACCGGAAAGTCTGTGACCACGTGGTAACCATCACAGGAAATGGAAAACTACAAGAAGAGATAAACTCGAACAGCGATGATCAGAATTCATTTCGTTATATATTCTAGTGTAGGAATGAACAAAAAGAAACAGTAGCGTGTAAAACAGATATTGACGATAAAGAATTCACATAGCGTAATTATGCCCTGAGATTCTTTCTAGATTCTTTGTGCGATTTACACTCTGAATTTAGTTTTTTTTTTCCTTTCATTTTTAGATATGCACTGTTTCAACTAATCAGGAAATGATTTATGCAAGGAAATTGTAGCAGATGAGATAGGCATCTTTGGTCATTATTTTCTGCTTTCTCTCTCTCTCTCTTATCGTTACAATGATTGTTGCAGTATCGAAATGGGCTCAATGGAAAACTATACCATGTAGGATGATGTATAAGATGTAAAATGTAAAACATTCCTCATTTACGAGTACAATTTCTATAATCTGCTGGACAAACGTTTTAGCAATTGCGCTAGTGAAGGGTCGACAATTTTATTTTTCTTGTACCTTCAATAATTTCTGCTATGACTTCATTTCCGTTAAGGAATAAGTTTCTTAGTGTCCTTTCCTCTCTCTCTCACACACACATATATATATATATATATATATATACCTTTCTAAACACTTTTAATACAATTATGTAATGGTCTAGCGCTATAATATATATATAATTAATATAGAGAAATGTCATTTAGCTGAGCAGGTACATGTCGATTCGATGTTTCTTGAGGATACTGTAATGTTGTCTTCACCGCTAGTTTTGTGTGTGTATATATATATATATATATATATATATATATATATATATACACAATATATGAGAGAGAGATGCATAAATTGTCTAAGTTGTTCAAACATTTAAATTATACTGACATATCATTTTAACGTATATATTTTGCAACATAATCGGCGTTGGGTTTAATACTGACATTTAGACGACTTTGGACGATCTTCTTTGCGTTGTTAAATGTTAAAATTATCCATTCTTACTGTTCAACGTTAGTGTTACAAGAGGTTTTGTTGGTGTATATATATATATATATATATATATATATATATATATCAACTTGGCTCTCTTATAATAATCAAGGGAGTTGAAGTCTTGAGAATTAAGTGAACAGATATAATGGGTTGCGGAATTTGTCTGACAGACATGAGTATTGTCTCTTGTGTGTCCTTTTGCCAGACATAGATTTCTAGCAATCAGCCTCTTGACCTAAGCACCAGTAAACCCTCAAGACACACAATGAAGGCCTCCTTTTTACTCTTGAGGCCTGTGGAATTTGAACAGAGGAATAACCTTGCTGTCATTCATGATCACTTTAAACACGTTAGTAGCCACCATTAATGATTAGATTTATCAAATTTCCGAATTTTCTGCACTGTACTTAGGTTGATACCAAAACACTTTGAAGTATTTATATTCGAGATCTCCGCGCGGCTGAGAAACGCACAATTTAGCTCATTTCTGAAGGTGTGAAATGTGTGATCTTTTTTAGCAACGATGCCCAACTGACTCTACTATATTCTGCAGTCGAAAAAAAGCAGAAACAGCGAGCATGTGTAGAACGAAAAATATAAAATTGCGACAATTTATTCATCACATACTTTTCATTGTGTGTGAAATATATATATATATATATATATTGTGTGTGCTTCTCATTCTTGGGCCATTAGTCTTTTCGTGTGTGGAGACGTATATATTTATCAGGTATATTAAAATGATTGTTATTTGTGCGTGTTTTAGTTTCATGCTGAGTCGAACATATATTATTATCAGGCTAATTGAATGATCTTTACCTACCTCCTCTTCCGAAACTGGTTCCAGCATGATGATATTAAGTTTAAAGATATCGTTGACATTTTTTATAATACAAAATATTCATAATTTTTCTTGAATTTCTCATCAGTTTAAGATGCAGCAGAGGGAAATACACTCAGGTAAACTGTGTAAGATCACTGATTCTATTAACGAAATACGTACATATTCTAATATTGTTCAAATGTATAGGTATGGCTGCCACAATGTCAAGTTATTATTGCAGATGTTGATCTTTGAATAACTTCACAATGTTCAAGTAGGTATCTTTCAATGAATTTACGTAAGTTATTTGGATGCCATTTTATCTATTAAAATTTTATAAGAGAAAATCAATCATAATTCTAAAAGCATCATCTAAAAACACGAATCGATATATATATATATATATATATATATATGTTCACCACTTATTTGATACCCAGGTTTCAATCATATCATTCTAATCAGTTTTGCCAATACTGCCTGATAAAACCAATATCGCATGTTAGTAATGAACATTTAATTCTTAGATATATTCCTGCCTCTGCATATTCAGTTGATTTATATTCAGTGCTTTTTAAATAACCGTTTACTAATGTAACCAGTACTTTTTACACACACACACACACACATGTAACATAGTGATGATCCACGTATACTGTCTTAATATGTCTAGAAAAAAGTACTAAAAAGTTGTAAATTTAAAAATGTATTTTTGACAGTATTTATTTATTTTTCTTATATTTGATATTTCAGACCGTCCTCGGTCTTTCATCAGAAACAAATGATTTTAAAATTTAAATTAGAAACGTTTTCGCGATGAGCGTTCGTGGAGAGATTGTTTATATCACGTGACGCAGAAAGCGACAGATATTTTTTTAATATTTGTAAACGCAATCCCATCCCTAGCAATACCTACTAATGTTGTTTTAAAGAAAAATTTTCTTAAGTGTATCTAAAAAAAATGTTTAACTACTGAAATATTTATAAATATTCAAAACACCTAAGTCCCTATTTAACCCTAGCCTGTATGTATTTAATTTTAAAATCCAGTATTTTTCTTTCTTTCTGCGTGAGTATGTAGACTAAAAAAATGTTTCTTTAGAACATTTTCTTCTGTCGAAACTCGACCGATTTGGTGTCAGTCGGAGTCGCTACTCTCTAAGTTATAGGTGCAGAGAATGGAAATTTTAACGTGTTGTACATAAGCAGTGTATACACACGCCAGTCACCGAAAGATTTTAATTCATGTCTGAAGAGTCATGCATATAGCAGAAGTGGAAACTGTTTTTCAAATTTTCTTCTCCCGAGAGCTCAATCGCAATGAGAACATAATATATTAGTCATCCACATACAAGCCTTTTTCGCTAATTATTGTTCAAGTGTTAATAAAACTGTGCTCAATGTATGAACAGAGCTGTATTGTATAAATGTACATATTACCCTAAGTAGGATAATATATGTATGTATAACTCCTCGCTATTAACACTAACCAAAGATCTTCCTTATCTACTATGAACAATCCTGAGAATCAGTCAGTTATATGCCATACATGATACACGTTTGGGTGACCATGTCTTGAAAGAAACAGGACAAAAGTTTTCTCTACAGTAGGTCGCCATTACTTTCTGCGGTTGACTTTCTTACCAAGGCAATAGAAACTACTGTCTTGCTATTTAACCCCTAGCTGGAGGGATAAGAGACGGATTATTATCTTTTCCAAGGGTATTTGCTCGTAAATGAAAGCAACGAATTCAACTGGAATTCGAACCCAAGACTGAATTCTTTTGAGTCGATAACCACTGCAATACAAAGCATATCCTAGTTAAGGAATACTTATTGTATAATATGCCGACTACACATGCGTTTCGTAAGTCTCACTACATAGTAAATATTCGGAATTGCTACATCCTTTCGCTCCGCCAGTTCAAACCTTTACATCTGAGACAAACTGTTAGTTCCACGGCAAGGAATCACAGGCCATTTTTCCGTATTCAAAATAAAAGAATTCCCCACACAGAGGGTCGTTTCCTTAAGAATTGTTACAATAAACACTGCAATTCTGACCTCTTCCAGTTTATTCTCGTTATTCTCATAACTTTGACGTCCTACAAAATAGTTCACGCATAATACACCTCTTTTAGAATAATCATTTTAGCAGTGACTAGAGTGATTTTAGGGTCTTTCACTTGTAGAACTTTCGAATTTCCATTACCAACAATGTATTCGTTTTGTGTCTTTTAGGCCAACCTGTGAGATATATACATCTCTCCGTTTTCTCTTTTATTTTAATTTTGTGCTAATATATAATTTTATTCCATCTACTGCTGAAATGGATGTGCGATATCGACCCGGAACGACAAATCGAGGTGCCGAGTCCGAATTCCAGTTGAATTCTTGCATTCACTTACGCACAAATACCCTTTAGAAAGGTATTAATCCGCCTCTTCGCTCGATTTATAGGTTACATAAGAGGACAGATTAGATTCTATAGCTTTGTCTAGCTACCAGTCTACTGCGGGATAATTATCTGCCCAGTCTGGCATGTCTCTTTCGATCGCCCAAAGCGTCTATCACGTATGGCCCTTAACTGACTCATTGCTGAAATACACAATTTGTACCAATTACTATTATCTCCTTCACCTCGAGGCTATTTGGGTAACACGCTGGTCATTAATCCTTTTAGACTTCAAGACAATGAAATGAACATATGTTAACAGAATTTTAATGAGTTGTTAATTTTTAAATGTCGGACGTTTTACAGCCCTCTTTAAATTTTTACTTTTTTCCATTCATTTTTTAACTATTTTCTGGTTTATAAAATCTGTCTAAATCTTGATAATGAGGGTAAACACTCGCGGCAAAATAAAACATCTGTTTCGCAAAGTGAATTAAATGAACGTTTCTGACAAATGATATCATGCCTCATAAATATTCAGTTGGATACTCACAAAAGTGATGAGATGGCTGATTCTAAACTGCTTTAGCAACAAAATATTTAAGAAGTATATGTGCTGCAAAATAATTCCTCGCTTTTTACAAAATCAAACGAAGCTGAACAAATAACCATTATATACCAGCCGTTTAGCAATATGTGTCTGTCTCTACCCAGACATCATCTCTAATGAGCTTGAGCTTTATTGGTTGACACATGGCCTTGTGTTTGTTTACATTAAACATATACAGTACTCGCCCAGAATCACATCATACTCGGTAGGCTAGAAGTAACAAAAATACATCTTGATAATATATATATATATATATATATATATTCGGGAATTTTCCGTAACATTGTCTGTATACATTACGATACAGAGATGGTTATTTACGAAAAATTGAATGTTGTGTATATAATGTTAATTTAACTGTGGAATCATTCTTGATCGACCGGTCTAAGACGCATCAGATCAATCGGGGTCATCCCCAGTGTTCGAATCCTGCCGAATGGCACATTTTTGTAACAAAATTTCACGTAAAAACAAACACACAAATACACATTTATGCTTTTCAGTTAAAAACAAATTCTATTGAAATAGTGTATCCATTAAAACTAAGGTTCAAAAAAGTCATTTAATTAAATTTCGTCAATCTTCGTAATTATATATATAGATACACACACACACACACACACACAGTTGAAGAGGCAGATAAGTTGCTCGATACATCTTAAAAAGATAGAAATGACGTGAAAAGATACGGAAAATAAATTATATCGGTACGACAATTGATAAATATAAAAGCATAAATTATATATGTGATTTTGCCGCAAAGCTTAGATGTGGCACAAGCTCAAAGAGTAGGGCATTCAGTTAAAATTGAACCCACAACCCACGTAATGGTTCTTTCTAGCAAGAAAAGCTTGCTAAAAATTGCACTTCTCTTGGTGCACAAATATAAGCTAGAGAGAGATAAGAAAAAAACTCAACAGAAATGTTGCAGGAACAAATCTGGGTCGAACAGTCCAAACTAATTTCACTCTTTGTCTTGAGGGTTATTATTACTGGTCACTGGGACGGATTTTGTTTCGGAAACATTCAAATTTCTGCTGGAAAGATAACAAGAATGTTTCCAATTCAATCACAACAGCTAAGCAACGTTTCCTTTCCGTCCCTTCCCTCCCACCAACGTCCTAATGCTCCTCTACATATAAACAGGCGCACAACTCCTCGCAGCCGTAATTCATTCACTCAAATAGAGACTGGCATATCCCCGTAAAGTCATAAACGTTTGAAGCAAAGACACAATGTCTGTCGGCAAAGCATTAAAGGCCTTAATAAAACCAGATAACAAAACGATGATGTGAATTCTAGCCAAAATCTTTTTACCTGTCCCACTTCTACGGTTTATATTCGTGCGCATAAGATTTTTCCGTTTAGGAGCAGTAAATGCTGTTTTCAAAGATGACGCGCTTCTACCCTAGACACGATTCTTCAGGATTCCATTTTATTAAATCAGTTCTGCTAATATTTCATTCCGTCGAGCGCACTCAAACGGTTCCGGGTTAATAAAGCAAGAACCTAAAACTTGTGCTGTTGACTGCTTTATTTCTTAATTTACAACGCACTGGTTCATAGAGTATAAATTCAAGATATAAAAACTTGAAAAAGATTGATAAATTTTACTTGAAAATATAAGTTGGAGAGAAATAGGTAAACATATCTTAAAGAGAGTTAGACAATATCTGTCTAACTCTCTTTAAGTAATACCTTATAATAATACCTTATCATAATACCTTATGTGTGTATATGTGAATATATATATATATATATATATATAATGGCTTAAGGAGAGAGTGCTGTGTGTGTGTGTGTATATATATATAACTTTAGAGATTTGTGTGTGTGTATATATATATATATATATATATATATATATAACTTTAGAGATTTGTGTGTGTGTGTATATATATATATATATATGTATATAACTTTAGAGATTTGTGTGTGTGTATATATATATATATATATGTATATAACTTTAGAGATTTGTGTGTGTGTATATATATATATATATATAAATATATGTATATAACTTTAGAGATTTGTGTGTGTGTATATATATATGTATATAACTTTAGAGATTTGTGTGTGTGAGTATATATATATGTATATAACTTTAGAGTTTTGTGTATATATATATATATAACTTAAGGACAGTTGTGTGTATATATATATATATATATATATATAATTTAAGGACTTGTGTGTGTGTATATATATATATATATATATATATATATAACTTCAGGAGAGAGTTGTTTATATACATAGATATGACTTGATATGCTCATAGTTATAATTGCAAAGTGATAGATTGATCGATATATAAGACTTAAAAAGAGATACGTATTTTTAAAACGCTTGTCATTTCCTTCTGCCGAATGTATTCAAACGAATTTTCGTTATTAAAAAATTCAAATTCATTCTGATTTCTGTTTAAGTAAGATGCTCATTTTTTCTGATTTATAATGCGCGTTTTCATACTTTATTCGTGACAAAATAATCATCCTCTTCTTCATTAGTCTCATCAGGTGGTTTAATTGTTGGGGTCGGTGTGCTTCTGAGCAGCCTGCTCGGTCCCTTAATCATATCTTGATTCAAACCCGGCGCGTTATCAGCCGAATTCTCACGAATAAAGCGCCAAGTAGAATCAGATCAGAAATAGGGCAAGAACACTAGAAGAACGACATTTATGCTGAGGAGGCTTTCGAAAACGAACAGTACAAATGAAAAACGACGTGTACCTTTGTTTTATAGACTATACAAATGCATTCAACAAAGTAAGCCAAAAAAAATTGTTCGAACTTCTCAGCAATCTCAACATATTTGAGAAAGACACTACAGTAATCAAGAACTTCTACTGGCATCAAACCGCCTGCATACGGACAGGAAACGACTTCAGCAGATCTACAAAGATAACACAAGATGGAAAGTGCGACACAGAGATCCGACAGCGAATTAGCATGACGAAGAATGCATTCTAGGAGCAAACTAGAGTATTTAGAGAAGAGGAAAATTTTGCTAAAAACAGAGTTCTGGATTGCTATGTGATGTCAATTCTTCAGTATGGCAGTGAATGCTGGAAAATATCAAAGATGGAGAAACTCGAAGAGGTTCTACAGAAGGATGTTGCTAATATCATCGATCGATCATTTGAGCAATGATGTTTTAGAAAGGATGGAAGCGAAAAGGAAATTAATTCTGAGTATCAGAAAGAGACAGCCAATGTTCATGGAACATGTAATAAGAAGGGCTTGAATAATCTGATAATCACCTGTCAGATAAAGGAAAAGACAAACAAGGAAAGCAGAGCGGATTTTGGCTGGGGTAACAGGAGAAAGTGCTAAGAGCCATTAGGATTAGAGAGAAAGCGGGGCGGCCATGATCACCTACGTCCTTAATAGGACATGGCACATAGAATAAGTGTATGTGACGGATGTGCGTTGTGGTGTAGTGGGTATCAGCTTGGAAAAAGAAATCGGTGAGCCGAGTTCGAATTCAAGTTGAGTACCCTGCATTCACTTCAGTACTGGTACCCTTGGGAAAGGTATTAATCCGTCACTCCCCTCCAGTTATGGGTTAAATAACAGGATGGGGCCTGGAGGCAACCCATCTAGTGTTGGTGTCACAATAAAAACACCCTTGGAAGCTCTGGCGAAGCATCAAGTATTCAGCTATTTGACAAGATAAGAATTACGCCTCAAACTGCGCCGGGGTTCGAAATGCACAGGGGAATACTGGAGGGGTGTAGTGAGTTCTATTCAGACGACGACGACGAAGTGTATATCAGTAAAGTAAGTAAGGCCTTTCTCTATTCAGGTCAAACGACAACCTATACATCTAACTGAAGGCTTGTCTCCGACATTAACATATGGCCATCGATTCCATTAGAGAAAACTAGTTTCCTGGGTTATGGTTTGAGGCAAAAAACGATTTTTGCACAGTAATGTTGCATTGTCTCTGCATTAGAGCTATG
>JBBBDQ010001706.1:1475000-1805000 GCA_037127315.1 Ascarosepion bandense
GTGGGATGAGTGAAAGACGAGAAGGCAATGAGGTGGACTCTTGGAGTTGCGAGTAGTAGCGCGTATTTTCAATTTTCGCCTTTCGTATTCTGAAATTTCTTTCGTAACAAGAGGCAATATTTTTCTGAAGTGGCGTTTCGTAACCTAAAAATTCGTATGCATAGCCTTTCGTAAGTAGAGGTTTCACTCACTCTCTCTCTCTCTCTCTATATATATATATATATATATATATATATATATATATTTCTTCGATGGTAACGCTTGTGTAGATTAGGAAGGTAGCCGGAGAGAGTTCGCGCATAAGGAGGAACTGTCAGGAGTTTTTTTTTTATTTTAGCTAAAATTCTAACTTTTTATATGTTTAAATCTTCCACGCGATTCACGTGGCCACGCTTTCTCATCCACGGAAGTTTTGCTTTATAGGGTTGTCATGTGTTGACTCTACCTTCGGCCGAATGTGTGTGTCAATCACACCAGGCTGGGCCCATTGTCTTTCACACCGGCTGTCACTTTTGTTAACCTTATCTACGGCCGTATTTGTCTATCAGTGATATTCCACTTTGAAGGTAATATATTACTCATTTCTTTTCCCGATTATTATTGAGGTCTCTGTTCCTAATTCTCCCTCGCTGCCGTACCCTTATGGCTTTGCTGCATAGCTTGAGACCGATTAAAAAATACCGGACATTTCCACTAAATCGCTGAAAAAAGAGCATACTATGCTAAAAAATTCGCCTAACATAGTATAAACTAAAGACATTTTGATTAGGATTTGTTTACAAGCAAATTATTGTCGGATTTTCATGAAACTTTCAGAACTAATTCATAAATTAAATAAATTATATTAGGAATAATTCTTAAAAGGTCTTGTTAATGTATTTTCCCATGTGTTACATCACACTTAATTTATGAAAAATCAAGACATTAACGACATTATTTCTAATGACTATATTATTTCTAATGACTATATTAGTTAAAACAAGATCTTGGAGAATTTAAATAAAACAAAATTTGGAAATATTGTTAACTTGAATTATATTTACTAATCATAAATCGTAAGAATTTATTACAATTTTCGAACATATGCATATTATAGATAATCCTGAATTCTTTCCGTATGAGAAAAAAATGCCGATTTTTGTCAATACGGATGACTATAAAGCACCATTAAATAAGAGTTATATTATATTAAATGTAAAAAAAACATGCGTTTTAAAAATTGAATATAATATCAGGTTAAGTTGAATCATTTCTTATTTTTTTTAAACATTAATGAGTATTTAAGAATGTATATAAAAAGCGCTCATGTTATATTCTGACTTTTTACGAATGTAACCAACGGAGATCAATATTAGATGAAAACCAATCTCTCTTCCAGCTTTCAACACATCAACTGATTAAATAAAAAGCTACGGACACGTTAAAATACATTTCTGATATAGTTTCAACCTAAAGTAAATAGTATTTATACATTAAATCAGATATTATAATAAAATAAGTTCCAGATATGTATATTATATTTCTAAAATAGTTTTGTAATAAAGATAATTAAATTCTGATGACATAATTAAAAATTGGAACCAACATAACGAAAAAAGTCAGAAAATTTGAAATTAAAACTACTTTCAATCAATTTAAATTAGTTTTGAAATGCAGCAAAATAGTTTCATAATTGAAAATAATTTTAATCTATGAACGTTTACTTATAATTTGAATAACCGCATAATTAAACGGTATAAAGAAATTCTTTATTTCGCTAGTTGTGAAAATTACAAACTGCCTCTTTAAACGCCAAAAAATCAAATTGATTTAATTTTTCATGTTTGAAGTATTTTGGAATTTTCACAACTACCGAAATGAGTTCTGAATTTATAATTGTTAAATTAAGCGTTGAGTTTTCTTAACTTTTATCTTGCTCTGGATAATATTCAGTGAGCTCTCTATTTTTACTTATTTAATACTTTATATTAATTAGATACATTCTTTGGATTATTTCGTTCGTTTTTACGACTTTCATTTTTTTATATATAACCTTTGTAACAACAGTTCAATGAAAATCAAACATTTATTAATCCATAATTTACAAGAACACTTACGACATATTTTAGTTGAAAATACAGTTTAAATAACAATATCAAAAGCATCTCATAAAAGAGACATTATATATCAATTTTCTCCTTCCATCAACCTTACATTATTTTACAGTGGAAATGGAGTTTTAAAACAAGAAACAGATGCTTACGCGATGTAAAATGGCGCGTGTCACCGGTTAGTTTTAAAGAGCTATTTATTTCAAGAACAAATTACTTTACAGTAATAACAGGATAAAATAACACCATAAAGAAACATCCTTCAAAATGACCAATGAAGTGGCTGTAAGCGCATGGAAAATTAAAAATTTTCAATAATTTTAAATTTTTTTAATTTCTAATCATCAGAAAAAAAAAACAATATGTAAGAATATTAAAAAAATGAAATAAATATTAAAATCATTGTTTTTAACAAAACCTGTTAAAAAACAGATTGTTGCTCATCGCGCGCGCGCGCGCACACACACATATATATGTGTGTGCGCGCGCATTTGGTTCATAGAGATTTTGTTTTAATGTTTCTACATTGTCGTTGTTTTCGTGCAAGTGATGCATTTGTTAAAGATTATTGATTTTGTTCGATAATGTTTCTCAAAATATACTCAGCCACTTCGTCTCTCTTCAGGAAGAAATGTTGTTTTCGTTCGTGTTGTGATGTTATTATATGCTGCATGACAAAGAAAATCAAATTCAAAATAAAACGCTATAAAACTTTACTCAATGAGAAGAAAGCGAAAGAAAACACTCGGCCATATTTAAAAATCTATTTTTCGCACAAGTGGTTAGAAGTATTTCACGATGAAACAACCTCGGTTAATGCAAATAAAATGTTCTTGAAAGTGAAGAAAAATATATATCAGATAAAAAACAAAATGAATGATTTATCTTGGTAGTCGTCAATCGAATATGATAAAATTAATAATTAATCTCAAAATAGACAACACACATACATATTAGTAAATATAAAAATGTTCTTACGTCTGGAGCACAACTCGGATTTTCATACACTATGCAAGCACCCGGTGTATATAAAAACGGACAGTTTCAAGATTTTAATTTTTATATTTTTTCTCGTGTTAATTTCATTATAAATATAGGGGGCCATTTTTTAATTTAGTAAATGCATACATTATTTTGTGAGTTTTTCAGTGGATATCGGCTCGAAACGAGAAATCGAGGAGCCGAGTTAGAATTCCAGTTGAATTCATTTTCGCGCAAATACCCTTGGAAAGTTATTAATCTGTCTCTTTCCTCCAGTTATGGGTTAAATAACAGGACAGATTGGGTTCTATTGCTTTGGCTGGCAACCAGTCTACCGCAGAAATTAATGACAGCCTACTGCGGGATAATCTTCTGCCCAGTTAGTCATGTCTCTTTCGAGACATGATCGCCCAAGCGTGTTTCGCGTATGGCACTTAAGACTGACAGATACATTATTTTAGTTTCCTATTCCGTGTCTAAGTTTCGGGATAAACCAAATTAAATTATACCTTTTTTATTTTAATCAGTTCATCCCAAGCAAGGCAGAACTACCCTGGTAAGCAGGGGATAAAAAAAGTGAGATGAGAAAAGGAAACAAGTTATAAGTGAATCTGAGAATGAGTAAGAACAGTATGAGAATACAGGCGTGAAGAAAGCTGCATGAAAGTGGAATGCAAAGGAAGAACAACATGATACAAGGGTTGTCATGGAAAAGATGTGAGTCAAGAAGATAATCGTGGCAATTCACTTTGCACTTATGTTTGTAGTTTTCAGGGAAGCAAGTATACGGAAGGGAAGTGTCAGCAAAGAAGCTGATAAATAGAAATTGTGGTTACATTTGATTGGTTTTATTGTAAAAGGGTGGGACCTAGTTGCTAGTCTAGTAGCTCGAGTGAATTCGTGCAGAATAAGAAATTAAAAGAATGTCACTACAGATTTATAATTTATAACAACCTTAAACAACGCGATCTAATATATACTCAATAACTTTATTAGAATACATTGAACACTGTTTCATTAAATCAAAAAAAAATTGTGTAGGACTGCATGCACACATATCTATATCTATCTATCCATATATATATATATATATATATAATCTCCCAATATATTAATCGCCAATATTTGTAACCAAGCGAGGAATTAAAGCCACCACAACGCAAGGGATTGTAGGCTGTGGAAGAATTACGAAAAAAAAAAATATTGAGTCGAAAGAGAAAAGTATAAGAAGCACTGATCACCTACTTCCGGAAACAACGCGTAACGTAGAAGAATTTTCTTTCATATTTTGACACAGTTTCTCAAGCAACACCTCACATCGTCAACACAATAGTAATTAGAAAAATTATCTATATTTTAAATCGTGAAATTTACCCTCATCTATAATTTTCCAGGCAATATGTCATTGGTTTGAAATCAGTCATCAATGTTGTATAACGCCTTAGTTAAATATTTCAGTCTGAGTTTTGTGTTTTCATGTCTTCAGCTAGAATTCTTAAGGCGTCGAATCTTGATATTATTTGCATTTACAGTAGCAGATTTTTCAAGTATTTCTCGGATGTTAATATACTTTTTATGCTTAAAAATTGTTTTTAGAATTTCAGATTTTCTTCGTATAAAAAAAAATATTTTCTTGTTCTTACGTTGACAATTTTGGCACGGTTGAGTAATAAAGAGCCGAGTTCGAATTTCATCAAATTCATTGCATTGAATTGTATGGGAAAAGTTATGAACCTGTCTCTTTGCTCCCTATTTATGGAGAAAATAGCAGGACAGTTCGGATTCTGTAGCTTTGGTTGGCAACCGGTATAAGAGAATGAAATATTGAATTCAAACTACTTTTATTGGTTTAGGAAGCCAGTCTACCCCAGAAATATCTTGCAATCTATTGCTGGAAAATCTTCAAGCAATCTCTTCCAGTATGCCTTGTGATATCATTGAAATGTAGACTTTTAAAATTAACAAGAAAATAATAGAACAACGTGGAGTTGCATAATGACAGTAAAATATTATGAAATAATTTTTCATCTGAGTTTTAATGTCTGCATAATTTTACATTGTATTACAATATATAGTATGATTTTTAAGGTTACTGCTTTCTTATGAGCTATAGCAAATCTTTATATAGTGATTGATTTATTATGCATAGTCAAGATGACGAACAGGTTCGAAAATGTATGACACTCAGTGATCATCTTATACCCTCGTAAATGCTCCAGCAAAATAAGCTTACACCTGCTCGAATTACTCCCATATTTTTTATATATTTATGAAATTTAAAAGTATTTTCAACTATATATTATACATAATTATCTAAAATATGATATACAATCTAATAATATATCACCAAAGAAATGTTTCTTATTAAAACATATTCAAACTCCTATGTAAATCTTACGTACAAGAGCTAATGGCAAGTTCATTGTGCAAACATTAACAAGTATGAGGAAATTGGGCTTACTGCATGTATGAAGAAATATTTGTGTGTTCTACAATGATTTCATTTTATCCTTTAGGTTGGATAATCCAGTTTCGTAGCAATCTTTCTTAACGTCACGTCGCCCAAAGCGCAAACATTATTTCCAATTAAAATATATTTCCTCTCCAACTTCAATTCTTATTTTACTTATTTTTAATTTCACGATTTTGCAATTAATTTTTCAAAATTGCTTATTGTAATGTTCTATTTCGTGTTAAGTTTTGCTTAATATTTTTTAATTCCCATTCTTTTCTTTTTCTTTTTTTTCCTTAACTCTTTCCTTTCATTCATTTGTTCAATTTGTTGATATTTTCATCTTGAAATTTAATTCATTTTTTAATTTTTTTCTTTGTTCGTTGTTAAAGAAATTATTTTCCCGATATTGTGTATTTCGTTTCAACATATGTTTTTTACTTTTTATTTTATTTTAATTTTCTTTCAATTTTTTTTTTTTTTTTTTTTTTTTTTTGGCAATTGATTTTTTTCTTTTTTTCGGTTTTGTCTTTTTACATTTATTCTTGAATTGAATTTTTTTTTCTTTTATATTTTCTTCCTTGAAATAATTTTCCTCTTGCCTTGTAAAACTTTACTTTCTCTCTGCAGTACCTTTGTTTTTCATTTTAAGCATTAGTTCCTCTGATAGTTTGTTTGGCTGCAATGAATTTGTTGTTTCTCATTTTCTCTTTTTTTCTTTGATCCAGTTTTTTTTCTTTTTGCAATATTCTTCTTTGCTTCTCACTTCCTAGAATTGATTTGTCTTTTTCCTTTTCTTTCTGCAATAGCTTTTTCTATTTACTTGGAATACTCTTTTTATTCTAAGCTTTCGTTTCCCTCCTGCAACACATTTCTTTTATTTCTTTTATCTCTTTTTATATTCCAGCAATAAATCTTGTTGACATTTTTTGACTTTCTCTTCCATTCACAATTTCTTTTCTACCCTTTCTCTCTTTTACATCCGATATTTTCACATTTAATAGGGTCATTCCAAACACGAAAGTAATTTGCATTTAAAATTTCAAAATACAAAATGGCTGAAATAATTTCAAATGGAAATATTTCTTGAATTAAAATATTAAACGGTGGTTTATGACAAATGTAAAAATTACGATTCATCAACGCAGATTCAAAAGCATTCCTATAAAAATAACAAATTTCTACATTGCGCAAGGAAATAAAACGTATATAAATCTAATCGTTGTCTGTCTGTTCTTATGAGAGATGGAAATTTAAGCAATTTTGCAAAATAAGATGACACATATGTTGTCATGGCTCGCCTGTTTACTTTTATATGATTTCTTTTGGAAATGTGTACGACGGATATTGAGAAAGACGTTCCTGCTGCTTTATCTTAGCAAAAAAGAAAGTGGATACATAACATCTAAAGCATTTTTGTAAAAAAAAAAAATTATCAGGAACGAAAATTCCACGTTATCATCTTTACCAACATAGCTCTTTTAAAGAGTCTTTATTATAAACATCCTTTTGAAAACAAAGATTCTCTCATTTTAACGTCTCGTGTTAATTAAAAATTTCAATTCGTTGTATGGCATCAACAACAAATTTTAATGTTTCAACATTCCACTATTTTTTTGCGTCAAATCCTAAATAAATAATTTCTGAAGTAGTTTTCTGCTTTAGATATTCCAGGGGAAATTATGTTGTAGTGTTTGTTTTCGAAATATAAATAAATTTAAAAACTGTTATAACAACAAGCGCCGATAGATTGTTTCCTTGTTGAAAACCAATTTCTGCTATGTGTTGTGCCTATGCATATATATATATATATATATATGCGCATGTATGAATATATAAACATATGTGTAGCTATGTATCTCTTGACATGTGTGTGTGTGTGTGTGTGTGTGTGTGTATATATATATATATATATTATCTGCGCATACTTACAAATATGTCTACGTATATGTACAAATGTATTTACTAAAGTGTGTGTCTGCCGATACATATGTCCTCTCTGTGTGTGTGTGTGTACATATATATATATATATATATATATATATATATGATTTATAACCTAAATATGTTAGAACTACAAAAGTAGCTATTTTGTTTCTCCAGTACTTTTCTTATGAAGTCATGATTGTTTTAAACTGAAAAGCTTTAACATTTTTAAAACTAGCCAAACTTCCTTCAATCATGGAGGTATTGTTACATAATTTGTGGTGATTAATCAAATTACAAGTTATTTCTAATTTTATGAACATGAGTTAACTCTTAAAAAATTATTGGTGTATTAATGTTAATATTTGATTAAAATAGAGATCGGTATAACTAATCTATTAGTTTAACTTGTATGTATGTGTGTGTGTGTGTGTATATATATATATATATATACACACACACACACACACACTTATATCAATATGACTACTAGTACATCAGCCAACGGGCACACCTACATACGCGCATTTATACGTAAACACACATTCACCCATGTCTTTCAGTCAGTTCAGTGTCATACGTAATACACGCTTTGGGCAATCATGTCTCTTTCGAGACATGACTGACTGGGAAGAAAATCATCCTGCGGTAGACTAGTTGCCAGCCAAGGCTATAGAACCTAATCTGTCCTGTTATTTAACCCGTAACTTGAGGGAATAGATGGATTAATCTTTCCCAAGGGTATTTGAGCGTAAGTGAATACAAGGAATTCAACAGTAATTCGAACTCGGCTCCCCGATTTGTCGTTCTGAGCCGATAACCACTGCACCACAACGCACATCAAGACTTTACAGTAACATATAAACACAGGTAAAATCAAACCGAAAAGAACATACACGCAAACAGCTAAAGCCAGGTACTAATAAAAAGTTCAGAAAACATGTAATTGTATGCCTAAAAAATAATAATAAACATTAATTTGACAATCTGTGGTATAATATAAACTTACTAAATATTAACCAGATGAAACATGCTAGATTAGATATCATATACTTATTTGATAATTTATATGTTAAATACCTCATAATTATGTAACTTGACAGTCTATTTAGAGTAAATACTTAGGAAATATTAATATGATAAAATACGGCACATTACATACGTAACAAATATTAATTTTATAATCAATGTCAGATGATGTTTTCCACGAATAAGGGTAAATAAAAATTAACACGAGTGAAAAAATTTATATTAATAATACATTTCGTATTGTAAAGTACATAGTGAAATGCTTATAATTAACAGTAAGTTAATTTCTCTGGTTTAACAGGTATATCGTTTTCTTAAATCTGATGATTTTAACTTCTCATTAAGAGTAAAATAACAAGTTCAACGGAGATAATTATAAGTATAAGCACTTGTAATTCATTTCCGTTTAACAGCAAGATATTTGTTGTTGTTTTCTTTCTTTTCAAACACCGAAAGGATTTCGATAAGGAAATACTGTACTCATATATCATCTAAACAATTTACACCCAACCTGGAGGACCGGTGGATCATTCTTGTTCCTTACATTTACAGCAGCTGGTATTCCCAAACGGTCACCCAGCTAAGTACTGACCAGGCTCGATGTTGCTTAACTTCGGTGATCGAATGAGAACCGGTGTATTCAACACAATATATATGTATAATGCAGCTTTCATTAAAAATGACAGAGAAGGTGTGATGCTTATATTTTTATGTAAATTTTCAGGTGATCTTATTTCTTTCATTTGTAGAAGTTATATAAAATAGACCAAATGTTTTGTTAGTCAGAGAGCATTCAGCTATACCTTTAGCCATTTTCATAAACTGAATCTTATTTTACGTTGAACAGCATGTAAGTGTCGTTATGTATAAGGTGCAGTAGTGGGATGTTATGTACCAAACACTGTAAGCATGTTATATAGTTGATGTTATTCAGTGTTGATTTTCGTTTTTATAAGTAAGCCCATTTTGTTTTGCATGTGGATAATGCTATGATTTTTGTTAACAAGTATGTTCCGGACAGGGTTTGTTATGTCTCCGTGTATGTTCAAATGGGATCAAATTGTGCTCCATTGAGAGAGGTGTAGCGTCAGTCTTCGATTAGTTTCATTGTAGTAAGGCCAATATAATTATTTACGAAATTAGGATCAAGATTGAAAATGGCTATAGGTATAACCGAAAGCGCTCAGATAAACAAAACATGTGGACAATTTTCATATAATTTGTCCTCACAAGAAAAATTAGATCACATAAAAAATTACATTAAAACATAAAAATCACACGTTGTCTGTCATTTTTAATGAAAACTTTAGCCTTCTGATTAAGAGTAGTTTTCTTTCAGCCCCACCCTACGATATGATCAGCAGTCAGTCGCCCACTTTAATCTAAAACTGTATTTAAAAGAAGAGACTTGGATTCCGCCATGTTTGTTTTGCAAATTTACTCAACTTTAGTCTTGGGAGACTGGTAAGCTTGCCTGATAATTTTCGTCTTATGCCGCCTCTTGCTTTACAGCCAGCGGGATTTGATCATTTGTTCAAGTTTTTATGTACCCTGGTGAGATACCGAACCCTTTCAATTATCGGTCTATTAGTCTTCTACATATTTCTAAAGTCTCTAATCAGTTTTAAATTAGTTCTTCCTGTCTCATCCCAATGCCTTTTCTGAAGCAAGCATAAGACTTTCTCAAGCTCAGTTGCTGACGGAATGACAATACTTGCAGAAAGATACTATCTTTTTCGACATAAAATCGGAAAAGACCGTGCTGCTGTATTGGACATCTCGAAAGTCAATGACCGTGTCTCGCATGGAGCTCTTCTGCACAACCTCAAACGTCGCAGCGTCTTTCTGAGTTGATCAACTCTTTCCTGTCAAATCTTTCTTAAAGTTAAGTATTAGCCATGCTGATGATAACCTCCAGAAAAATGACTTGTTTCTACTGCTCGTTCTAACGTTCTCATCTGACATGAAGTGGAAAGACTATACTAATCGATTTCTAGGTTAGCTGCGTAAGAATTCGTTTCATGGTGTCGGGCGAGGCATGTTTTCTCTCCAGAATATATTTTACATACCTATATATCTACCATTCGTTTGCCCTTACAATATTCCTGCTCCTTAAGTTCTAACTTCATTATTTACTGTTGTGGAACCCATACTCACCTCAACATAGACTCGCTCACTGCTATATTAATAGGTGTGTGATAGTAGTAGAGTGAGAGGAGAGCAGACAGTAGCACTGTGCGCATGACCGCAGTCTACTACAAAGGGCTATACTGGATTCATAAGCTCTACTTATTTGTACCTTCTTTGTAACCTTTTCTGTAATACATCTTACTTTAACCTACACCTCGTGTTCCGTGTTATATTTTTCCGTGGACCCATTTTGGCTCCACATCATTTACCTTGAGCTTCTTGATGAGATATGATGAAGAATCAATAATATATGATCTGATATGGCGGCTGGTCTTCAGTAACTTACCCAAAACTCTAAGGTTTTCTCTCTCAGCTTTTTAATCTTTAAATACGACCCCTAATAACCTAAGGAACAGATGTAATATGTTTAACAGAAAAAAATAAAATGTTGAAATTTCAATATCAGAATGTAATTTTAAATAAACGTAGAGAGATCATTAGTATGTGTCGTCATAGAAATAAATATAAATTACAATAATTATCTTATTCTTCCATATAGACACAGTTTTTTTTTAATTTGGTTAAGCAGTTACCTCCCCCCATACTACTACTGCTAACCCAATGGTCAAGCCAGATACTTGCCACTACCATAAGAGAAATTAAGATTCTGCTAGCTTACAACTATAAAGGCCAATATTCTCCAAACTCTTTCTTTACTAGACCAAGCTCCCGTCATTAGAATTTTTCCTCTTTGTCAATTTAAGACACGCATTTTCAGCCCCGTTTAAACATATAGAAAATGGCTATTTTTCCTCTAAATTTAATCTGACTTTACGGATAGGTATTTACATACTTATATATTAGACATTCTGGTGAATTCATCGCTATTGTACGTGAAATTTATGCATTTAGAAGTAGCTGTAAGTTCTATGCTATTATATTATTTTCCCGCACTTTTCATCTGTAGAATTCACTTCTGGCTCTACGCTTTCCAAAAAAGGGTGCCAGACCAAAACCGCTTCAAATTGGATAAACACTTGACTCTTTCATCTCTTTATTTATTTATCTATTTATCCATTAAGACATGTTGATGTGGAAACAAACCATTCAACGTGCCAGCATTTAATTTGTTGTTTTGATTTATTTTACTTTATCCAAATTTATCTTTATTTTATTTTACTGATTTTATTTATTTTCCTATTTTTTTTATTAACTTTATAAAACATGCTCGCAACCAGATGTTCGAAGAAACTCAAACGTAAAAACCACAATTTTATTCGCCTGAAGAGAGCCAATTTTAGACTCGAAACACATGTAGCGTCACAAACACCATTATAGACAATTAATGTTTTATGACATGTATAATTATAAAAACAATAAATATACACTTTAAAGAAAACGTTCTCGGCTTCACACTTTTTATTCTATACTAATTTCTCTCGTTGGAACAACCCTATTTCTTTATATATATATATATATATATATATATATGTGTGTGTGTGTGTGTGAGCTCATAAATCTGCATATATTTATGTATAATCATATATTTGTATATCCGTGTCTTTCTATTTGATCATTCATTGCTATATGCAGATCAATATGATAGAGAAATACATATTTCACGCAACATGTATCTATACATAATCACATTTTATTAAGTCAAGCATAATCATCAAATCGATTAACCATTATACAATATAAAATGCAGATCGGAATTCAGCTTGACATTATACCCTCACTGTGGCTATTCATAATTGCAAGTACAGTCATAAGAGCTGGGAAGAAATTTACAAAGCAAGATGAAGACGTACGTTATCTTTAAGCTAAAAATCACTTATGTACATTCATCGAAATATCTTGTTTGGTAAATTCTATATATATTTTTTCTTGTTATAGCATGTTTTACTTCAACTTAAGTATTTCGCCCGACCTTTATAAAGCGCAAGACACCGACTTACATTTATGGCTTTTCGTGACAGAAATCTCGACATTTATTAGTTACGTCGAGCAAAAATAAAAAGCAGGATTTTCAATTTCTCATTAATACAAGATTTAATTTACTTCTTTTTCACTTACTTTATATATATATATATATATATATATATATAGTTAAATTTCAAATTTTTTGATTAGTGCTAACTAGCAGTATAGCACGGCTTTTCTAAGGTGTAATGAAAACTTTAAAACTAATCCATGGTCCTGGAGCTCAGATTCTTTGGTCGTTGGCACGAAAGACTAAAAAGCAATAGTAGTTTTCCAGTTAAAGCGAAACCGTATATTGAAAGAAAAATGAATGGATGTAAGTCAAATTTTGATTTCCTGGCATCGATATCAAATAAGTTTTTTTCGTCGTAAACTGAATTTTGAATGCTAAATAAATCCTCTGAGTAAATGGTATCATAGCTGAGAGTAAGAACTACAATACTTACATAGATCCAAACCCGAACCAAAAACTAAAATAAAATACACACAAAAATCTTGCCTTTTATATATATATATATATATATATATATATATATAATCTGTTTTCTGCACTATTGTAAGAACTGCAATCTTAAATTCTGAATATCGTTTCTTATGTCTTTGTCTATGAGCGTATCAGATTTGATTAAAATCGGTCCACTCATTCTATAACCCGATTTATTCGATTATAGATTTTCGATATTTATCGGGGGTACCTTGACACAAAACCTAGCTAAAAACAAACAAACTCGCAGACGCTTATAGTTCAACTGTATGAATTTTCAAGAAAATCAGTTCAGCCGTTTCGGAGTCAATAGGTAAGGGACACACACACACACACACACACACACAGTTCCATTGATAAATAAATTTAGATTTAGATATTCGTAACCGATTAAAAATTGAAGTAAATCGGGTACGAACGTTTACTTTGATTTTATGTTTTTGACTTCTCTTTCATCCGTCTATCTTTCTCTCTTTTAATAATTGTTTTTCTCTATATTTCTCTGTCAGTTTATTCTATCTATTTTTCTCTCTCTCCCTTATATACAGTTTTTGTCTCCTTTTAAATCACTCTCTTCTTTGATTTTATATATATCTCTCTCGTTTCATTTCTTTTCATATTTGTCTGTGCATGTGCGAATATGCATTTTTTTGCATCATAACTATCGATCTAGTTTACTGATATTCAAAATATGGTTTTATATATATATATATATATATATATATTGATTTGTTATATTGTATTCCTATTTAATAACAGGCGATTTCTCTCTTGCGTGTATGGAATAATTCAATGTAAATAATTTACAAAAATAGATTAGTTGTCACATATCAGCGCGAAAAACGAAATCCTTAAATGTTCTTTAGTCTTTTCAGTTAAGCAACATTCACCCCGGTCACCGCTTCCAAATGCCAGTTGCAGCACGTTTAGAGGTGCAGGTGGTGTGACTGCGGCACTGAATTGTTAAGTGGAGGTTCAAGTTCCAATTCCCTTAGTATTCGTTATATTTAATTAAGCACAAATACCATTTAAAAAGGCATGAGTCAACCTTTTTTCTTTCAATATAGAAATATTCTCTTGTTTTCAATACCCCAAAAATGTTTGGAAAACTTTAGAAAAAGAATCTATCAATTAGTCAATTAATGCATACAATAAACGTTTTTTGTATATTGAAACATTTGGCATTCATAAACGTATCATCTAGTATAGTTTTTGTTAGAAATTTATAAAAAAAAATTTTTCTTGAAACTATTTTTCAGTACAATTGTGTGGAATTCTATCTATCCATCAATCTATCTATACATACGTGCATCTATCTATCTATCTATCTATACATACGTGCATCTATCTATCTATCTATCTATACATACGTGCATCTATCTATCTATCTATCTATACATACGTGCATCTATCTATCTATCTATCTATACATACGTGCATCTATCTATCTATCTATACATACGTGCATCTATCTATCTATCTATCTATACATACGTGCATCTATCTATCTATCTATCTATACATACGTGCATCTATCTATCTATCTATCTATACATACGTGCATCTATCTATCTATCTATCTATACATACGTGCATCTATCTATCTATCTATCTATACATACGTGCATCTATCTATCTATCTATACATACGTGCATCTATCTATACATACGTGCATCTATCTATACATACGTGCATCTATCTATCTATCTATACATCTATCTATCTATCTATACATCTATCTATCTATCTATACATCTATCTATACATCTATACATCTATCTATACATCTATCCATCTATCTATCCATCTATCTATCTATCTATACATCTATCTATCTATCTATACATCTATCTATCTATCTATACATCTATCTATCTATACATCTATCTATCTATCTATACATCTATCTATACATCTATCTATCTATCTATACATCTATCTATACATCTATCTATCTATACATCTATCTATACATCTATCTATCTATACATCTATCTATACATCTATCTATCTATACATCTATCTATCTATACATCTATCTATACATCTATCTATCTATACATCTATCTATACATCTATCTATACATCGTAATGTAATTTTTTTTCTTCGAGTTTTTGATATCAGTTTTAGTCGTCACTACTGATTTTAGGTCTCAAGTGATGAATTTTGTTATTTGCTTCAGTTTGTAAATCTATGGCGCAAATCTACAATGTGAGAAGTATGGCCTTGCCAAGACTATTATTTACTCACTTATTGATTACTTACTTTCTGATTGCTATTTGCGATATTTGATAGCGGTTGTATACGGCTGACAGTTTAGTTATTTTTTAATATATTAAGCTGCCATATAAAAGCTTCTTCCTAATGCGGCTATTTAAGGACATGACTTGAGAATTCATGCTGATAATGAGGTTCTGTAACAATTTCCGGTGTTGAGCGATACTATCACTGGCACCGGCTTTTCTAGGCTTTGTTTCCTTTTCTCCTCTAGTAAATCTGTTATAATTGATCTATTTGCTGAGATATTTGATATATTTCGTATTTGCTAATTTCTCATTTACAGGGGGTGCCGTATACTGCATATGACTTTGGATATGTATAATAACGCAGAATGCTTTTTGAGAACGTTTTATTAGCAAGGAACGCGTCAACAGTATACAGTAAATTATTTGACTACTTCGCGATCAGTTATACTCTGATGTTTATATATAACAATAGTCTAATAAAGCGGAAAGCCCTATTTATATAATACGAAACATCACTATCAATAATGACGTTAATAAACAAGTGTTCATCTGCATTGGATGTAAGTAAAAAATATTTTAAGGAAATAACAGAATTCTGTAGGACAGAAGATGACTGTCGTTATTTTTGCAAGATGACTGTTGTTCTTTTTGCGATATAAAAGTAATGCTGTTTCGAATCAATTCAAATCTTCGGTGGACTGATCTCTCCAGTGCGCTTACTTGGAGGATGGTACATGTTATTTCAACACAAAGACAGTGACCATTGATATTGTATTTAATTTTTAAGATTATATGTGGCATAAAATCAAGAAATCGGAAAAAAGTTTCAAACATGAGAACAGCCTGAGGGGGAAAAACCGAACTTACAATCAATATGCACCTCGTTGAAATATGCTCCCAGTGATTTATTAAACAAAAGTTATTTCTCGCGTATAAAATCTTATTGTACGCCATGCCCCATAAATAACCTCCAGTATTTGTTTATCAGTTATATACCAATTTGGTCAAAGATCAAGTAACTGATAATTGGACGCACTCTTTACGGCCTTCGAAATAAGCATAATCTCTATCAATAGATATCAGCTATTATTAAAACTTGAAATGTAACACGTTAGTTGTAGAAACCAGTCAGGATCGGACTCTTGATACTTCAGTGGTACATTAGATTTAGCTTGTTATACAATGTTCTACACCAGGGAACCGTATGTTCATGTGTTTAGGCCTATGCTCTTGAAAAATCGATAGGAGAGGACCAGGTGCAGAGACATCGGCTGATGTGCGTCTTTACTAATCAATTCTCTTTAAGAATCGTTAGAACAGGTAATACCTGTTTTTTCTTTTTAAATATGGTACATTTCTTTTTCATTTAATTCATAGATTCTTTTATCTCTTTCTTCCTACAACGAATCCTATAATTAATCTATTTCTTCTTGTCGATCAACCATTATCCTTTCCATTTCTCTTTATATTTTAGCAGACAGTCCTTTTTATTATTTCTTTTTTCGAGCTGCTGCTGGACTGCTTCACTTCCTCTTCCATCGAAACATCATTTTTCATTTATCAATTTTCAACTGCTCTTGTCGCATAACTCTTCGCTTTCAGCATGTGCGCCTGGTGTAATGGAAAGCGCCTCGGAATATGAAATCGGAGAGTCGAGTTCGAATTCTAGTCAGATTCGTTACCTTCATATACGTGAAAGGTGGGAGGGGTCTGAATTCATATCCTCTCCACATCTACGGGTTAAATACCTGAAACAACTTCTAGAATAAATATTTCTCATTCTGAAAAGTTAGATCTATTCCTAAAATCTGAAAAATGATTTGGTTTTACATAACCCAAAAATGTTTGATGAACCGTAAAAACAATTTAAAATTATTTGACAATGTTTATTCTTTTTTTCTTCTCTCTTTTTATATTATTTATATCTTCATCTTGACTTTAGCCTCTCTTATATACATATCCTCCTCTCCCGATATGATCTTTTCTTTTTACCATATTCTTTCTTTTCTGTTTCTTTTTCTTCTTCTTCTTAATAATAATAATAAACAAAATGATCGTAGTAACCCTTCCAATACTTTTCAACAGTTAAGAGCTCAATTTAAGAAAAGAAAAATATGTTAAACTATATTTCGGCAGTATATCTGTTTTTTCAGGTTATTTTCAAAGTATTTCCAATTATTAAAATATTTAAATTTACATAAATTATACGTCTTTGTACAAATTATAATTTTTTATACAAACGTTGCTAAAACGTTTGAACAAAGACATCTTTCTTTTGTAGATTTATATTTTTATACTTGAAATTAAAAAAAAAATGACTTCATGCTACTGACGAAATATTTTTTACTATTGTCAAATACTATATTTTCTTTTTTCTCTTAAATTACACTGATTTAAACTGCATTATCATTATTATTAATAATGATGATGATAATATCTTTATTTTACTAACTCCTGTCGACACGAGTCTTAATGTTAATACATTTTTTTTTATTATTCGTTTGTTTCAGACTTCATTTGATCCTTCCTTCTCTCATTCCTTATTCTCCCCAAAATTTATTTTGAATCATTCTTTCCCTTCTTGCTGTCTTCCTTCACATCTATTTTTTATTAGTCTGTTCTCCTTCATCTCTATTACTACTACTACTAGTATAATTATTATTATTATAATACTATCACACATTACTTTTCTGTAGTTTTACGCTCTCATATCTTTTCGAATTTTCTTTTACTGTTTCCCCAACTTTTATGCCTTTACTCTCCTTCCTTAAACAAGTCTCTCTTTTTTTTTTAATATCCGCTATATGGAGCATGCGTATTTGCTGCAAACAGCCGGTGTAGATTTACCAATGGATTTGCTTTCTATGTCGGAGTTTCGTTTTTCTACAGGAAAGTATTGAATAAAAGAAAAAGAAAATAGTCAAATGACTCGTATTCTCATTGTGATTTTTGTTAAAAGAATTTTTCCTGGTTGTGTGTGACACAAGTTTTCTTTCATAATATTGCGTAAGGAAAATGTGAGAACCACTGGTATATAACAACTTTTTTTATATAAGGATTTTTAACACCTGATGTCTTTTTCGCATGGGGAGAACAATTCAGAATGTAAAGCTGAAAATTACTGAGTCGACATAAAAAGTAAACCAAAATGCCAGATGAAAAATATGTTCCCCTCAGAATATAATTCTGATGAAATCTTAAAAATTAAACAGTAGGATGCATTTTAATTAAGAATGTATAGAATTTTCTGAGAAAATGTTTGGATCGATATATAAAAAAGACATTTAAATTAAGCCATGTTAATTTTATTTTTAAAGAATGTTTTAACATCGCAAAAGCTTATTAAAGATTTAGTTATTTGAGATTTTTATTTAGTGTATGTTGCATTCTGACATAAATATACTCGATTTCGAAGTAATGTCATTGATATATTTAAATATTTTGTATTATTAAACTGAGTAAGCTTAAATTTTAAAGAGTGATTAGAATAAAAACAGTAATATCAAATATATATCATCTAGTGTTTTTATCCAGATAGTTATATTTTTATAGATCGTATTATGATTGATGTTCTGAAATAAATTGCGATTGCACAAATTTTCTGCATTGTTCCTTTAGTTGATCGTTTATGCTTTCAAGGCCTAACCTGTGTGATAAGTAGTTACAATTATTTCCTATAAGAAATCGCTCTGTTTCTATTCAATTTTTAATAAATATGTGTGTGTTTGTTAAAATTACGCTTTTAAGGTATGCTATATCGCAGTATATATGTGCGTTGTGGAGCATTGGATATCGGCTCGGAATGAGAAGTCGGGGAGCCGAGTTCGAATTCCAGCGGAATTCATTGCATTCACTTACGCGCAAATACTTTGGGAAAGGTATTAATCCGTATATTCCTTCCACTTATGGGTTAAATAACAGGACAGATTGGGTTCTATAGCATTGGTCGGCAACCTACTGCGGGATAATCTTCTGCCCAGTCAGTCATATCGCTTTCGAGACATGATCGCCCAAGCGTGTATCACGTATGGCACTTAACTGACTGATATCGCAGTAAAAATGGTCAAGAGAGAAACTGTATATAATTTTTATTTTAATCATATCACCCCAAGCAAGGCGATAACGCCACTGATGCGCAGGGGGCTACGTAAGAGTAAACGGATTGGAAAAGAGAAGGCCGGAAACCGCATCCTAAACAGGAAACAAGAGATGAGCCTCTTCACCTGTTCAATAAACGTGGGTGGAGTGTGAACCGGGCGATAGTTTAGTCTATATACTCCAATATACCTAAGTACTGAGGATAACACCAAGTGTTGATAATTTGGTTCATGCTTGAGTTATTTTCCCTCTTGAAGTTTGTTCAAGAAGGAAAACAATCACCAGTTTCGACTTCAGTATCCATATATATATATATATTTGCTTGGGGTTAAATGATTGAAAAATACAGAATATTTATGATTTTAAAAAAGCTTAATATAAAGGAATAATTGTTGCCTCATTCCTTCCATTCTTTTACGCTCTCACACTCTGGAAGAATGGTAGATTTTGAAAAAACAGTAGCTACTTTAGCATCTACGCATCGTTCATTCAGAAATGAATTAGAACACGCACAGCTATTTGGTGTGTATAATGATAACATACACGCTAAAATGCCTGTATTTTACCTCTGAGCTGTATTCTACCTCTGAGCTCAGAGGTAGAATCGCCGACTGACGCCAATTCGGTCGGGTTTCAATCCTGGGTAAAAAAACAATCGGCTGCCTAGCTGTACTGATGAGCTGTGATACAGCGAAACAGATCTGTCTGCAGATGACTATATATATATATATATATATATATGAGTAAAAAATTGTTTTCGAGTGAAGGGTTTTGTTGTTTTTCAGGCTAAAGTGATTTATGCGGATAAAACTACATTCATCACTTATTTCGATGAACTCTTAAAAGATAAAATTAGTCACATTATTTTTTTCACTTTGTCATCGTTTTAGTCTTTAAAATTGTTCTTGATTTTTATATATATATATGAGGGTGAAGATAATATAACATTTGTGCAGAAAATAAAATTGTTCACCGCTAGATTTTGATTTTGATTTTCATTCCTTCACTTCGTGTTCCTGTAAAAAGAATGAATCATTTCTCCTTCATTTATGGTCTTGATATCAGACTATTTTTTTTTAAATTCTGATGCAAAATATTCTTAAAGAATAAATAGAATTCAAAACTGGTTCGAAATATTCTAGTTTTTCTCGCTATTTGGACGAAATACTACGGTTATGGCTGGGTACCTGCTGTCCTAAGATAAAAAACGACTTACAAATATTCCGCCGTGAATTAATATTACTGATAGTAGTTTTGTAATATAAAATGGATTATGACAAACTTTCTGTAGCTTTATACATGTCTCTTGACATCAGTCACTACATTTTGATGTACGCATTCTCACCAGATAAACAGTTATTTTCAAGGTTGTAAAGAAATAGATTTACTGTATAGAAAATAATGAATGTTTACGATATGAATAAATCTACCTTTGTAAGCCCCGGATATGCATTCTTCAAGAATCTCCTCTATCAAGTTTACACATTTTAATACATTTTGTAAGCAGTAAAAAAAATCTTATTGTGCTTCTAGAGCAGGTATTGGCAACCTTTTGGAGAGTGGGGGCCAAAAAGCTATGTCGAGCTATGGCTTTTTTGTCATAAAGGAGGAAAATATAAAATGCATTAAAATTGATTTTATATACAATTTGGAAATTATTTTCGGTAACTTTTGCTTTGTTATATGCATTTTGATTTTTTTTTCTTGTTTTTATATTCATAAAAAAAGAAATCTACCAGGAAGCAGAAAGTTACGAAGTTGCCGAAAGTATGTCACCTCTTTCTCAATCCGATAAAAAAAAAAGTTTTCTAAAGCAAGAAAAATTGAAAATATCTTACGGGAATTTTCTTAAAAAATATTACATCTTAAAAATAAACGTTTCATAAATCAGTATTGAAAAAAATCCATGAAAATTGGCTGATTTCATATTCATTTAAAAGTGCCCGCTCACGAAGTCAATTTCAAAGTGAAAGTGATGTCGTACGCTAATTCTGGCGATCCCTACAAATAAAAAATAAAAGTAAAACACATTCTCCAGGATAAAAGAAATACTTTTTTTAAAATTTCAACGCAATATATTCACACTATCAACTGTCACTTTGGTTTGATTTATCTATATTTATATCGTGTCCACTGTAATGTAGTGGGCCGGAGAAGATTCACTCGAGGGCCAGATGTGGCCTGCTGACCAGGGGTTGCAAACCTCTGTTCTAGAGGAACCTGAACTAGTATAAATATTTGCTTATCTTGACATAGTGATTAGTTAGTCATTTAAGTGCCATACGTGATACACGCTTGAGTGATGATGTCTTGAAAGAAATATGACTGAGTGGGCGGAAGACTCTTCTCGAGAGAAGATGCCGTTTCTTACTGCAATAGGCGTGTTGCCAACCAAGGCTATAGAAGTCAATCTGCCCTGCCATTTATTTGGTAGCCAGAGAGAAAAATAGATGGATCAATATTTTCAAAAGGCACATTGCGATAAAATGACTGCAAGAATTGTACTGGAATTCGAATCTGCTCCAAGATTTTTCGTTCCGAGCCGATATCCACTGCAGTGATACAAAGATGAAATGTCCTTTGATCTATCGAGTCTGTATATTACTTGGGCTTCAGCGTTAATCATTACAATTTTTCTCTATTAATAGCATAATTCTGAATACAAGACTAATTTGAATTTAATTTCAAAAACCAAGATAGTTGAAATAGATGGCAATCTTCTTTGAATGAATTAACTGCTCGATATACATTACCGGCCATAATTGTTAGGCAAAGCCATTTGTTTAAAAAAAATCATGTATTGCACACGTTTTTACTATTTATTGACAAGTGAATAATTGTAAATGAAAATAAAATCATTCTTTTGTTAATACTGCACAATAACATGTTCATCAAATGAATTTATAAATATTTAATATTTACCTATATTGTAGTTTCATCAATGAAAGAATGAATAAAATTTAGGGTGATTCGGATGAGTTCATCTTTGCTTCCTTGCCTTGTAAAAATTTGCAAAGGAATAACAAAATGAACGATAGATACTATTTATATATTTGACAAAAATAAACGTAAAAATATAAATGTAAAATGAGTGCATCTCCCTCTGATTTTTCGATCCCAGATTACCTTCTCTTCTTTTAGAAAAGGACTCCAACGTCCATGTGCATGGCATAGTCTGTCAGCAACCATTTCCCTATGGTTAAGGTTTCTCTTGAATTTTAATGACCATCAATGTGCCTTCGTCACACTCTACTAAACTCAGTTAGCTATCTTTTAATTCTCTGTCGCTCTTCTTACTCTCCCGACTGTTGTTTGGTGGACAGTATATCTGATAATTTAGATAAGGCCATGGACTCTTTCCCGTTTGTAAACATTTGTTTTCGATGGCATAAATTCTAACCAGCGTGAAGGAGAAGCCTCTCTGCTAGATCTCTTCACTTTTATCCTTGACACATAGCATGCGCTCTTTGCATTTCTGATCATGCTTTTGTTACTAACTCTCTGCACCACTTTCTCCACAGGAACCTCAGATTTTTACTGCTGTCAAAGGGCGAATTGAGAAGCACTACGATATTTTGTGTGTGATGTTTCTTAAAAAAAGTGTTTAGTGTCTTCTTAGGGAAAAAAATGTGTTTAGTGTCTTCTTAGGGGGGAAAAAAAGTGTTTAGTGTCTTCTTAGGGGGAAAAAAAGTGTTTAGTGTCTTCTTAGGGGGGGGAAAAAAGTGTTTAGTGTCTTCTTAGGGGGGAAAAAAAAAGTGTTTAGTGTCTTCTTAGGGGGAAAAAAGTGTTTAGTGTCTTCTTAGGGGGAAAAAAAAAGTGTTTAGTGTCTTCTTAGGGGGGAAAAAAAGTGTTTAGTGTCTTCTTAGGGGGAAAAAAAAAGTGTTTAGTGTCTTCTTAGGGGGAAAAAAGTGTTTAGTGTCTTCGTTGAAGATTGCGTTTCTGAGGTCTCCATCTAGATGAAAGCTGTCATCGATGCTTTAATTTACCCTTCCGCCCCATTGGTATTTCCCTGCCTGCTAGGCCGCTATTTTTCTTAATGTGCCGTGTCCCATCAGGGCGTAGGCGATCATGGACTTCCACTTGGCTCTGTCTCTTGTCACTCTCAATATACTTTTTGGCATCTCTTCTCAAACCCGCTCCGCCATCCATTTGATCAAACCTCGTGATGAAACTTTCTCCTGTCTCTTTTACACTCTATCCTACCCGTGAACATTAAATTCTCACGACCGACTTTACCAGGAAGCTCATCTGTCTCTTCCTGATGATAACTACGAGTTTTCTTCTCGTTTGCATCCTTTCCAACACATCATCGTAGCACTCGTGCTCCGTCTATGGTATCTTCAGTCCACCAGAATCACTAAAGAAATGTGTCCCTAAACTCTCATGTCAGCTTCTTGCTTTCCTACCTGATGAAAATCCTTATCTGTGGTTCATATTTTTAAGAACTCTAAGAAACACTCAAATCACTTCAATTATCGTCATACTAGACTCCTACCGTTATTTTGGCAAAGTGTGGCCATTATTAAAGCTGAAGTGGTTGCACATTTCATATCCCACTGCCTGTTTCTCCGACAGACCGTATGGCTTCAGCTTTGTCAGGTTTACCGCTGAAAAGTTAGCAACTATCACTGAGTACATATACCACTCTCTTGATAAAAACGGCGAAGCTTGAGTTCTTGCCCTGAATATCTCCAAAACATCTGACAAGGTCTGGAACGCTAGCCTTCAGCGTAAACCACAAAGCTATGGTATATATGGACGCTTGTTTAACTTTGTCAAATCGTTCTTATCGAATCGCGTAAGAAAGATCGTATTAAACGGGAATGCTTCCAGATTCTATCATACGAATGTGGGTGTCACTCAAAACGCTATCCTAGTTCCTACACGTTTTCTGATTTTCATCAAATATCTCCATGATTTAATCAGATCCCAAGTAGGCATTTACGCTGACAACACCACACTTTACTCCAGCATCGCTAAGAAATCTGACAATGCAGACGAAACAAACCTTGTTGCTGCTGTAGAAAATGAGCTCAAGTCAGTGGTATATTGGGAGTAAAAAATGTCTCCTAAGCTTTAAAGCTTCCAAAACAAAGCTGCTATCCTTTAATCACCATAGACAATCTTTTATACTGGTCATCAATATATCTATCTTTAGGAGGTTAATTCATATATTCTTAATTCTAGGTACCTCCACTCATTTTTCGATACCTAAATTTAAATTTAAATTTTAAAAATAAATAAGTAATCTTCAACTTTAAAATTAGCTTTAATTGAAAGCCATAATATTAAATTTTAATTCCCCAAAGAAAAATACACTGGTATCATTTAACCCGAAATTATATTGATTTTAATCTAATTTTTTTTTTAAATCGAAAGAAAAGTTAAAATTTCCCACCATTTTTGATTTATTGACACATTCTGTCAACACTGTCAACAGTAGCCCAGTTTCTGTTTTAAAAATCTTGCAAAAATAAAATACACCTTGCTAACACGTCATTTAAGTCAATTTTTAAAGTTGAAACTTACCTTTATCTGATTTCAATCAAGTAATAATTCCTTACTGCCAGAAATTTAGAAAAAACAACAACTTTTTAACTGCGGTAGCCCTAACTGTCATCACCTGGATGACGCAATGGCAGGGTGTTAAAAGATTTTCGAGCTCCGGAAGTTGTCAGACGGAAAGTATTGCGACCATACGCGCCAAAAAAAACACAAAATTTTAATTTCTTTTTGGTTTTTAACTAAATAGTAAAATTTAAAATAAATTTCAGCAATTTTATAATATTTAATAGAATTTTAGTTTACAATTATAGCCAGACATTTGAATATGCTTTCTGAATTACTGCAGATGTTAGAATTATGTAAACATGTTATGACTCTTATGGAACACCGTACTTACTCAAAAAGGGGAACGTAAATGAACATATTTACACAGAAAAAATTTTTTTTAAAAAATTGATTAAAAAAAAAAAAAAAGGGCTCAACGATTTTTATTATACTTTTCAATTTTAGATAGGCAATATGAGATTCAGCTATTAACTATAAAGAAAACTCGAAATCAAGTCTTTGGAGATTTAAAACATATTTTTAAAAGTTTTTAAATTATTTTAATGTAAAAAAAAAATAAATAAATAAAACTATTATTTTAAAATTTTAATATTAATCGGAAAAAATTTTCTTCTTCAGAGTATAATGTCCTCAGTAGTGGTGACTTATTACAGTAATTAAAAAGATTATCAAAATTAATTATGTCGGAGTTTTATTGCATTTTTTATTTTACTCTTCGGAGAAGGTTCTCGGTCGTGATTTCAAACTTAAGATAAAAGAAATGGGTGATTTATATTTCCCAATGAGTCCTGCGTTGAAGTAATTAAACAAGTTTGCCACTATTTAAATTTTTTGAAGGGGGGGTTAACAGAGGTAAAAAAAATATTTTTACCAAGATCTTAAAAACTAAAACTTGCAGAAGTAATTTCATTCATTTGTGAATGAATACTGAAAGTTTCATTAAAATCCGACAATTATTTGATTTTTGAGAGAATTTCCAAATTAATGTGTTTTCAACCTAAAAAAGTGGCAAATGCAAAAAAAAATGGCGTCTATTGTAAAACAGTAGTAAACGTTTCTTAGCCGCTAAAATCAATCGAAACAAAACTTTGACAATATTTCGAAAATGTTAGAAAGGATTAAAAAAATTTTAAAAATAATTAAAAACTACTTTGATCTTTCTTCTTAATAATTTAAACATTTTGACGATAAAACTTTATTTTAGTGAAGTTTGTGGCGTTTTGCATTAAGCTATGGCTGTTTTTCCGTGCAAAACTGGAGGTACCTACTTAATTCTAATTTGGAACTACATGGTATGAATAACTTTCTTGAGAAGGAAAATAACTTATCGGGTCACTACAGTCTTCAGATCTCAACATCATTTAATATTTATAGTTTATTTTAGAAAATATAATCAATGAGTCGATATCCTCCTCCATCAAAATTCAGATTTGGAGATTGTTTTAGTTGACAAATGGATAAAAATTCCTCTGGAAATAATTTAAACTTTGTACGAATCGATCCCATGCAGAATTCAAGTTGTAATAATCTCATAATGAAATATATTTGCTTGAAATTTCCAGGTGTTTCGATTATTTTGTCCCCTACCTTTATATATTTATATGTATTATCAATGATAGACTTACCTGCCACTATGGCTTTCTCGAATGCACTAAAGCAGGACTTGCTCTTCATCTGCGTAAATATATCAATCCTTCCCCAACCATTCATGTAAAATGCATCAATCATATGTTTCATTTGTCTAAAGCTTTACATAAAGCCTGCAGGCCTTGTGTGTGGGGGGGGGGGACGTGTCCATAAAAATGAGAGCCACTTTATGATACCGAGTCCTTACTCTCAACGAGGAGAGAGAGAGAGAGAGCGCACACTCATACGCAAATAGATATGTTTGTGCTCTCTCCTCGTTTATATAATGACGATGTTAATTCCTATAAAAAAGATTGTTCTTGTGGTAACCAGAGTTTTACGCGATATTTAGATGTCTTTTATATTCTATAAAGGCTTGTAAGTTTTTTGACAAGATGTCTCTCAGTTTCAACAGCGTTATATTTTTAATATATATATACATATATATATATATATATATATATATATATATATATAATTTTCCTAAGTACAGGTTTGGTATTGATTGAATGGATGTGCGTTGTGGTGCAGTAGATATTGAGTCGGAACGACAAATCGGGGTGCCGACTTCGAATTGCAGTTGAATTCTTTGCTTTAATTTACGTAAAACGCCCTTGGGAAATGTATTAATCCGTCTCTCCCCTCCAGTTATGGGTTAAATAACAAGACAGATTGGCTTATATAGCCTTGGCTGACAACCAGTCTACCGCAGAATGCAATAACCACCTACTGCGGGATAATCCTCTGCTCAGTTTTGTTACCTTCGAGACATGATTGCCCAAAGTATGTATCACGTATGGCACCTGACCGCTGAATTGAATAAAATTTCATATTTAAAAGAAACTATTCTTAAAAATTCCTAAATACAAAATAATGAATAATATTTAGAATTTATGATATAAGTGTATTTGAATATTACTACAAAAGTTGCTACATTTTTTTGCGAGTTGAAGAGTCTTGAGATTCAAAAATGGCTAGTTTTGAACCTTTTTAAACTCTTCATCTCGCAAGAAGCACGAACTGCCTTGTAAGACACAAGCAGTGTCGAAACGAAATAACTACTTTTGTAGTGATACAACAATATGTTGTAAGTTATAAATAATTATTCAGCCAGGAATATATCAAGTTTTATAAACAAAAATATATTTCTCATGAAGATTAGTGTGAGGACTTGGTAACTGGAAATTCAGATACTTATTTTCTTTGAAAAAAAAAAAAATAAGCACAAATTTAAAGTGAAAAATTCTTGTCATGCGCGTCGAACAACAGAAACAGTTTTTCCCGCTGAAATATTCATGGCTGCAGGTTTACTCTTGCTCATCATTTGGCAGATTCTTCAACTTTACGATTGACGCAATGCTTCCACGCGTTTTCACACATATGTATATATTATATACATGCTTAGAAAGAAAATTGTGAAGTCAAGTCACATGCCTGGCAGGAAATAGTATGTTCAACTCCACATTTGCTTTTTGGCAAGAATTATTGAGGTGACTTGATGGTATAAAGAATTTTCAATTTTCTAGCGCACAAGCAAAACCCAGTTCCATATCGGTTGTGTTTTTTATCAATTTAAAATAAAACCTTCAAGATAACATTTTCAAAATATTTTCCTATGAATTTTTGTTGGTTGCTCTTCCGTGACAATTATTTTTTAATGTTCGTTTAGCAAGATTTCTCGGAATAGCTTTCGTTGTAAAATAAATATTTTTTTTTCTTTTTTTGCATATTATACTCAAATCCCAACATCATAGACACACGGTTATAAATGATTTCTGGGTATATTATTAGATATAAATTTTAAATAAAGATGGAACCGAATATAGATGTTAACATCATGTCTGAGCATTGTACACAGTTAGCTGTACATTATCAATAAACACACACAAATATACGCTCAGACAGTCTTAAAATGCCATACATGATACACGCTTGGGCGATCATGTCTCTTTCGATCCATGACTTACTAAGCAAAGATTTTGACGCAGAAGTTTGCTATTTCTTTCTGTTGGTGCTAACCAATGCTACACAACTTAATCTGTCTTGGTATTTACCTCATAACTGGAGAGAGAAGAGATTGCTTAATAACTTTTCCATGGATATTTACATGTAAATGAATGTAACGTACTTAACTCTTTGATTTTTCATTCCGATTGCACCACATCGCAAATATACAGTACCAGAAAACTATCGGGACTGTTGCTATAAAAAGAAAACTACAAAATATATCAATTCATCATTTAATCTTCTTCAAAATAGTCTCCTTCTGCAGACACAAATTTATCCAGCGTCGATTCTATTAACTGAAATTATTCTGGAAAACAAAAATGAATTATCATATTTATTTAAGATTTGCTGGATGTCTTCAAAGCTTGTTCCTCGATCTTGAGAATGTTGTGCGTTGAAAAAAAATAAAATATAAAACAAAGCAGAAAAATTTCTGCGCCATCAGTTAACACTGATGGAAAAGGCTGTGATGTGGAGAGACGACCACATTCTACACACTATCCTTCCATCACTGCTAAAAAACGGAAGTGAGGGAGAACGTTATAACTTAGTGTATGCGTGACAGTTCGAAGTGGCTTCATTAAATGTGTAGTCCCGATACTTTTTGATTAATTCGCGCATGCACACCCACATATGTTTGTGTGTGTGTGTGTGTATTTATCTGTTCATGTGTGCTATCTTAAATGTTTATCGAAAATAAAGATATTACAGAATACACAGAGAGATAAAGAGCTTTTAAGATTGAAGTCAGTTAAAATGTTATTATATAGATAGATGTAAGGGTTTTTTTAATTCACTAATACGACAGACTTTTTCATTATTTAAACGTTTATTTTAGTGGATATTCTTATTTGAGTAGACGTCCCGTTTATTTAATAAATATCATTATTTTCGTCTTCTTCAGGTGATAGTGGAGAAAATGTAAATAATATATAGACATAGCGTCTACTCAGATACGATTGTTCGCTAAAAATAGTGTGTGTCTGTATGCGCGCGCAGGTACATACGTATATACTTATTTAATCACTTTACGCCAAACAAGGCAATAAAATTTACTGGGAGCAAAGTGATTATTGAAAGTGAAAGAAACAAAAGACAAAAATTTAATGTATTTGAAGTGTAATCTTTTTAAAAAAAATTAGATCGTAATTGATAGAAAAACAGGGGACCAAATAGATATATCTAAGACGTGCTAGAGATGAAAATTTTAGCAAAAATCTTAGTAACATCTAGCAATTTCAATAGCGAAATGATGAGATCTGTCTACTAATCTACTACTACGCCTAAATTCATGAAATTGTGATAGTAAAGATAAATTCTAATCAGAGAAAATATCGTCAAAACACTTATAGAACTAAGGCGTTCTAAAATAAACTGGTATTATTTAGATGCTACACACACACTAGTGTGTGTGTATATATATATATATATATATATATATATATATATATATATATATATACTATAGTCATCCGCAGACAGATCTCTTTCGCTGTATCACAGCTCATCAGTACGACTTAGACTCCGTTCGCTTCCTAACCCAGGATTGAAACCCGACTGAGTCGGGGATTCTTCTCCTAGGCCACGAGCGTCCGGCAGAAGAAGGCAGGCTTTTTAGCGCGTATAAACACACCCAGTAGCTAGGGTGCTCCAATTCATTATCAAATGAGCGATATATTGGAATTATTTAGAACTTTTGTTCTCATTTTGGTTGATATAGATGTTATAATAGACGCAACGTTTCGACCAAGTACGGTCTGGTTATAACTAGTTGTCCATAGATTGACTAATATAGATTATCTGGCTGATTATAGCAAAATATCCTGTGAAATAAATTATGTTTGATTTGGTTCGTCACTGCCAGATACACGGACTGAACCCAAAACAACTAGACGCGCAATTTTTTAAATTACAATTAATTATGATGTTTTCATCCATTTTAAAAAGTGCGCGTTAAAAAATTCCCTGCCACGTGAGCGTTAAAAAAAAAAAACACCGTTACGTGAGCGTTCTTAAAAAAAATGGGAAAAACAGTTATTGAAAATTGCCTGAGGACACTAGGTCGCGTAATAACTCGTTTACAAAAGGAAAATATTAACACGTTCTACAATATAATTGTATTGAACACTTTTTAGACATATGTGCACTGGCCTAATCTTATTATGACCAGAAACTAATTAAACTATATATATATATATATATAATGAAAAAGGCATGTAAGTAAAATTCCAAAACACATCAAATTAATATTTATGATATTAATATAAAAATGATCCAAGTAGATGGCTTGATGTAAATAATATTATCTGTTTCTTCTGCCAAATGTCTGTTTCGGAGTTTTATTTGAAAATATCGGTATTTATTCCTGTGTAGTCTATATTTTTATATTTGACAAATCTTTTGAAATAAATCAACTTGTACTCTCAATTATTGACGAATAAATAGTGTCAGATTTAACTGAGATTAAAGCACCTCAGACAATGGGGAATTATTTTCAAGGAAGTATTAAAAGCGTTCTTCTAAAAAAAAAGATTAAGTTTATAACTTCCCATCACTCAAATATTATGAAAAATATATAAGGCGTAGAGAAGTAAAAAAAAAAAATCAATACATAGTTAAAAGGATGTATAACGACACGCATTGTAAACGCTGTTGGTAAAATTACATTAAATTGGTGTCAACTGCAACGAAGATGTAAATAAGTATAGAAGACTCCAAAAGTAGGTTTGTGTATCAGTTATATTATTACAATGTTGTAACTTATAATTATGGTTTTGAGCTATATAATTTTAAATTTAATTTTTAATGAAATAATTATATTATTTGTAAATATAACTACATGTAATCTCAAAATGTTAGAATTTACGACACGCCTAATTGTGGACCACGCCATATAAAAAAAAAAAAAAAAAAAAAATATATATATATATATATATATATATATATACACGTGTGTGTGAACGTAGAAAAATAAAGTAATGTTTTCGTTTCTAGAATCAAGTACGTGTAGAAAAATGGGGGGGGGGGGCGATATAAGAACGCAAATTTTGGTTACATTTAAGCCCTTTTGAATTATTGTACACAAAATATTTCATTCTCAGTGTAACAATTGTATTAATAAATATAATATATAGGTAATCACAAAAATAAATGTTATTTACTCTTTAACTTTTCTCGTGAAAGCTGGTGAATCCCCAAGGGAGAATATAGTCTATGAAGACTGCGGAAAGAGTTCACATCAAGATAGACTGGTTCGACCACTTCAGAAATGTTTTTTCTGTGTGTGTAAAACACATGGACCAGTGGATATAGAAGTTTGCTAATTCCTGTGACTTGGACCAAAGTGTTGTGGGTTCAAAACCAGACTACAGCAGTGGTGAACAAGTAAATTGAAGGGTTAGAGAGAGATAACTCATGACTTCTAATCGAAGCTTTACGCAAGGAATGACGATGATATATCACAGTGACTGTAATAAAGGGCTCGGTTCAAAATTCCTAGCACATGAAGAAGGCCGGAGCGTACAACGGCCGAAACGTCATACAAATGGGAACACAGATGAGGACAATCGTCCGAAAAATGTAAATACTGTAAAACATTTAAGTGAAAAAAAAAATCTTTCGAAATTGCTCTGTTTATGTTAGCACATGAAACACAGCAAATAAAAAACTCCTTAAAAAAATTAAAGTTTTTGAATTTAAAATTTGAACTGAAAGGCTTAACTCGATTTTGCTAGATCACCGAGACTCTTCCTAGCCGATATGATTTAAGCGCACGTCGGATCTAATGACTGTTTCTCCCGCTAAAAGGGATGCAGTTTCGAATACTGCCGAATTGCATCATTTCCCAAATAGTTTCGCTCTAATTTCCAGGCAGATTATCATAAATAAATAAATATACCCTTTAATACCGACTCACATATGGTATCCACTAAAATATCGTTTAAGTGATAACTTATAAGGGTGTTTAAAGTGTAGATGCCATCAGATATAACAAAATACAATAATCTTGCAAATATCGTACCATTATTAAATCTATTTTAGGGGCCTCGGTGATGCTTGGTGAACTGGCCTTGTGCTAAACACGTCCGAAGTCCCCACAATTTAAATTTCAGAAGGTTGAAGATTGAAATGTAAAAGGATAAACTATTTCCTGTGTATATTAAAGCAAAGATTTATATACAGAATGACAACATGTAAGACGGAAAATATAAGTTAAATTTTGTTAATTGAACACTATAATATATTTGCGAAAATATAAATGTTCATTAAGAAAATGCATGCAGTTTTGTAGTAAAAATTTTTCGTAGAGAAATGTAGGTATTAAAAATGTCCGCAGAAATTTAGAGTTCATGGTTGTGTAGTAGCGGAATGAAGTCTTTTTTCCTTCCTCTTTTTAGTAGCTCGTGACAGGTTGAGAGAAAGAGAATGCAAAACAATTAAAGTAGTTGTACTTAAGACGTACATTTGGTTGCTGCTGTTGTTCTATTTAGCGGCGTGGTGTGAAAATGAGGAAAAGAATATTGGAAGAATAGGTCGAATTAAACTGTGACGTGCCCTTCGTCCTGGTCGACTTCTTGAGTTCCCTTTCGTTACATTGCCACATAATCGTCAGCTATTTGCTCACATATCGACTGATTTTGATGGTGAATGGACGTGGTTTAAATATTGAAACTTCTCATGATGCCGGCTCCAGGGAAGCTTTTTCATTTAGGTGTGAAAATAAGTCATATACAAATTTGCTGTTTTTAATCCAATCAGGATTCAGTATTTGCTTTTCACACTGACTTGTGAATTTGTTTCTTAGGTTTTTCTAAAGTCTTAATCCCTTTTTCCTGGTGTGCAATTTTACTTTGGGTTTTTCCCAAATATTGTCCACGTTTAAATCCAATTTTGAGGGTGTGCAATTTATTTTGTGATGTAGTTGGTTGATGGATGATATAGGATTTGTCTACTATACTATAAAATTACACTTGTTTACAGTTAAACAATACATAGCGTAATTGCGTTAGTACTAATTATTTTCAAAATGCGTAATGTTTTTTGGCATTTATCCTCAATGCGAAACTTTGGCAAGTATAATCTTACAAACCAATAAATTATTTTTTATGAATGCTACTGAATCTCACAGAAAACGCTCATGTACAAGATCTGGAAACGAACTTGTGTGAGAAATGTGTTCGCATAAAATCATTATTTAAATGTACAAATGCTGTTCAGTATGCCATTACTGTTTTTCTTCCAAAACATTCATGAGGTTTTCTTTCAGCTTATCTTTGTTGGGGGGGATCGAGTTGCTATTTTTGTTTTCAACTTCTGTCTAGAAATAAAACTTGTTCTGACGAGATTTGAACACACATTTGGTATCATGAAAACTCCGTCTGAAATGAAGAACTACTTTTTCAGGGAAGCTGCTATTTAAGCTAACATTTAAATGTACAGATTTTGGTACACACTTTTCTGTCAGATGTAATTTATTTACACCTACCCGTATTGGATATAAATGATAAACTCTGTGAATATAACTTATATAAATCCTTTTATTTATTGTTTTGTTAAGTTACTCTTTTATTATTCACATGTGTCCTATTTCTTCAGTAGTTTGTCGATCCAGTAACCTGCAAAACATTTCTAACTGAACACTTTATTTAATTTAGGAGCGTAGATTGTTCTCGTTTCTCTGTCGATGGATATATAATCTGCTGTTAAATAAGCGCTAGAAACCCATTTAATACGCCAAACTTATAAAAACACACAGACAAATGAAAAAGAGCTTCAACAGCTGCAGAAGATTAGTAAAACTTCACACATAAAAAGAATTTTATTTTTATAGCAGTCTATAGAGTTTTATTTACTTTACACTTATTTTATAGATATTTAAAGAAAAGTTTAAATAGATTCTAGCACAAGAAACCAGTTATGACATCACTGATTAAAATTTGATAAAGAATACAAGGTTTAGCTACAAATTCATGGATTACATATCTTCCGCTCTGTCATTTATATATATATATATATATATATATATATATATATATATATATATCCGAGTGAATACAGAACGAAGAATTCTTTCAACGTCGAAAACATTAATTTAAAACTGTGCTCGATATATAATAAACTATATATAGCTGTGAATATTTATTATGAATTATATTTTAGAATATAAAATAAAAGGTAATGCAATAAGCTTCAGAAGCAGGAATACTCAGCAGAAGGTAGTTTAGATGTAAGTTTCCATGTTCCTCACCCAGAATTATCCCACGGAACAATATACTGATAGATTAAACGGGGTGAGTACTAGCTAAGCATTGATAAGCGCTAGATTTGATTCTCCTAACGCCCAATAAAGAAATATCTACCTGCGTAGATTAAATAAAATGTTCACTTCGAAATTCCCTTACGGTTATCTAGATAGGCAATCAACAGAATAATGGGGAAATACACAATGGCATAAACAACAATGATAGGGAAAACAGGCCGCGTGAGTATGTAAATATAAACCATTTAATTTGTCATTTACCCGCATATGTAACCATTTTCTTTACACCTCTCAGGTTTGTTTTAATAACTTCAAGCATAGGAAAGTCGCCCGCCATTAGTATTTTAGCCATCAGCCATACTCAAGTTAATGAAATAATTGTTCGTAGATCTGCATCTTTCAGATTATTCATAAACTACATTATTTCATTTCTTCTGGTTATTATATTCATCCTCTGCTTTCAACTTTATTAATGTGTCAGCCATCAACTGTCAGGGCGTAATCGCACTGATTGCGTAGTTTTCATGCGTCGTGATGTGGAAGAGGCCACTCTACTGTCGTTTTTAAGGCAAACTGCAGATGTCTGCATAGATGTCCAATAAACGTTGTGTACACAGAAACACGCACATAAAAAGAATTTTATTTTTATAGCAGTCTATAGAGTTTTATTTACTTTACACTTATTTTATAGATATTTAAAGAAAAGTTTAAATAGATTCTAGCACAAGAAACCAGCTATGACATCACTGATTGAAATTTGATAAAGAATACAAGGTTTAGCTACAAATTCATGGATTACATATCTTCCGCTCTGTCATTTATATATATATCTCCGAGTGAATACAGAACGAAGAATTCTTTCAACGTCGAAAACATTAATTTAAAACACTGCTCGATATATAATAAACTATATAGAGCTGTGAATATTTATTATGAATTATATTTCAGAACATGTACATATCAGGCGATGTAGACTTTCTACATCACCTGATGAGGCATTGGGAGTCTGATGCTGAAACGAACGTGCCTTCGTCGCGATTATATATAGAGAAATTATGTACATGTTCTAAAATATAATTTATAATATATATATATATATATATATATAGTGTGTGTTACTCCAGGCGTTATTTTGTGGATGCTGATATTTGACTAGACTCTCTCTTTATTTTAAATAGTATTTTTTCGGTTACCGGTAAACGTTGTCAAGAAAATATTTTCCACTCACCAGCAAGATGCAAACATGACCGTTAGCTTCGGTGTGCTTCATTAATTTATAAACTTTAATATGTCTGCTCAAGTACGCAGGCTGGTAGATTGAGTAAATCTTTTAAAATAAACCAAACGTCTACTAAAGTATAGATATCCATTAATAAAATGAAAAAAATGATGCATTGATAAAATATGTAAGCCTAAAAATAAAATTCACATGCATATATATATATATATATATATATATATATATATATATATATATTAAAATTACTTTAGTCAAACAGAACATCTCTGCAGAAACAACATCCTAGAATATGGCCTCTAAAGAGGCTGAAGGCGCCTGGAAAGTCGAAAATTATTGAAAACTTTTACATTCATTATTTCCAGGAAAAAGGAAACCTGTAAAGTGACTGGAAATATTAAATAAGAAAATTAATGAAATCTTCCTTTTTGGTAGTTTCTAACGAAACCTGATTAAATAAAATATTTCTGCAAATATCATCTATCTATATATATATATATATATGTGTGTGTGTGTGGTTATGCTTTTTTCTGATAAAAATGATTTACTCTAGCATAGTGAGATGATTTTATTTTTAAATAATGAAAGTTCTTGTTTTTTATTTGTTAAATATAAAATCTAACATGAAATTTCTAAAATTGTATGAAAGTCTAGTGGTACTATTACGCTGTGGAATCTTCTACAACATTATGGAACAATCTAGAACTTGCTTTTTGTTTATTAAGTTTCTTATAGTCTAGCTATAAAGTGTTAAATACGTTAAAATACATTTAATTACATTAATTGTAAATTGAAAAACAAAGATTCTGCTTATTAGTACTTACGAAAACATGCAATGCGTCTATATAAAATGTTTTTAGTCTAAAAAGATGTTACACGAAGTCAGTATCAGTCAATAAGAACAACTCCTTCCTATATATATATATATATATATATATATATATATATATATATATATATATATATAGGTAGGGTATCTTCATTAATTCTGTTGATATTTTATACTAAATATTTCTAGCTGTCTAAGGAAGACGCCGTAGATTTATCTTAACGCAAGTTCTTTCTAAAATTTTCAGGGGTAAATTACAAAGAGAAACTAATTGTAACAGTGATAAGATCTGCCATAGGAACATTTTTAAAACTGGGGTAGACGTTATTTGTTATAGTTATTTAAGAATAATTCATTGTATTTATAGATATTTTTAAAAAAAAAAAGAAGCGTTTCAGTATGAGAGATTTCACAGTAATTGGTTTAAAAATTGTTGCCTTCCTTGATGAATTTATTCTTAAAATATAGAAACTAATTACACAAAGGGAAAGGATCAGTATAAAAATTGGTACATAATGGATATATTAATAAAATAAATAGTTGAATTGCTCGGTATATGACGGTTCAGCTACTTAGAATAAAAAAAATCCAGACAAGGACATATGTCATTATAAATATGAAACCGTGTATAACGGTAACCACACTTTTCGTAAGACCTAAATACAGCGAACGGGTGCACATAATGTACCACAACTTCCCCATTCCACAGGTTTTATATTCAAAATTCCATGTGTGCGTATGACTATTTTTCACGGTGTACTCGTATAGATATCAACGATCGCGTTTTAGTTATGCATGGAGATATGGCAAACAAAATTTACTGTTGTTTGTGAATGAATATTTTTTTAAAATAAATCAAATACTTTATTTTAAATAAATTACATATCGATGTATATACAGTTAAAATAATTGATCATTTTTTTTCAAAATATATATTTGTCTATTTTATGTTAGGTCGAAATACATAATGTAGTTTTTATTTTTCGTTTAAGCAGTAAATTAAAATTTTTATTCTTCTTTTTCAGGTAAGTGTTAACCTTCGATTGAATATTTTTGAAAATTGTCGACGGTCTCTACAAAGAGGTAAAGTCTTGGAGGTGAGGCAATTTAATTCTTTCTTCTGTTTTTGTAAAATAATTCCACTCGTTCAAAAAAGGCTATAAAGCCACTAACGCGCAGTGATTTAATGAGTGTGAGTGAATATGAGAAACAATGTGAAGCAAAGATAGCAGCAAAATTACAGTAATGAAGAGAAAAAATAACAATTGAAACGGATTTAATTTTTTGAAAATCCAAGTTGAATGGGAAGAATCGGGAAGAGAATTCCACAAGCGTTGAATCAGAGGGAAAAAAGGATTACAAAAACATGTTATATCTACAATGTAAAATGAGACCTTGCCGCTAATCTAGTATGCACGTAAATTCATAAAGTGTAGTTATATATCATTTCACTCTAAGAAAAGCAGAAAAATGACGAAGAAATTATAGAAGGTGGATTTGATTTAGGGAGATAAAAGACGGTAACTAACGTTGCATTTAAACTTTTGGAAATTGTGTCTAACAAGAAACCAAGTATACGGAGGGGAGTTCAACGGACGTGAGGTGCAAAGAAAGAAACAGATAGAAGTGGCGTTTATAGTTGACTATTTTAACGGTAAACTGAGTGGAATCTAGATGCCGCTTTAATAGTACCCCAAAATCTATGTTGGGGCCAAACTTTCGTTATCGCATAAGCCGTAAAAATATTTCAAGAGACAAAGGGAAGCCACGTCCGGTCGTTGAGAAAATGACTGAAGTCGAGTTGCTAAGTCAGGATCGATTATATTGCAGATCTTTTTTTTATTTTTTTATTTTTATTTTCACGAGAATCTGGAGGAGAATTGCAAGAGCATCCAACCAGATATGGCAATAATATTCAATGCACGGAAGAATGGTAGATTTATAAATGTTCAAGATGTATTCTGACAAGAAACGCTATCTAGCCCGACACGGTGACCCAACCTTCTTATTGGTAGATGAAGCTAAAGAAAATATAAATATGACACAAGAAAAAAATAACGCATTTAATACACAGAGAAACTTTTTAAGGTAAATATTTTTTGTCCCAGTACTGCACTTATTCATAAAGTCTAGGGAGCTTAAATGAAAGTTGATCAGAACAATATCTATGAAAGTATTTAGAAAAGCAATGAAGAAGCTGCATATGTTATGGCAGAGGGAAAGTGAGAGAGACGAGATACCGTGTCCGGACCAATAACATTGCAAATTCGTATTTTATTTCTATACATATCTTAAGAAAATGTTTATAGAAAATCCAATATAAAGTTTCATTTGAAAGTTTTGAAGTCAAGAATATTTTTTAATCATTTAACCCCAAGCAAGGAGATACGATCTCTGATGCCTAGCGGGCTATTTAAGTGCAAATGTTTAGTGAGAAGAGTGAAGAGAAAGACGAACCAGTTACAGGGGGTATCAGACAAAGGGCAAAAAAGGATGGGAAGACAGGTGTGAAGACAGTTGCAAAGGTAGAGTGAAAGGAGAAGAATAAGATATAAGGGGTGATGTAGAAAGGTCTAGAGTCAAGTGGATAAGAAATGGGTATTGATATTGCATTTAAATTTCTAGAGGGTGTAGCCGTCAGGAAAGCAACTATATGGAAGGGAGTTTCACCAGAGGGAAGTGCGAGAAAAGACGCTAGTGAAGTAGTTGTCAGCTGCATTTGGTTGATCTAACTGTAAATGGGTGGGACCTTGTTTTTTAAGTTTCAACGGATCTGTATCCCATGAACTGTAATTGCTATTATTATATCATAACGCAATGACTGTATGTATATAAGATAAAATATCCAATAGTTTCTTCGAGGTGTGTCTAAATTAAACAAGAACGAAATTTGTCGTCTCAATTTAACAGATACATTTACTAAATTTCACAAAAAAAAACTGGAACTGCAAAAGAGCAAACTTATTCAATAAAATTGCCATTGGTTTCAACTATCAAACTTGAAATCTTCTGCAATTGTGCCATGATTATTTTATTCAGTTCTTCTTTGGTGTTACAAGAAGTTATGTTGGTTGGACGTTCAACTGCGTCCACAACATACTACTCGAGATTTTATGCTGGGGAGTCAGGTGGCGAGATGTAAGTCTAAGAGCCATGACTGGGTGTTCCTGTTTGTGTAGTATGTTGTAGAGGCCTGTTGCCAGATCTAAGGACTTCCAGCAGCTACCCTCTGGAAGAATAGCGGCACTACCACAACAAAGCTCTTGATGTAAGCCTCGTGTTGAGCCTGAAATCCTCTCCAACAAATTAGGGAGTTCTTTTATTATAAAAATGACAGTGAGTTTTTCGAGCAACCATGCATTTGTAATCACCATTAGACTCATCCAACTCTTTCGAATCCTCTGCACTCTTATCAGATTGTCAGCTAAAATTCTGAAACATTCTAAAAAGTTTGCATTAGAGATTCTGGTGTGAATGCTAGGCAGTACACAATGCCGTTTTCCAAATTTCTGGCAAAGTCAATTGCGTCATGGTGCTCTTTGTCTCACAGACGGTGACCATCTGATCCTTCTATAATAGACATTTGACATATCAAAAGCAGTCAACAAGCACACACCCACACTATATATATATATATATATATATATATATATATATATATATATATATAGTTACTGTATAAGATCAGCTTCTGAATCTTCTGATAACGTCGACATGTTGAGACTTTCATTTTGACCCACGTTCATCTTAAAAAGTACCGCTCTATATTTTCCCGTATAATTAACATTAAATTAAACTAAAATCTAGAAAGTTATGAAAAGAATGATAATGTTTCCTGAAAATGAAATATTAGAAATTCATCGACCGAGCAGCCAGTACATCTTCTGAAATTCATTAGAAAACATTTCTCTTTAGATGTATTTTCTGGAAAATATGTTTCGCAAGTTCAGTTACTGTTATTGCTGTTCAGTATCGTTAGGGGTTTCCTTTTTAATCTTTTGTTTAATCTAGTCTGAACCGCCGATAAGTTGACAGTGTCATAATTTTCTCGTATTACATGTAATTTTAATTATTACTGTTTTCAAATTACTTACGTGATGCGGTTACATTTATTTGGTACGGATCGTTGCTGTGACTCTGTAGCACAAATCTACAGGTTCTAAAGACGTGTGGTCTTCAAGACCTATAGGATTCACTTCCTCAATGTTATTTTTAATCATCAAACCTAGAAACCAATTTAGACACCTCTGAACGGGTTTGCCACCTTGCAAGACATCCATATTGTTGTCGATTGGCTCACTCAACTGCAGCATTATTAATAACGGAAAGACCCGTGGCCGAAATGGTCTATTTAAGTAAAGAATAATATCATTCGAGGCATATATTCGAGTATCATTCGAACCGATTACATCGGCGGCTATTGCGATCTAAAATCCTCCCTTGTTGTAGTTATATCTTGTCTGTCATTCTAAGTATTGTATTCTATGTGTATCCGTTTAGCACCGGATACTGGGCGGAATAATACCGCAGCACACTTTTTTGTGACTCGTATTCATCTCGGCGATACAACATATATGACAGTCTCGATCTGACTAGGCTATTTAAGAATATGTAACGTGTTTTCCGGTTGTTATTCTGATTTTGTAATTTTCTTTGGGGGGGGGGTCGCTAAGCCTATTCTCTGTTCAATTTCCTTATCTCATGTACTAAATTTATTATTACTGATCAATATACTAATTGCTTATTCTGAAATTCCATGAGGGATTCAGGGAATGTGAAGTTAGGGCTTCTTCTCATTTTTTCATTAAATCAACATTGCAGTTGGTGTTAAATCTTGGGGTGATGTGATAGGCATTGCCACAAAAAATTAGATTTATAGCTATTAACATTTGAACATTTAGATTGAAACAACGTATTAAGGAATTTACAAAAATATATTTTTACTAAGGAAATGGTTTCAAAATCCTACTTTTTTAAAAGTATATCCAAACAAAATTGAAATTTTTTTTGTATTGGGTACAATGAGTAGAAATATATTCAAAGTAAAAAGCTAATTATGAATCACTACGAGCAAAACATGAAATCTTTTGCTACCGTTCAAACAGTGCGAAAATATGTAAATATGACAATAAATCTACTCAATGAATAAGATTTGTTAAATCACAGGTAATTAAAACAAAAATTAATTAATTTTTATATAACACTAGAATACTACCGTGGGCAGAGTACAAGACAAAATAATTAGAAATTTTCATTGTTTGTTGAGAATTATACTAAATTACACGGTGCCTTTCATAATTATAATGTAAAAATATTCAGTATAATGTCCTTTTAAAGAAGACTATTTGATGTTACAAAGATTTACTTGTAATATTCATAGTCGTTTATTTTGTTCATGTAGAATTTGTAAAGCATAAGAAAATTATAAATTTTCTAAGGCTTTCACGGATCACCGGACTAAAATTCAAATGCTAAAAGTTTGAACCTAAACTTAATTTTCCAACTCATTTTCTGAAAAGAGTGCAACGATTTTGAAGACCTTATTTTGTATTATTATTTATCATGTCAAACATTAACTTGCAAATTGAGTGCAATACCACACTTCTAAAACCGAACTCCCCTAATGTAGCATAACTACTTCATTTCCAATTATACATCCTAGATTTGTTTTGAAAAGTTTTATCGTGAGTCCTATTTCTTGAAACACTGACGATTTTGTATTGAAGATCATTCTTATTTCCATTAGCATAGCCTCTCGTCTGTCTATTAGCCTCGGGAGGGAAAGCAGAATCGTTGTCTTCTATTAGTAGATTAATTTAGTATGTAGTATGAAATAATCAGTGTTCTCCTCTTCATATTTGGGATGGAAAACGCAAAAGAAAAGAATCGACCCGGGTTCTCATTTTCACATTATCTTATGCCTGATGAGGTTTGAAGTGATTCTGTATTGAAGTCCTCAGCAACCATGTAAGACGTTGTGGATCGATAAAATTTCTCTATTAGATCAATTCATTCAGGAGATTTGGAGCTTGGAAGTCGGTTTCTAATGGGCGAAAAGAGGAAATCCCTATTAATGAGGTCATATGATGCGCGGAGGTCGACCTAACTAATGCAAAATTTTCTATTTGGCTGATACGCAATTTGCTGTAGTTGTTTGATAACATACAGTGTTGTGCAAAAGTATTAGGACAAAAACTATTTTATTTTTTATGATGCAGATTGACAAAAAATAAGCTATTTAATTACAATAATCTTATTTGATTTCCTCAACAAATTCTTTAACAAGAAAAAATACATGTTACAAAATAAATCTAATATTTATTATAATAGTCTTTTGCTTTAATCACAGCCTTCATTCTGTCAGACATTGACATTACAAGCTTTTTCAATGTATCTAATGGTATCTACTGCCAAGCAGCTTGTATTTGTTCCTAAAGTGTGTCTTGCAAAGTAACATTAGTTTTAACAATTCGAGAGGGGGTAATAAGAAAAAAGTAGTTTCAAAATAACTTGTTTAATAGAAAATAAGAATAAAATATAAATTCTATAAGAATTAAATATAACTTCTATTTAATACATTTCATTTACACCTAGTTTTAAATAATCATAATTTATGCGCAATTTACTTGGCTTTTCACCCTGTATTTGAATTTCAGTGATGTTTTAAGGAAAATCACCCCTGTCCTAATACTTTTGAACACTAGCGATAGTGTGCAAAAGTGTTAGGACAGGGGTGATTTTAAAATTTATTTTGATGCTTCATAAACGATAAAATAATTCTTGTCTTAATACGTTTGCACAATAGTGTATATACCATCAATTACAGGAAGAAAAACACAATTGCATCGAGATTGTATTCATAAAATGAGTAGACCCAGGTTAAAAAAAATGCTCTTTAGTACTTTAACCATATTGATTTTATTTGTGATTTGTGTGTGTCATGAGAGAATATTTTGTATACATCTATATATCTGAGTTGAGGTAGTATTTAAATTATTTCCATTATTCTAACCATTGTCCTTATCATTGTTGCTATTTGTACGACGTTTCGACAGGGGCGTACAACAGCCAAAACTTCGTACAAATGGCAACAAAGATGACGACAATAGTCCAAATAATGTAAATATGTAAATACTGCGAATAATTAGTGATTCCAGAATATTGCAATGCGTGACAATTCTTCATTTTAAAGACGTATTTCTGATTCTAGATTCCTTTCATGAATTTAATTCACTTGTTAGTGAATTTGGGATAAAAAGTCTTCAATTCCGCATTATGTAAGATTGAAAAATTGCAAATATTTGCTTATTTTTGATAAAATTTGTTTATAATTTTTCGTGTATTACATTTGAAGCATATTTGAAGCAGAAAAAATGTACAGTAATTTTTAGCAACACAGTTTTCCGGTTACATTTGTTACCATAACTCACACTCCTGAAGATGATCTCAGAAAGAGATTGAAATTTCTTAAGTACCTTGAGAAATTAATGAAAATAGCATCTGTCAATAGTACAGCTCATTCTGACACCTTTTGATTGTAACACGCGAAAGATTATCCGTGAGTATGAACGGATTTTATTAAAAGTAAGCAAACATAATGTTTGCAATTTATTTAATTTGGCATATTTTTAAAAAAATTGCTGCCTTAGTACACAAATTTCCGCATCAGTAGGTTTATTATTGCTTATATTTGGGAACGAATTTTACAAATTGAATATTTAGTGGTATACTTTCTATTTTACCCATTATTACAATTATTGGGGTATATCATCCTCATTCCTTGCGTAATGTCTGGATTGAAAGTTATGAGTTCTCGCCTTCTAACTCTTCAAGTTACTTGTTCACCACTGCTGTAGCTTCTTTGGTCAAGTCACAGGAATTAACCAACATCTATATTGACTGGATCATATGTCCTTAAGAACAAGAACTGAATTTTAGGGACTTATAAACCTAATGTCCAATAATCCTTTTCTTCTGTTCAAAATTTCTAGCACCTGAAGAAGGCCGGAGCATGCAACGGTCGGAACATCGTACAAATGGCAACAAAAATGAGGGCAATAGTCCGAATAATGTAAATACTGTTTGTACTAACTTGTTAATCGACAACGTTGCATTGAACCAAATGAGCGGGTTAATAGTACGGTTAAAGAAGAATTGATGGTTGATTTTGTTTAGAGGTATAACACTTTGTGATATCTAATACTGAAATCTCAATATTTTGTAGGAGGTTTTATGCTTTCAACGGCAGATATATTGTACATATTATATTTGCCTCGATTGTAGATTGTTTTCGTTTAATGGGACATGCAATTTCCGGATGTCTTACAATATCGTCATTTAACTCAACTCACTAAGAATTTGTTCCACACTACTGTCGCAAGGTATTGAACTCCGAACTTTTTAGTTCGGGACACATGGCTTATTGCATAAATTCTAGGAGATGAGTTGATTGTTGAGACAGGAAAATTCACTGGAAACAAAGAAGAGTACTGCATTGTTAAGTGATGTATGTTTCAACATAGCATCGAATACTGGATGAGGGAAATACTTGAAGCAACCGAAGTGTTGATCTACAGAAAGATGCTGAGGATAACATGGACGGAAGATTTTAGCAACGACGAGATTAGGAAGACGATGGACACGAGAAGGGAAGTGATAATTAACATCAGGAAAAGACAGCTGAATTTTTGGAGATATGTAATGAGGATAGATGGCTTGGGAAACTTGATGCACACTGGGTAGATACAGGGAAAGAGACAAGGGAGAGCAACGCATGACATATTTGATAGGGATGAGTAGATGGAGAGTGGAGCGGAGACTGATTGGGACAACAGAAGAGGTATTAACAGTGAAATGAGATAGGGAGATGTGGTAGGCCGTGGTCGCCCATGTCCGGAAGGGTTACGGAACATAAAAGATATTTGAAAGATTTCACTTTTGAAAATAACATCGCGAGTGAGACGCAAAATATTCAAAATATTCCTATTGTGGCTTTTCGAGATCCGACCGATCACGTCACGACACTTTTGCGGTAAACAGAAGTTGGACAATTGACGTCTGATTTGTTCATGCGCTTTGTTCCCCGACGCCTTGAATAGTAAATATCGTTTAAATGCATTTATTAGAGGGGAAACCGGAAAAAAAAGCAAGTTTGCTTTAATTTAAACGGCAATGAATCTGAACCTTGATAATAAAACCAAGCTCAGGGAAATATTTGTTTTCATTTTGCAGCAAAGGTCAAAAGGTGATGCCGTGTAAATAAAACTTCAAAGTAAACATATCATTGAAACTGATCGTTTTCCTTTGAAAAAGCGCAAATTTCATATTTATTTATGTATATACATATATGTATGTTAGTAAAAAAGATATATGAAATATATATTGCAACTATCAATATTAGAAACAGCATACATATACTGTCACAAACTGACGTGTAAATCATGTCACTTAAAGAAAAATAATACTCACAGTTAGATGAATGTATTATATTTATTTATATACATGTGCGTTGTGGTGCAGAGGATATCGACTCGGAACGAGAAATCGGGTAGCCGCGTTCGAACACCGGTTGAATTCATTGCGTTTACTTACGCGCAAAAACCCTTGGGAGAGGTAATGCTCACTCAGTCTTTACTCTTCTCCCCCACTTGAGAGAGATGTGATACAAGGTCTTTTTTTAATGTGGGGAACCTGAGCGCGTACACCCAGGTACTGGTCAAAACATTACCTATCCACTGCTGTGGATAGGTTCAAAACCGGTCTAAAACTGGTCTTACTTGGTCATTTCGGACCCCAGCCGGAAGGTCGGGGGCCGAGAGGTAAAAAAAAAAATATGGAACGCTTCACGAATTTTCGTGTCATCCTTGCGCAGGGGCCATGCTAATCTTCTCTGTATCGTTCCAATTTTAGTATATGTACTTCCCTCCAGCTATGAGTTAATTAACAGGACAGATTGGGTTCTATAGCCTTGATCGGCAACCAGCCTACCGCAGAAAGCAATTGCCACCTACTGCTGGATAACTTTCTGCCCAGTCACATCATGCCTCTTTCGAGACATGATCGCCCAAAGTGTGTATCACGTATGGCACTTGACTGATATGCATGTATGATTATGTTTATAATTTTTCTTCTGTATACCATGTCACTTCAGGACGTAGGCGATCATGGTCATCCACGTCTCTCTATCCCTGGTGGCTCTTAGCACGCTTTCTCCTGTAACGTCTCTCAGCCGCCGTTTTGTCATCCACCTGCTCAAACCCTTTAAATAGGTTATCCTCGTTTTCCTCTGTCTCTTTTACCCTCTATCTGGCAGGTTAGTATCTCGTTCTCCATAACCTCCTTCCTCATTGCATGTCCCAGGAACTTCAGTTGTCTCTTCCTGATGCTCAATATTAATTTCCTTTTCTTTTCCATTATTTCCAAGACCTATCTTTCTAACATTGCTCATATGCTTCTTCTCTCGCACTTCCCGCCTGTGGAACTCGCTCCCGTATTCTTGCTTTCCTGACGACTACAACCTCCAGAAATTTAAATGCAAAGTCAATACTCATCTACTAACCACTGGACTCTAGCTCTCTCCTCACCCCCGTATAACCTTCCCTTTCTCTCCACCTATGTATCTGTCATCGCACCTGTTTTCTCAGCTTTCTATTGTTCCTTTCGAACTAGCTTGTACTCCTCACTCTTTTCTGATTAATCTTTTTACATTTATGTAGCCCCCTGCACATCAGTGGCGTTTCCGCCTTGCTCGGGGTGAAATGATTAAAAAAAAAAGTGCTCGGTCCAAGATATCCGCAGCATTTTTCTAAAAGACTACATTTCAGCTGCTTCAAGTTTTCTTTTTATCTTTGTTGATATTGTCCAACATTCACTGCCATATTGAAGAACTGAGATCTTTTCACTTTTCTTTTCTTATTTTCTTTTTCAATTGGAGTAGATAGACTGAACTATTGCCAGGTTCACACCCCACTCACGTCTAATGAACAGGTGTAGAGGCTCATCCCTTGTTCCCTGTGTAGGATGTGGTTTCTGGCTTTCTCTTTTCCAATCTATTCACTCTTACGTAGCCCCCTGCACACCAGTGGCCTTACCGCCTTGCTTGGGGTGATGTGATTAAAAAAAAAAACATAGCAATCCAATACTCTTTTTTGTTTCTAGTGAAAGTTTACTGTATCTTAATACTTTACTCAGCTGCTGGAACGCATCTTTTGCCATACCAATTAACCTTTGGATTTCTGTATCGCACTTTTCCTCTTCAGTTAGAATATTTTTAATTATGTATGAATAAAAAAAATAACTGGAGAACCTTTCTTTACCGACGCGTTTTGTCCACTGATGCTTATCACGATCAAGCCGTAGAAACACATCAATAAAGAAAAATATAATATTACGGAATCAAATTCCTGATAAATGTATTATAAGATTAGTTTCCAGGTGTGTATATATATATATATATATATATTATGGACTCTCTCGTCGATTTCGACGTATGAGCGTCTAACTCGGTTACACTACCACACAAACAATTGTTTAAAGCGGTGAAGGCTTGTGTAGCACCATCCACACTTTTTGGAACTGCTGATAACAAACAATCGGTATATATATGCACACACGGATGAGACAGGTATACATAAAACCTGGTTTACGAGTAAGAAGTGAACATTTCGTGTGTGTGTGTGTGTGTACGCATCAGCAGATAAATCTGTTTCGCTGTATCAAAGCTCATTAGTACGGTTGGACATCCTATTGCTTTTACCCAGGATTGAAACCCGACTGTATTGGCGTCAGTCGGCATTTCTACTTATGGACGCTCGGTAGGAGGAAGCAGATTTTTAGTGGGTGATATATCATGTAAACATAGTGTTCTAATCCATTTCTGAATGAACGATGAGCACATACACACACACACAAACGCGCGTGCACTATGCTTTCGTTACGATTGAGCTCTCCAGATAGGAAAATTTAAAAAACAGTTACCACTTCCGCAAATTATTCTTACTATTCAGCAATGAATTATTTCGTGTGTATACCGCGCTTATATACAATACGTTAAAATTTCACTTTGATTCCATACGCCTATGGTTTAGGTGTTAACGAACGAAACTGACACCAAATCGGTAAAGATTCGATCCCGGCCAGAACCAATTTGATGTCTAGCGACACTGATGAGCTGTGATACCACGAAACTAGACTGAACGTGGATGACGAATATATATAAATTTTAAAATCTATCAAGATGGCAAAATCTTTTACTTCATTATTCTTGTGCCAGGCTGAGTTTTTCTTTTTTTTTTTCTTTTTTTTTTTAATAATTTCTGTATAATAAAATATATTCTTCAGACATCGCTATCCATCGATCACGTTCCTGTTCGACAGCGTGTATCCAAGCGCACAATTCGCTCCCCAGCGCGTGTATTCGTGCTCGCCAATCCATATAAGTAAATACAGAGTTAAGTGCTCACCTTTATCAAAAGGACATCTATATTTGGAACAAGGCACCTGCTTAAGTGGTTATGGGAAAATAAATATAAAACAGAAAAATAAATATAAATCAGCTTAAGGAAAAACGTGTAAGAAGTTGTTTGTATATAACGAATAAGAAGATATTCATACACACAAACGCAGAACACACACATATATTTATATATTAAATTGTCTTTTTTTTCTTTTATCTTTTTCTTCAATTTAGAATAGCTTTTTTTATTTCATGCCGTGTCTTTTTCTGAAGCTCTTTCTACCGTTTATTTCTTTTTATATTTCTAGAAGGTATTGCGGTAGCTGGGGAGATGAGAGAATTTTAAATATATAATATTCAGTTTTTATCAATGATAATACTAATGCTGTATGCATTTTGTAAAATATATTTAAACAGATTTTTAAAAAAAATAAAAATAAAGAATAACATTGAAATATATTTTTCTAAAACTTAATGAAGAAGTTGGTTTAAAAAATTCACTAAAATGACTTAAAACATAATTTTATTAGAAAGAAACAAGTAAAACCTCCCCGATGAGAATATATTTTAAGCCATTACTGGAAGTGCATTAGTTATTAATTTTCATTTATTGCTTTCTTTGTGTGTTCTTTATATTTTGTTTTAGAAAACGTGTGCAAATTTATATGAAATCGAAAAAGGCATCTTTCGAACGAATAAATAGTATAGAAAGATATTCCGATGGATGAGATGAAAAGTGTTATATATTATATACATTACACACACACACACACACACACACACACACATATATATATATATATATATATATATATATATATAAAAGGTTAATATACATTTAGTACATGCAATTATACACACAACGAATTTGAAGTAAAAAAAAAACTATCAATAATTTAAACCTAAATATGTCAGTACGATATGTTAACCACCCGAACATTGCTGAAACTCATTCGAGAGTAAAACATAGCATGATATGTACATTTTCTAATATATAATGTATGTATTCAAAGTTGGTGACTTCGAAATAGATAAATAGTATGGGGAAAGATTACGGTAAATGACATTACACCCCCCACACACAAATATTATTTATGACATCTGTTCGTCCATCACACCCTCTAAAATGGCCTGAAATTGACAAATCAAAAGCAACTTTTATTGAGAAGTTCAAACTGGTAAGATAGAAAAAAAAATAGCTGCTTTTACTAGACTAGTCCCAGAACCTTTCTTTATCTACGCGTTTCGTCCACTGATGTTTTTCACGATCAAGCGGTAGAAACGCATCAATAATACTAATGAATCACCTTCCTGATTAATTTCTTATAAGATTAGTATCCAGGTATATATATATATAACAGATGAGACAGGTATAGATGAAACCTGGTTTACGAGTAAGAAGTGAACATTTCGTTTTTTTTGTCTCTCTCTCTCTCTCTCTCTATATATATATATATATATATACACATCAGCAGATACATCTGTTTTGCTGTATCAGAGCTCATCAGTACGGTTAGACATCCGATTGCTTTTACGCATGATTGAAACCCGACCGAATTGGCGTCAGTCAGCATTTCTACCTCTGGACGCTTGGTAGAAGGAGGCAGATTTCTAGTGTGTGATATACCATTTTTTTACTAGACTAGTCCCAAAAGAAACAGCATTCTGTAGACGCCAGATGAAAAACGTATTTGGTACTGTGTAGACGAAATCATCTTGTAGTCATAAGCATAAAGAACATTTTCTTGTAAGTTGTAATATTAAAGAATCTGTTCGTTGTAAAAGAAAACGCTACTTTTTATTGTAATATAAGTAGTTAGTTATCTTAACTTTAAAAGAAAAATAATCAGGAATTCGTAAACAAGATGAGTATATTGCAATAGTAATCGAAAATAGTAAAAAAAGTTTGTAGCACATAAAAAAAAGGTTTCTTCAGTCAACAAATTTTAGAAAAACTTTAATTTGGATATCGTCTCGGAATAAGACGGAGAGGCGAGTTCGAATTTCAGTTTAATTCCTTGCATTCAGTTACGCGTAAATACCCTTGGGAAGCGAACAACAATCGCTCCTACCCCCAACATCAGCATGGATCAGGCTAGCCTCCCTGAGAGGAAAACACTGCGCCTCCTAGGCCTAACTCTCTCAGCAGACCTCAAGTGGAATGACTATATCAAATCCATAGAAAAATCCGCTGCTAAGAAGGTCGGTTCATTGTGCAGGGCCAGAAAGTGTTTTCCGTCTGAATACATCTTGCACATATATAAATCTACCATCCGCCCGTGTATTTAATACTTTTACCACATCTCGTCAGGTGCCCCTGATATTCACCTCGGGGTTCTTGACAAAATCCAACGGAGAATTTTTAATGTAATCGATACCAACTTGGCAGCTGGGCTGCAGTCGCTCTCTCACCGACGTGATGTGGCTTCCCTGTGTCTCTTCTACAATTATTTTCATGGCTTCTGCTCCAATGAACTAAGATCACTAGTGCCCCTATGTATTAATTTCCTCGAGCTACTAGACTAGCGACTAGGTCCCACCCTTTTACAATAAAACCGATAAAAATAACCGCAATTTCTACTCTAACAACTTCTTTTCTCGCACTTCCCGCCTATGAAATTCCCTTCCGTACACTTGGTTCCCCGACAGCTACAATTTCCACGAATTTAAATATAAGGTCAATATTCATCTGTCTCATTAACGTGCATCCTTTTTCTCAAGCTCTTTTCTCCATCCACTCTACTCCCATCACAGCAATATTCTTATCCTTCTATTACCCTCTTCCTGCCATCCCTACCCCTCTTTCTCATCACTTTTTCCCTGTGTAACCCCCTGCAAAACAGTGGCAGTAAAACTGCCTTGCTTGGGGTGAAATGATTAAAAAATCACTTCTTTATTCTGTTATGGGTTAAATAGCAAGCTAAATTCGTTTCTATAGCCTTGGTTGTCAACCAGTCTACCGCAGAATGTATTGGCAAACTATTGCGAGAAATTATTCCGTCTAGTCAGTCATAGATAGGTACATGATCGTCCAAATGTGTATTGCTTATGCCACTTAAATAACTGACTGGTAGTCGCAATGATAAACATATACGTTCTGAGCGAAGAAAGAAATGTTTTAAAAGAAAGTTAAGATAGGCAAATATCTTGGCCTCATCTTGGATTTGACATATGTATAAAATATAGAAATGACAATCGTACCAGTGCTCTGGGAAATAGTTTTAAAAACTCAACATAGTTAAAGAAGCAGGTAATTACGGAAAATATCGTGAATATCCAAACGAGAATATTACTAAAAAATTAGGGATAAATAGTAACAGTTCTGTCGTAAGAAGGAGCTGATAAGGTTTTTTTTTTTTTTAAATCATCTCAACCCTGTCAAGGCAGGACTGGCACTGGTGCTCAGAATTTACAGCAAAAGAAAATAAATGTCGAAGAAAGAAAAAGAGAAGGGTGTTACTTAAAGTGATATGTGGCAATTGACGTTCCATTTAATTTTTTGTAGATTGTAGCTATCAGGGAAATAAGCCAATAGGAGGCGGGTTGCCAAGTCCGAATTTAATATTTTGCAGATCTTTCTTTCAATTTTATCGATAACCTTAAGATGATTAGCAGGCACACCCAACCAGATATGGCAACAATATTCAATGGACGGACTAATGGTAGATTTATATATGTGCAAAAAAATGATTCTGACAAAGAAAAAACATTCTGGCTCAACACAATGACCCAAATTTTCTAGCAGTAGATTCTGCTATACATTCAATGTGCTCAATTCATTTGAGGTTTTTGAAAGCGAGGCTAAGAATCCGCAGCTTGTTCCTCTCTAACAGACTAACGTCAACCATTCTGATGGTGGTACTGTAAATCAGCAGTTTTTATAGGAAGACACAATGAGTGAACAATAATAATGTTGAAATTCAATAACACCAACATCAAGTATAAAATGAAAACCGTTGTCACTATTCTAAGTGAAATAAGAGACCATAAAATCCTAATAAAAATAAAAAGATCACAAGGTTCAATATCACAAATGCTGACAAATCTTAATTTCAGGTTAACGAAGACTAGCAGGTTTCATTGTATTTGTCAAGAGAGATCAGTTTTCAAGGTCCAAGTGAAAATATAGGAAAATATACAAATAAGAGACATTTTGATTGATACATCGTAGTCAAATCGAAAATGCCTTCTAGCGTTATGAACGTGACCTTAACACTAGAGCTGACTATAATGCTTTGTCGTCAATAAATAAAGAATAAACAAAGAAACGAGCTTTAATTATGTATTTTCTTTTTTGGCAAATAAACTTCATGTCACAGTCTTTGATAGGATTTTTATCGATTTCCATAACAATAGACTATATTTTTGCTTTGGCAATAAAGATTTAAGTATTTGATATTATATCCTTTAAATGTCCACGGTCCTTGAATTTTTATTCAGAATTGAATGTATTCTTTTCTTCTTTGAATTCTTTCGTGTATGTTTCAATCTATGCCTCTTGCTTTCGTACACGCAAAGTCGACTAGTTTCCTGTTCCTGATTAGTGTCGATTCGCAATCTTGCATTCATACGTTCAAAGTTGAATTGTTTTTTTCTTTCACATCTGTTTCGATTTCTCCTCTTGCTTTCACAAGTGTAAACGCTATTCTGTTTTGCTATGCTTCTTCAACGCAGAATTCTCTACATTGAGCGGCTCTCAGGTCTAGTACGAGGTAGAAAAATGCACAGTAAAACAAGCTGAACTATGCCTTTTTTCTTTCGTGTCAATATTTGGTGAATTTTATGCATTCAAATTCTAAACGTAAATAGTCAAGATTTATACCAAACATTTAAAATTCCACTTAAAAGGGAATATCTATAAGACGTTCATACTGTGGGTAGTTATAGCCAAGAAATTATCATGTAAACTTAAACTGAGTATTTTAAAGCTGAATATGTTCAGTACATTAGTCACTCATCTTCACTGGTTTGATCCTAATTTTGACTTAATAAAATGTGTAGTCATTCAGGCTAAATTCATTGAACGTATACTAATCTCGAAATCTTGCATGGTAAAGTTACCTCCAGGATCACGCAGTGTAACTTACTTCTTGCTGAGAAAATTTGAAATATTAAATGAAAATACAACACCGGTAAGAATAAAAAGATCAACAAAAATTTGAATGATGGACAAATGCGACTAGAAATATCGAGTGATAAAAATTTGATAAACAGATTAATATAAAGTCCCTTTCATTTTAGTTTTACTTTATATGGTTCGGTTTATTTTGTTTAGTGGAATAAAAACTTCTATGGGTTATTTCAATCGAAACCTAAATCTTTGGATAAAATTTTATGAATTCAACGAAATATGTTTTGAATACATGTATATGTCTTTGATTACAGATAAAATGTATTTTTGATAATGTTATTATAAAGATATGCCATTCGTATTTTTTTTTAAATAAAAAATGTACGGGTGATATTTTTACTCGAAAAATATATAGATATACTTGATTGTGGGTTCACAATTTGCCGTTAGCTGGGAGCTGAACAGTGAACCTGGGAATAACGTATGACACTGTTAAAAATATTATTCTCATGTAGTTCTTTCAATGAGGTGAAATATATAGCATAGCAGGATTAACTGGGTTATTGTTTTTGTTTTTTTGCCAATCAACCAGACTCTAATAATTTTTCTTTGCCAATCACCCATTAAGAGTCTGGTAATATTTGTTTTTTTTTTGGCAATCACCCATTAAGAGTCTGGTAATATTTGTTTTTTTTGGCAATCACCCATTAAGAGACTGGTAATATTTGTTTTTTTTGGCAATCACCCATTAAGAGACTGGTAATATTTGTTTTTTTGGCAATCACCCATTAAGAGTCTGGTAATATTTGTTTTTTGGCAATCATCCATTAAGAGTCTGGTAATTATTTTTGTATATGTTGCATTGTGGTACTGTTGGTATTGGCTCTAGATGATAAATCGGAGAGACGATTCTGAATTTCAGTTGCATTCACTTACGCGTAAATACCATTTTCAAAGTCATTAGCCGTCTCATTGGTTTTATAGCCTTGGTTGTCAACCAGACTACGCAGAAAGAAGTCTCGAATTAGACACGATCGCACAAGTGTCTGTCATGTATGTCACTTAAAAGAACTTACATATTTTTTAATGATTCTATTTATCTTTTTCGAAAATTGTATCTCCACGCTAATATTTTTTTCGAAAACTTTAAAGCAAAGGATAACTATAAAAAATAAATACAAAAAGATAACTAGTTGGCGGTAAACCATAGCGAATTCCCTAAATCACAATTACAAATACATAAAGCAAGACAGTTGTAAAATTCAAGAACTGATTTTTGTTTTGTTTATAATCATTTCACCCCAAGCCAGTCAGTAGTGCCACTTGTGTCCAGGGTTTTACATAAGACGTGAGTGATTAGAAAGAACAAGAATTTACAGGAGGTATCAAGGAATGGATAAGAGAAGGAGAAGAAAGCAGCATGAGAGTAGTTAAGTGAGAAGAACATGATACAAGGTTTGTCAGAAAGACTGCGAGTCAAGGAGATAGCAATTGACATTAGATTTAAATTATTGGAGATTGTAGCTGTCAGGGAAGCAAGTATACGGAAGGGATTTCCACAGGCTGAAAGTGCGAGAAAAGAAACTGTTGGAGTAGAATGTGTGGTTACATATGATTGGTTTTACTCTAAAAAGGTTGGACTTAGTTGCTAGTATAGTAGCTTGAAAAAGTACATGCAGAGGGAAGCAGCAAAAAAGTGAAATTCAGTGGCAAGATTCTATTACACTTGTATTAAATAATACTAACGTTGATCGAATACGATCTATGAGTGCAATAGTATTAAGAAATAGTAAAGGTTCATTAGATAAAAAACATCTGAAATGTTATATAGCATCACAATATGACAGCCATGTCTAGACAATTTCATCAGATATAAAGATGAAACTTGAGACAATAAAGATCTAGTTATACAGACGCATACTGAAAATAAAATAAACTGAAGATCTTAGCAACGATAATATTTTAACGAACTACTTTATATAGCTTCAGCAAGAGATTGTTTGACTTTCTAAGGTACAGAATGCGGAAAGTAGGTTTAGAAATTTTTACACACATCAGACATATTGAAGACAAGAGGACCGAAGTGAACAAAGCATAATATGCACACATATATATATATATATATATATATATATGTATATATATATATCTTAGGCAGAACGGAAATATCAAAAACGAAAAACTTTCAGCTACAAAAGACATGCGATTAGTGGAGAAGCAAGTTCGATTACGTTCAGAAGGTACATGGTACAAAGAAGTAAAATTAAGTCAATTTTATTTTATCCTTTTGCTTCTGTATAATGGTACACTGGTACACTGTACTGATAGCTCTAAATTCTTCAACTCCATAATCCGTAAAAATTGAACTTTACCCGGAGGAGTCTCCAATCAATAGTTAGCCATGACTTTGGATCTAATGGAAACAAGCTCTGCTGGGGTACTATTTCCAAATGTCGTAACTCGTTCGGTGAAACAATCTGGAAGATATTCCCTTTCTGAAGTATTTTGTTTTATTTTTAAGGAAAAAAACGACTAATGAACAGTTAACGAAGTTATACCTTTGTATAATTCAAAACCTTGGGGCTTAGGAATATCCAATCAGAGGACGGCGGTCGATAGTTGCGTCTTACGTGCAAGTTTTGCCCATGTAGTACTGTGGTACCAAAACTTTTTGTCATCCTTTTCATGTGAATGAAGCCTAAGAGACATTTAACTTTACTTTAGTACTTCAGACCGCATATATGCAAAGTAAATTTAAGATTTATAAAAATTGTTTATATATATATATATATATTTTCATACAAAAATTAAAACATGAATGTATTAAAATATCACTAAAAATAGTTATTTTGACAGTACTTGTGTTTTATCAAGTGATGAGGTTTATTTCAAGTTGAGGGATTTTAACTTATAACTTCTCAATAAATATTAATAGCTCTACTTTGTATTGAGCACTTTTTAAGTGTATTGTTTCATTTGATACGGAATATTCCATCCTATATATATATATATATATATATATTCCACACTGATACATTATATTCACTTATAGGTTAATATCCTTGCGTAAGGTTTGAATTTATTTCTTTCCCCCTAAGCTATGGTTAAATAGCAGACCATACTGGGTTCTATAGCCTTGAGTGTCAATCGGTCTAGACGGAAAAACTCTGAATTAAAGCCAGCATGGAGAGGGTTGGGCTGCCTCAGGTTTTCGTGCCAAAACAAACATTATTTCTACTATATATATGTTAGACTTTTAAAAAACCAGTAGCTGCTCAAGCATCAACTCATCGTTCATTCAGCAATGAATTAGAACACTCTCAGCTATTTGCGTGTGTATACATGATATATCAGATGCTAAAATGTCTGCCTCCTTCTCCCGAGCTTCCATAGCTCAGAGGTAGAATCACCGACTGAGGCCAATTCGGTCGGGTTTCAATCCTGGGTGAAACCGTACTGATGAGCTGTGATAAAGTGAAACATATCTGGATGATATAATGACATATAAGGATGACTATATAAATATATACAGTCATTTCGACTTTAAAATTTTGTGAGGCATTGTGATGTTTTTCAAGAAAAATAAAACCCAGAAGAGTGAAGATTTTCCAATAATGCCTTCGGGGAAATTCAAAGTCGATTTAATTGTATTAACGCTCGATATCATGCACTTTGACAAAACCTGGTTGCCTAAACTGCGTTTCTGACTGTAACATACTGATAAAAGCAGCAATTTCGGCACTAAGCATAATTACAATTTAACATATATATATACTTCAGTAATTGTACATCGTTACACACAATTTTTTGAGTGCAAACTGTATATGCATACACACTCACTAAAAGTATCATTGTTAATAACTCATTTCCGAATTTCCCGCCTCTATAATGGAGTTGCCCTACGTTGAGAACAGATTCTCTTCTAGTAAATAGTTATTCCATTTTACAGAGTATTATTAATGTCGTTAACATACTAAAAAATTGCTGTGTATATATTTTTCTTATTGGTCATCTATCTCATGAGCCACTCAAAATAGAGAACATCTGTGTTGGGATGAATCAGCGTAAGAAAATGCAAAGAGAGAAGTTTTGGGATCAATGCAGGAAAGATAAGTTGAAAATGGGAAGAGGTAAGCATTTCATTAGGGAAAAAAATTTTCACAGTTCAGGCGGTGACGTTAGACGTGTAGATTTGAAGTAGACTTTAAATGGAACCAGAAACCTAGTCATAAACAGGGAACAAGGAATAAACCACTATTCCTGTCCAAAAACATGAGGCGATGTGTGTAAACCGATATAAATTTATGAAGTTATTGGTTTTGTTTAGATGCATTTAGGGTCATTTTCCGAAAGGTGCACATAATTTTCAGTAAAAGGGTATTTGTTGATTCCTTTGAAGACAATCGGCGAAACTCGTTAATTACTTACGTCACCCTGCAAAATTCAACAACTAAATATCCAGTTGAGTGAATGCATCTCACAGCGCATATCCACCATTCACTAGAATGGTTTTCCTTTAACGCGTCCTGTCCTTGAGAAAATAATTGATATATAAAGTTGTACTTGTCAGCATTTTGCTCTATTGATGTGAAGCACAGTGTCTCTATCGTCGTAACATCAAGATCCTTGAAAGATTCCATCAGTCAAGGCTGAGGTCAACCTTGGGAGAAAAGCGTCACCAACAACCAAATACTTCAATCAACCAATCAAATGAGCACTGAAGTTGCCATAAAACTTAAGCAAATATTGTTGAAAGGACGGATTACCTGAAGGAAAAACGAAAGATTCATGAAGTAAATCCCGTAAAATGAACTCTCAGAAGAAAGATGAAAGACGGAAGCTCAAAGAAAAAGATACCACGACCAACCCAAAGCCAACCCTCCTCCCAAATATAAAACTAAACTTTTGAAATTGGAAAAGATTTGCTTGTGATCGGCCAAATATTTGGCAGAGTGGACAGAATGACAGCGATAAAACGAAGATCAAATGAAAAGGCCAAAGAAACAGACGCTTTAAAAACAGATTCAACAACCGAATCATCATAAACAATCTCTATTCACAGTGTATAGAAAAATATAGATTTTAAATACTCTGAATGAGATTCATAAAGTAAGATGCGTATTTTAATGCAGCTAGCCTATGTTAAGCCTGTGATAATTTCTCTCCGAAATATGAGCACCTCTAAATAATTAAAAAATATATTTCAAAATTTGACTATATTTTCTACATTTCCTCCTATTTTAATGCTAAACTACACCAAAGTATATGGCTAGAGGATAATCTACAATAGAGATTTACTTTCTCACTAGTAATGAGTTGTAATAAAAAATTTTAGGGCCTCTACGTAATAAAAACGCACAAACCTATTTTTCAGAATTGTACTGTTTTATTTCTTTCATTCTATCATATTTTTTTAATACTAACTATATCAAATATAACGTCTCAAGAGTCAGTATTTTGGTTTGTGTTATTGTCTATTAATACAAATCTCTATTTTGGAATGCTCTTGCCATATCTGGTCGGGAGCCCCTGCTATCCACCTAGGTGTCATTAAAAAAATCCAATGGAGAATCAGTAATGTGATCGATTGTGACTTTGCAACTCGCATACAGTCATTTTCTTACCTTCGTAATGTGGCTTCCCTGGGTCTCTTCTACAAATACTTTCATGGCTTCTGCTCCGATGAACTTAATTAACTGGTTCCTCCTATGTATGAATTTACTCGAGCCACAAGATTAGCAACTAGGTCCCACCTTTTACTGTGAAATCAATACCAGCAGCTTTTCTCGAACTTCCCGCCTGTGGAATTACTTTTCGTTTAATTGCTTCCCCGAAAGCTACAATCTCGAAAAATTTAAATGTAAAGTCAGTAGTCATTTCCTATCTCACTAACCTGCAACCTCTCTCTCGTGCTTCTTTCTTGGATTTTACAGTGGAAATAGCTGAATGTTACTTTAAGTCCTATGATCTATCAGCTTTTTTTCTCACACTTCCCGCCTGTGGAATTCCCTTTATTTATTTGCTTCGCCATCAGCTACAATCTTCAAGAATTTAAATGTAAAGTCAATTGTCATCTGTCTCACTAACCTGCATCCTCTCTGTCATGCTTCTTTCTCCGTCCATTCCACTCTTCAGTATTCCTATCTTTCTCTTACCTACTTCCTGTCACTCCTTCTTATAACCTGTCACTCCTCCTTATAACCTGTCACTCCTCCTTATAACCTGTCACTCCTCCTTATAACCTGTCACTCCTCCTTATAACGTGTCACTCCTCCTTATAACGTGTCACTCCTCCTTATAACGTGTCACTCCTCCTTATAACGTGTCACTCCTTCTTATAACGTGTCACTCCTTCTTATAACGTGTCACTCCTTCTTATAACGTGTCACTCCTTCTTATAACGTGTCACTCCTTCTTATAACGTGTCACTCCTTCTTATAACGTGTCACTCCTTCTTATAACGTGTCACTCCTTCTTATAACGTGTCACTCCTTCTTATAACGTGTCACTCCTTCTTATAACGTGTCACTCCTTCTTATAACGTGTCACTCCTTCTTATAACGTGTCACTCCTTCTTATAACGTGTCACTCCTTCTTATAACGTGTCACTCCTTCTTATAACGTGTCACTCCTTCTTATAACGTGTCACTCCTTCTTATAACGTGTCACTCCTTCTTATAACGTGTCACTCCTTCTTATAACGTGTCACTCCTTCTTATAACGTGTCACTCCTTCTTATAACGTGTCACTCCTTCTTATAACGTGTCACTCCTTCTTATAACGTGTCACTCCTTCTTATTGCGCACTAGTGGAAGTAAACCACCATGCTTGGCGCGATATGATTATCAAATAAAAATATAACAATTTTACTGTATGTGAGATTTAATAGTTTCTAGTTAGCAACCCCTTGTCATATGTAGCAAGAATAAAAACTACGGTGTCAGCTCTTGAACATGTTCTACGTTACCATTGATAGCATGGAGTTTGTCTGGTAACAGTAAAGTATTGACAATGAAGAAGCTTATCAAGTCATCATTTCTGAATTCTGTTTTAGCTGATTGTTCCTCTACTGTAGGTGTTTATTTATTTGCATTTCTTCACCCACTTGAAATTCTTTTTTGATTTCATTTGGCTTCCTTTATTTTATTACTGGATACATTTTTTTTATTGTGTTCATGTTTTTCATCGCAGATCATCTAGTTTTCACGTGTTCATTATTATCATCTTCTCTATTCGCATGGTTTTGGATTTAAACCGGAGATTTTGCATTATCGGTGTTCTCCATCAAGTCTTTCTTGTTTCTATACAGAATAATTTTCGCGCAATATTTGCAATGCCAACTCACGAATGCATCTGAAGCGATGGAATTTTAGATTCCGATTTTCTCAATATAGGAATTCAGGTTACGTGCTATAGACCGCCATCGCTCCATTAATAACTGGAACAATAATGGATTGAGCGTCCCACATGCAGTCAACTTTATCCTAATGTTGATGTATTTCTTGTGCTTGTCAATGGTTTGACCTTGAAACTATGGCCACCAGAAACAGCTATGCCGATGAGGAGGTATTTTATTGTTTCTTTGTCGACGATTTTAATCACTGGATAAGGACAGATTCTTTTTTTTCTGCTGTTGAAATTTCTTATGCTGATATGGTAATTTTGGATTCTCTTGTCTGGTTTCAGGCGGTATCATTTCACGTCGACCTTATAAATACACATAGAACATACATGAGAATACACCTTATTATGGCAGCGTATGGATTGTTTCCGTTCAAGCATACCACAAACGCTAATCATTTTTTCTGCATAATAAAAAGATAATAAATTTATCGGGATGTGCGTTGTGGTGCAGTGTATATCGGCTTGGAATTAGAAATCGGGGAGTCGAGTTCGAATTCCAGTTGATATTTCTTGCATTCACTTACGCGCAAATACCTTTGCGAAAGGTATTAATCCGTCTCTTCCCTCCAGTTATGGGTTAAATAACACGACAAATTGGGTTCTAGAGCCTTGGTCGGCAACCAGTCTACCACAAAATGTAATGGCATCTGACTGCGTGATAATCCTCTACCCAGTCAATCATGTCCATAAAGAGACATTATCGCCCAAGCGTGTATCACGTATGGCACTGACTGAATAACGTTATATCTGATCATTAATAATTCTGTCCTGATGTAGTTTTATTTTTTGGGCTTGTCAAGGGTTTGGCATAGATGATATAGCGACAGGGAACAGTTGTACTATTTGAATAACAATAAAATGACTAATGCCTGAAGCCAGCAGAAACATCTTTCTACCAGTGATTTTCGGCATAATGTAATGTTCCTCTGACCAAGTTTCCATCACTTAAATATTTTTGCTGTTTGTACGAGATCTTACTTTCTACAATCACTACTGTTGGATATTGGTTAAAAACAAGTAAATTGACACACAAGTAGATTGGTGTAACATATATATATATATATATATATATATATATATATATATATAGGTGTACGTTTTGGTGCAGTGGATATCGGCTCGGAACGAGAAATCGGGGAGCCGAGTTCGAATTCCTGTTGAACTCATTGCATTCACTTACGCGCAAATGCCCTTGGGAAAGGTATGAATCCATCTCTTCCTTCCAGTTATGGGTTAAATAATAAAACGGATTAGGTTCTATAGCCTAGGCTGGCAACTAGTCTACCGCAGAAAGCAATGGCAACCTACTGCGGGATAATCTCCTGCCCAGTCAGAATGACTAGATTTCTTCAAGGGGGCAAAAAGAAGGCACATTTCGGGAGCGTAGTGGCCGCTGAGGAGGAATCAGTTCCTTATTGCCTGGCTGATTGTATTGGAGTAATCGGGATAGCGTCCTGGGGATCCTGGTTCTTGATGGCAGTGATAGTGTAGAGCCCTGGGATGTCAGGTCACTTCGCAAAGTGATGCCTCCATTTCTAGATTTCTCGTCAGATTGATGTGGCCTATATACATCCCTGACTGTCGGTCTAAGGGACACAGGCAATGCACTCGGGATAGGGATTTACATTTAATTCCTCTTCCATTTGTATAGATAGGAGACCATTGGTAAATAGTGAAGCCGTATGGAGATGGTTAAACTTTTGTTTGATTCGGCCCTGTGTCATACATAACTGAACTCCTTACAGCTTACGTATTTATTCGTTATCATCATCATCAGTTTGGTTGGCAGGTTGAAAAATAGAATGTGTTGATTAGTGGAAGAAAAAAAATATATGCATTTTGTATGACAAAATAGAAATTTATTAAAAGAAAAACAACAAAAATTCGTAGAAGTTAATGTTCAGTGAGAAAGTTAAGTGTATCAAGGCTATACAAATGTTCGTAGTAGTAATTTGTTGGGAAGAGTTTGTGTACGTATGTAAGTATATATATGAGCGTTTGTTTGGTAAGAATGTCTTTGAATGGAGAAGAATTCAAAGGAAACAGCACACGAGAAAGTTGTGCGACGTGATCTTACGTCCGGCTCGACTTCAAGTTTCTCCCATTACATTTTAGTGTGTCGTTTCGCTGCTCCCATCTGATTGTGTGGCTGACACTGACCAGAATCTTTTATAGTCGTTTAGACTTTTTGCACTGGATCGTTCAGTCTTTTTATTCTTGCAAATCGTTTCCATTGGTCAGAAAATCAATTTAACATGTATTCGCGAAATCCGGTTTCGACTTTTTCTTGAAATACGTGGTCAATCCTTTTTCTACTTGGCAAAACCAGGATTCCACAAAGTCATTATGAATTTTTGTAAAAGTGGAGAAGGAGGAGGTTGCTTTTAATTCTTAATTTACTATCCACCACAGTAGGTATCCATGCTTTTTCTACTTTGGCTGCTCACATTAAATCCGTTTTTTTTTTTTTTTTTTACTTTTTTGTTACCTTGTTCCATATATGTTTTATTTTAAAAAAATGTTTAAAATAATGCATTATTCTCTTTCAAATATCTTCTCAAAGTTATGGGTTTTCGACGTGAAGACATTTTACACAACATCAAATGAATGATTATGATATTATTTTAAAAAAGTATTTTTACCTGTAATTGTATTCTAATCACATGCCTAGAGCAAACGAAATGTTGTTTGTTGTTTCCACTTTATTAAACAAAGGTCAGCTACTAACAAAAAAAAAATAGACAATTCTCTTTGGAATACTTCAGCTGAGAAGTATTTTTGTATTATTTGTACCCGTATTTGAAAATGTAAGATTAATATATTTTGAAATCATCGTCATCGCAGTTACTACAATTATTTATAACAGTAATATTAGTAGTAATATTGCCAAAAAGTAGTGGTAGTCATGGTAGCAGTGACAGGAAAACCTGACTACGCTGAGAGAACATTTCTGTGGCGTAGTATTTCAGGTGTTAAGTTTTGTGTAAGACGATTCCATAGATATGAGTATCTGCACGTTTTGAAAAGAAGTAGGTAGACGTGTAGCCATCCAGATTGGCAGAGGTTCAAACAAACCCGAGCTAGGTAATGGACTGCGATAGGCTTAAAACGCAACTCTGAATAACTATAGATACAACAACAACGACAACAAAACTTCAGTAATGCAAAGCCCATTCACCGCTAAAAAGATTGATATTGCCGGTTGTAGCAAATCTGCAATTGTTATTCAAGTGTCAGATCGATGAAGAGTGATTTCGATCCTTAAGGATAGACGAAAAAGAATGAAAAAAATCATTAACGCCGCGGTAGAATAGTAACACACCACTCAATAAATCACCGGCCTAACTAATAAAATAACAACTTAAAGGCAAAATTCGGCTTTATTCATTAATATAATCTTCTTTTAGGGTCATACATTGACTCCAACGCTTCTCTACCAATTCGATGCCTTCTTTTCTAGAACTATCTCTATTTGGCCTCAAAATACGCCTCAGTTTCCTTTATCACTTCATTGGAGCCAAATTCCTTTCCCTGTAAAATTTGTTGAGGTCTGCATACAGCCAGTAGTCACTGGGGGCCACATCTAGAGAATAGGGTAGATGTAGAAATAATTTGAAGTGCAATTCATGTAGTCTTGCCATCATTGCGATCGTCGGCTTGTGACATGGTGCGTTGTCTTGATGAAAGATCAATTTTTTTCTTCTTCATTTGTAGCAATACTTTGGCGATTTCCTCCTTCAAACGCGCCAATAATGCTATTTAATATTCGCTATTGATGGTTCTTCCTTTCTCAAGGTTATCGATGAAGAAAATAAAAAATTGGGCATTCAAATACGGAGGTCAAATCGTTGCCTGCAGATGTTTGTGTCCCTAGTCGCTTTAGACAGCTTTCAGCTGCTGCTGTCCACTCAGCTGATTGCCGATTCAACTCCGGAGTGAAGTTGTGGATCCCTGTTTCATCTATTATCAGATATTTATGGAAAAACTTGTTGTTGCGTTGAAACAGTTGCCAACAACGCTCTGAATGGTTGTTGTTTTTGTGATTGACTGTGATTAAACGCGGAACTCACTTTGAAAACAGCTTTTTCATTGACAAATGTTAATACACTACCTTCTGGTATGTTAAAATGCTCTGCTATCTTACACAACTTCAATTTACGATCGGTCAGAATTGTGTGTGTTAATGAGCGCATTTAATGTCAGCATAACGCGTCTTAACCGTTATTTCCGACGTAAGTTTTCGAATAACACTTATCACGCCATTGCTTTACTCTATCGAAATAGCAAACCCAATTCTATATCATGTTTTTCCTACAAACGTCTCAAAAAAAAAAAAGAAACCATTGTCTTGTTTACATTTGATCACGGGATCTCTTGAGAATACTGATTCTTCTTCCTTTTCATTCTCCTTTAATCTATCTAATTTGTTACACACAGCCTGGTGTATAAAGAGACATTTACTTCATCGACAGTTACATAATACCACTGATAACCTTACTATATGTCGGAAAAAATAACATTCGACGAAGTAAAAAATGGGAAGAAGCCAGAAGAGTGCAGCAAAAGCTTGATAAGGGTTGTAAAAGGAATCCTCTTATTGCAACCCTCTCCAACTAGGTCTAGTAACAAGAAGAAAACATATTTTAGCACGGCAATTAACCGTCTGTCGAAAGGACAAAAACCTAACGTATATAGAGGACGATTTTTATAAGGAGGCTAACGCTTCCACAATCCTCCTTACCGAGACCATAAATATCAATAGGTCACTTGCTTCAAGTTTAGTTGGGCACAATTCCCCTGAGGCTGAAGCAACCCGACCGTAAGTACCCAAGACCCTTTTAATCACTTATAATGTACGGTAATATTACATTCTTCTTTCAACACATTTTTTAATATTATGCCATTGTAAATTTTATTACAGTCGTACTAAACACTACAATGATTATTATTGGAAGAAAGATTGCTGTGAACACAGTCATAACTCTGTTTACCTTTTCTCAGTTAAATTTGTATCGATACAATTTGATCTCATTGATATGGAATTATAATCCAAATATGAAATTTATCATAAAGTTATGCCTGTAATATATAAGGCATGGATTTTTTTATTACGTCTATTGTCACATTATTTGATGTTAATCTTTCCCTTTACATTCTTGCTTGTCGCACCGAGGCCGAAAGACAACAACCACTTAGAATGTAAGGATTTTAATTTAATATTGTAATTATAATCGACCCCTAATATTTAAGGGTGATTTCTTTGATTTAAAGGTCGTCTTATTCGCGAAATAAATTATTTCATAAACAACTTGCTATTTAAATAAATTGAAATAACATTTTTCTATAAGCTTGCTTGTAAAAAATAAATTCTATATTCTAAACCATCTTTTTTCAATCTGATTAAATTACACGTTTTACTTAACCTAAATTGGCTAATATTTGTTCTTGTGCATCGAATCTATTTTGAAATCTTGAATCTGGATTTTGTAAGGCATGCGCCTCCTCGAAGCATACAATAGTCATCTCCTACGTTTTTGAAGAAAAAATTATTACAACACATTTTTGAAGGAAAAAAAATACTCAGCAAAACATTTTTGAATACAAAACTAGAATATATTTTCAGTTTTCTAAAATATAAAAGAATAAAAACAAACTTTTCGTTAAAATCTGACTGAATTAACCTTCTCATTATAATCGAACATTTAAAAAAAAAATACCTTAAAGCCCCACCCTTTTGGCATTAAATGACCCACTGAGGTAAATATGCCGTTAAGCAAGACTCGCTCAATCATTCACTCTATTTTAAACATTTTTTCAGAGTACATTGTTACAATAATAAGCATATTTTGCTCGTATTCTTCTACTGTTTTACTCAACCTCAATTGGTCAATATTTGTTCTCGTGCGTCGAATCTATTTTGAAATATTGAATCTTGATTTTACGAAAGCATGCCCTTCCTCGAAGCATACAATAGTCATCTCCTGCGTTTCCCAATGCAAGCGTTGAACCTTAAGTCCACTAGGTGGTCCCCAATACTTAATGTTAGATATTGTATGCTTAGAAACTAATCTATTTTTAAAGAGTTGTACATAATATATTCTTACAATAATAACCATAATTTGTTTGTATTCTTCCACCTTATTACTCATCAGGGTGGTTCTTTCGCTTTATTTTATTTTTTTTTTGTTACAGTGGAAAGCATTTTTTTCAATAAAAATAAGCGGACTGGTCTGTTGGCAAAAAAAAAATACGCATAATTTTCAAATAGTAGAGACTACAAATAAACTGCAAGAAAACTGAATGCATGGTCATCAGCCAAAAAGAACAGCCCAAGGTGCCAAATACAGAGGAAGACGTTAAAATAAATCAGGTACGAAAATTAAAATATCTAGGAAGTGCTCTAACTGAAGATAGAATGTGCGACACAGAGATTCAAAGGCTAATTGGCATCGCGAAGGACGCGTTCCAGAAGCTGAGTAAAGTATTAAGACACATGAAACTTTCACTGGAAACTATGGCAGTGAATGTTGGACAATATCAACAAAGATGAAGGGAAAACTTGAAGCAGCTGAAATGTGGTTCTACAGAAGGATGATGCGGATATCGTAGACCGAACATGTTAGCAATGATGAGGTGTTGTAAGGAAGGAATACGAAAATGAAATCAATATTGAGCATCAGGAAGAGACAGCTGAAGTTCCTGGGACACGCAATGAGAAATAAGGGCTTGGAGAATCTGCTACTAACAGGCCAGATAGAGGGAAAAAGAGACAGAGGAAAGCAGCGGATAACATATTTGAAGGGCCTGAGCAGGTAGATGACAGAACAGCGGCTGCGAGACATTACAGGAGAAAGCGTGCTAAGAGCCACTAGAGATAGGGAGACGTGGAAGGCCATGATCGCCTACGTCCTTAAAGGACAAGGCACATAGAAGAAATTGAAATAATTTTGTTGGGATATTTTTAAATAAATTTGTAATAATTTTGTAGTAATTAAACAGTTTATTCAAGATTTTCTCGAGAGGTCGGTAGCTTAACCTGGCATCTCGATTCCAGTCACTTACTGACCGACGGGCGGAATTGACTGGATTCTCTCTGTCTGTTCAACAAATATTTCTAAGGGTTCTGCTCCGACAAGCTTAGCTCCTTGATGATTATTCTACATGAATTTAGCCAAGAAACTAGACTGGCAACAAGGTCTTTACTGTTAAAATAACCAAATGCAGTAGCCACTTAAACTCCATCAGCTTCTTTTCTCGCAATTCACGCCTGTGGAATTCTTTTTCATATACTTGCTTCCCCGATAGCTACAATCTCCAAGAATGTAAATGCAATGCTAGTTGTCAACACCTATCACTTTGACTCTCATTCTTCTCTTATATTTTCTCCAACCTGCCCAGTATCTTGTTATCCATCCCTTTCACTCTACTTTAAAGCAATCATTTCACAACCAGTATTCCCATCCTTCTCTTTACTATTCTCTGACACACCCTGTAAATACAGCTACAGTGTTCCTCACTCTCTTTCTCTCCGCTATTCTCTTTGCTTTCTTTTTATGCAAACTTTCACTCTCCTTTTATGTAGCCCATTGCGCACCAGTAGCAGTACTGCCTTGTTTAGAGTGAAACGATTAAAAAAAAATACAAGGAATGTTTGTGGCTTTACGAAAAATATATGAAGAATTTACATGAAGGATTTGTTTGCCTAGGAATTCCTCAGAAGTTTCTTATTACTCAGAAAACGTGCAATCGTCTCGACCCGTCTATTCGAAACAGAATTATTCTAAAATAATTTCATTGAGCATTTACGATTGCATTTTGGAATGTATAAAGTGGATTTTATGGCGTTTATTGAACTGTGAAAATTTATTAAAAAAAACTTAATCTACTTTTGGAAATGCAATACAAAGGTGAAAAGTCAGATAATTTGAAGACTGAGGTAAAAAAATTAATGTGAGTTTTGCAGACGTATTTCTTGATTGTGACCGATTGTCAATAAAACGAAACTGTTTCCCTTTGATTAAATAACGTTATTTTTTAATATGTCTGTTTCATCCCAAACATTATTTAACTGTACTGATAATCCGATTTGATAGAAAAACAATCTCTTTAACCCATCTATTTTTTTCTTTTTTTTTTTTTTAATCATTTCACCCCGAGCAAGGTAGAAATGGCACTGATGAGCGGGGGGCTACATAAATGTAAAAAGATTAGAGAAGAGTGAGGAGTACAAACTAGTTAGAAAGGGGCAATAGAAAGCTGAGAATGCAAGTGTGATGACAGATACATAGGTGGAGAGAAAGGGAAGGATATACGGGGGTGGGGAGAGAGCTAGAGTCCAGTGGTTAATAGATGAGTATTGACATTGCATTTAAATTTCTGGAGGTCGTAGCCGTCAGGAAAGCAAGAATATGGGAGCGAGTTCCACAGGAGGGGAGTGCGAGAGAAGAAGCTGCAGGAATAGAATTGTCGTCTGCATTTGGCTAACCTGACTGTGAATGGATGAGGCCCAGTCGTCAGTCTGGTTGCACTAGTAAACACCTGTTGAGGAGGCACTTCGTCCGAGCAGAAGCCATGAAAGTATTTATAGAACAAAGGGAGGCCACATTTCGACGGTGGGGAAGTGGCTGCAGTCGAGCCGCCAGATCAGTATCTATTACTTACAGACTCTCCATTGAAACCTGTCGAGAACACTGAGGAGAACGGCAGGGGCGCCTGACCATAAATGGCAGCAGTACTCCATGCACGGACGGATGGTTGACTTGTATATATGCAGGATGGATTCAGGCGGAAAAAAACATCCTGAATCGACATAATGACCCAACCTTCTTAGCAGTAGATTTATTCTAAACTAATTTTATTGAGCATTTACGATAGCATTTTGGAATGTATAAAGTGAATTTTATGGCGTTTATTGAACTGTGAAAAATTATTAAAAAAACTTAATTTACTTTTGGAAATGCAATACAAAGGTGAAAAGTCAGATAATTTGAAGACTGAGGTAAAAAATAATGAGTTTTTGCAGACTATTTCTTGATTGTAACCGATTGTCAATAATACGTAACCGTTTCCCTTCGATTAAATAACGTTAATTTTTTTAAGAAAATGTGTTTCATTCCAAACTAAATTAAACTGGACTGATAATGCGATTTGGTAGAAAACAATTTTTTCTATTTTTTCTTCCCCCCCCCGCCACCTTTTTTGATTCACCAACGTAATGTAGCTTCCTCTGTCTCTTCTGTAAATACTTTAAATGTTTCTGCTCCAATAAGCTTTTCTCCCTGATGCTCCACTGTACGAATTTACTTGAGCTACTAGACTAGCGGCTAGGTTTCAACCTTTTACAGTGAAACCAATCAAATGTAACTGCAACTTGAACTCCCTCACCTTCTTTGCACGCAATTTCCGCCTGTGGAATTCCCTTCCGTATACTTGCTTCCCTGAAGGATACAATCTCCATGAATTAAAATGCTAAGTCTATTGCTATCTCTTCTCTTCTTGACTCACATCCTTTCCCTGAGAACACTTGTATCACGTTCTTATTCCTTTCCACTCTAATGCAGTTTTCCTCACAGCTGTATTCTAATCCTTTTCTTACTCATTCTCTGACTTCGCTGTAACTTGTTCCTTTTCCACATCACTCAACTCTTCTGTAACACCCTACGCAGTTCTGCCTTGCTTGAAATAAAATGATTAAAAACAATTGCCGTGTTTCTTCAGGATGTGGAAATCATGACGCTGTACTTTCTATCCAATGCCGTCATTCGGGAAATTTGATTATATGTTCTTTTTTCTTGCTCTGTGATCATTATGCATAATCTCATAAGTAAGCAATGAGCTAATTTTCTCTGTTCATCTGGAATTTACTATGAAATAATTGTCAAACTTTTCAGATATTCATTTCTCACTATGTACCCTAGAAATTTATTCGGTCTCTTTATCATAGTATGTATAAGTTTCCCATTGGTCTTCATATTTACTAAAACTTTGATGTCGCTCAATTTTATTGTCAATATCCTTCTGAAGAACCATGTTTCTGTTGCCTCGAAGTTATTTTTCCATGTGTGATGAGTGTCCGACATTCACTACTATATAGAAGGAGCGGTATTAAATCATACTAAATTACTCTGTTTCTAATGAAGTACTTTGTCAATGAAAAGTGACACTGGAAAATTATTTACAGCTTTGCCTCAGCCATGTTACCATCATAGACGTTTCTGGTAATCTTAGAGGTTCCAGTGAATGTCGTAGTTTATTCGATGAGGAAACAGATCAGTTTTGATTTGAAAATGTCGACGTGATATTCCATAACATTAATGGGGTAGATAAGTTGTCTAATTTCTACCCGTTAAGTTAGCTTAAATTGTTCTAAAATGGTTCTAAAATGGTTGAAAAATAGAACATTTAAATTTGATGTCATATTGCTTTCAATGATAATTTGCAACCGTCAAAATGCTCTCATGGGCAAAACGTTAGTAGTAATATCAGCCGTTTCTCTAAAGGAAACCTTTATCATTCGTTGATCAAGCAGTCAGTACTGATTTCGACTGAAATTTATAAAATGTTTCACTAAAAATAATTTTTCAGGGCAATATGTTTTTTAAAAAAATCAACTGATTCTATTATTTATAGGGGATTATTTCCCTGAACATTTTTAGTCGTTTTACCCCAAGCAAGGCGGTAGCGCCATTGATACACCGGGCGGTTACATGAGACTAAAATTTTAAACAAGAGGAGAATGAAGAGAAACACGGACCAGTTACAGGGGTGTCAGAGAAAAGGCTAGAGAAGGATGGGAACAGGCGTGAAGACAGTTGCGAAAGTAGAGAGAAGAGAAAAGAATAAGATATACAGGATGATGTAGAAAGAACTGAAGTCAAATGGATACGAGATGGGTATTGACATTGCATTTAAATTCGTTTAGTTTGTAATCGTCAGGAAAGCAATTATATGAAACAGAGTTAGAGAGGCGGGAAGTACGAGAAAAGAAGCTGATCTAGTAGAATTGAGGGCTGCATTTTGTTAAATGTAACTGTAAGTGGGTTTGACCTTGTTTCCAGTCTCGTTGCCCAAGTAAATTCCAGTCGCGGGGGGCACCAGTGATTTAAGTTTGTTCGAGCAGAAGCCATGAATAATGTCCGTGTCTTGATTGTTATTAGTTTCTCTGCGTGATACATATACTTTTCGTTGTTAAAACAAAGTATAGAATTTCAGCATATCCTTCACTTGGTGCTCATGTGTATTTACATCAAAAACGCCTGTTACACGTTTTCATTAATTTTTATTATATAATTATTGAATATGTAAAATCATTTTCTCTCCCATATATATATATATATATATATATATATATATATATATATATATATAATCAATAAATTCTAAAAATTACATTTCATTGAATAGCTATTTCAGCGAGAAAATCTCGCTTTATTAGCGAGAGTTTTTTTTCTCTTTTAAGGATTTAAAATATATATACATACATACACATAGACAAAAGAACATGACTGAAATGAGTATATAAATGTTCTTTTTACTACCAAGTCTAGCCAGTAACTAGATTTGTCAGTCAGTCAGTAAATGATATACGCTTGGGCAATCATTTTGCGAAAGAGACATGATTGACCTGGAAGAAGATTATCCCGCAGTAGGTAGCTATTGTTTTCTGTGGTAGACTGGTTGCCAGCCAATTCCCTGCAAACTTATTTATATTGACAGAAGCGTCATATTCTATTTTACCTTGACACTTTTCTATTTTACACCCTATCTTCCTTCAGGTCGTATGCAAATAGGTTTTCTTTTGTAGCACGAAGCGTTTTTCTCCCATAATTTTTCCTAACAGTACATTAGTTAGGCTTGCCAGTGTGCTTCTTGCTTCAGCATATTCTATGTGTACCAAACTTACCTAGCCCCGTTTCATCATTGTTTGTTTGAGTTTTATTTAACGGCATATCAACCTCTGTAGATTATTTAATGCCAAAAAGATGGAGTTTAAAGGTATTCTTTTATTGTTTGGTTATTTTGAGAAAGGTGATTTAGTCAGATTTGGATTATATTTTTTTTATTATAAAACTAAAGATGTCTTCTAGTTTTGTATACAAAAATGTATTGCTGGTAATAATTCTTTTCCTTCAAAATATATTGTTGATAATATTTTCTTCAAAACTGTATATTTTTCAAAACTGTATATTTTTCTAGAAAAGTATTTTTATATTTTTATAGTGTTTTGAACCCAGTTTGGGCGTTAACTATTTGCTCATAACTGGTACCCTAACAGGTGCTACCACTCCTGGTCAGGGTAGACCTGGAAACAACAGCAACCAAGTGGTGGTTCCATACTCCATGTAACCTTCCAATCAGAGGCCTTACTACCGGATGATGTTTAACGTCATGCCCAGAACTATCTTCATTATGAGCCCCAAATTTTCAACTGTCGTTTTTCAATTCTAATTAAAACTTAACTTCTTGTTCAGATTTAACTTAAAACTTCCTTGTTTCTCAATTGTTCCATCAATGGTATTTTTATCATATATTCCATTTTTTTTCATCAACTTTCTTGCAGGCGAAGCGTTGCAAGCTTCTTACTACTTTATCGGGATTCCTTTCGCATGCGTTCAGTAGAACGATAATCATTACCATATAACTTCCACGGCATTGAAAGCACTTTCTGGCGATCTATTGTCATTTTCATGTTCCACTGGTGATATGGAAGTTCCACTTTAGCAAATTCTTGCCACAAACGGTTATTGTATGGAAAGGACTCCCAAGTGGATGCTTTCTCAATCACCAAAATCTTAATCATTTAATGTATAAATTAACCTTTATCTGCCCCCATATCCTCATAAACTGTGCTGCTTACTATGTGACTCTTTATATCGAGTGGCTCTTGAGCTTTCTACAGGTGAATATCGCTATAAAAAAGTAAAAACAGTGGTGTGCACAGTATATCGGCATTGATTAAGAAATCAGAGAACCGAGTTCAAATTTCAGTTGGGTTCGTTGCATTCATTTAAGCACAAATAAACTTAAAAAATGTAATAATCCATCTCTTCTCTCACCATTTATAGATTAATAGCGGGAGAGTTTGAGTTCTATAGCTTTGATTGGTAACCAGTATATCTCGCTCGGCGGATAAAGAAGTTTGCGTAGGGGTCAACACAACTACCTGTAAAACGTCAAGGTACAGAATTATTGACGAACCCCTGGTCGATGACCTATGCTGCAGTTAGAGCCATGGCATTAAGACATTATTTCTTTTGGGTCAAATCTGCTTTTCATCTGCAGATAATTGTCCGGTATTGATAATATCTTGTAATTTCACATTCTTTCCTTTGTTTATAAATATATTTTCCCGTTTCTTCATATTTTGCTTCACTTTGTAGTAGGCGTTTTTCTCTATTCTAGCGAGCTTGGCATTTCTTTGCCACAATGTGTTATAAAAGACAACGGAAATTATTATATAAAAACCTACATATTTCTGACGGCGTCGATGTGACTGTTTAAAGGTTATTATTTAATTTGTTATTTTGTAAACATATTTCCTGACAATTTGCTCCACAACAAAAAAAATACCTTGTTCGTTCCGGCGCCTAAGTTCACATTCGTAACTTAAATAACCTCTTAATGAAGTAAACGGAAGCTGTAGTACTAGATATATTGTGATTTACCAAGCGTAACGTAGAACAAGGCCGCAAATATGGAACATCTGGTAAGGACACGGACTCGCTCGTAATTCATCTAGCGAAAAAAGGTTCTTAACTATTACACCACGTCGGTGTGTACAGTTCTGAATAGGAATAATAATACTTATTATTAATATTATAATTTATCATCCATAAAATATATATAATTCCTTAAACGAGGGCGTTATATTTTCTTGTGGGTGACTTACACTGTAAGGTTAATTTGGAATATTTTCTCTGTTGAATTCACCTGGCACAAGGTCACTTCTAAAAAGAAATTTCTATCCAAATCCTTAAAACCAACCATTATTTTTATAAGCATTAAAATTCCATGGTTAAACAAGTAACGAGAAGGTGAAATAAGGTTGACGAAACATTAGTTTGTAACGATACAGTGTATTAACAAATATTTTACAAGAATACATAATATACATGGTAGTTGAATAATGTCTGAAACTGGTCGTTTGTAATTGTCTCCCCTTGTCGGTGTGAAAATAATTGTTACTATATTTTAGCATAAGTTTGAGTGTTCATTGTTGTTGCAAGGATGCACACAGTGTTAAGAAAAATTGTGTATGTAGATTCTGCTGAGAGAAACTGTTCAGGAAGAATGTTCTTAGTCTTAGTTGTACAAAAGATAGAATTTGCATAGCAGAGTGACTTGGGCGTTTAGTCTTTTAGAGTGTCTTGACATGATGTTGACCTGTTGAGTGTCTGCTCCAACTGTAATTTCTGCACATGTTAGCTAAAAAAAAAATGGTATCTAACTGCGTCCTGCAATTAGTGCGGGTGCGTGAGTGCGAATTAGCTTGGCGCTACAGCGGGTAGCTGAAACTGCCAATTGCCTTGCTTGGTACTCGAACTGGAACTTAAGCGTCGTAACACGTGTCTCCGCTTTTTTTATACATCCCGGGAAAACGCGTGAAAGCATAAGAACATCACGTGATGGTCGCGTGTTTGTATATGTACATATGTGTGTGTGGATGTAGAGGAACTGTGTGGAAATCTACGTGATTTCACAGTCTAATGGAATTCTTTTAATGGATAACATGTTTTTAGAAATGTTTTCTATTGTCATTGAATAACCAAATGTGGTTTTAATATATAGAAAGTTCTGATATTCCACCCTCACACACACACACACACACACACACACACCCTCCTCAGCGGACAAGGCTGAATGCTTTGCACGGAGATTCTCGAACAATTCGAGTCTGGACTCGTCTGGGGTTCTTACACCCGACTTCTCAACTAGAACTGAGGCTCAACTGAATGACGTCCACATTACACCCTCGCTTGTCTCTAAGATAATCTCAAAACTTGACCCCCACAAAGCGAGCGGATGGGACGGAATCCCAATCATAGTCTTAAAGAAACGTGCCCCAAAACTCTTCTCTGTCCTTTCTAAGCTCTACAACTTCTCCTCTCTGCTTACTACTTTCCTGCTTGTTAGAAATCTTCCTCTGTAGTTCCTACATTGGAGAACCCTCGGACCCCGCAAATTCTTCCGATCTTTGGCAAAGTGTTCAAGGCCATTATCAACGCCGAGCTCGTTCAGCACTTCAGAGAACACAGGCTCCTCTCGGAACAGGTAGTATGGTTTCCGCTTCACCAGGTATACTGCCGATATGCTAACGAACATCACCGCGTATATATACCAGGCACTCGTCAGGAATGGCGAAGCCCGAACCGTCGCCTTAGATATCTCTATAGCGTTCGACAGAGTTTTGGCATGCTGGCCTTCTGTGCAAACTGCGGAGTTATGGTATAGCTGGACAATTGTTTGAACTAATCCAGTAATTCCTATCTAACCGCACATTGAAAGTGGCATTAAACGGACATGCCTCCCAGAGCTACCATACGAACGCGGGTGTCCCTCAAGACCCTATCCGAGGTCCTACGCTCTTTCTGATCTACATTAATGATCTCCCCGATACCATAATTTTCCAAGTAGGTATGTACACCGATGATACCACAGTTTACTCTCGCCTCGATCGAAAATCTGGTGTGGGCGACAAAGCTAACCTTGCAGCCGAGCTTGGAAAGGACCTCCAATCCGTAGTGGACTGGGGTAAGAAATGGCTCGTAAATTTTAATGCTTCTAAAACGAAACTACTATCAATTAACCATCATAGACAACCGCACCTACCACCCATTAGCATGGACCAGGCTTGCCTCCCTGAGAGTAAAACACTGCGCCTCCTTAGTCTCACACGTTCAGCGGACCTCAGGTGGAATGACTATATCGAATCCATTGCTAAATCCGCTGCTATGAAAGTCAGTTCTCTGTGCAGGACCCGGAGGATTTGCCGTCTGAATCCATCTTGCACATTTATAAATCTACTATCCGCCCGTGCATTGAATTATATTGCCATATCTGGTCGGGTGCCCCTGCTATTCTCCTTGGGCTTCTCGACGAGGTCCAGCGGAGGGTCTGTAATATGATTGATACTGACTTGGCAGACCGCCTGCAGTCTCTCTCCCACCGGCGTGACGTGGCTTCCCTGTGTCTCTTCTATAAATATTTCCATGGCTTCTGCTCCGATGAACTTAGATCACTGCTGCCCACTAGGTTCGAATTTGCACGAGATACTAGATTAGCAACTAGATCCCACCCTTTTACAGTGAAACCGATAAAATGCAGCCGCAACTTCTACTCCAATAGTTTCTTTTCTCGTACTTCCCGACTGTGGAATTCCCTTCCACATGACTGCTTCCCCGACGGCTACAATCTCCAGGAGTTTAAATGTAAGGTCATTAGACACCTCCTAACACAATAACTCACTTCCATTCTTTCAGACACTCTTCCCATTCTCCCAACTACCTATAACCCCCTTCTGACATTTCCTATATCTAACCACTCTTCCTATTTATCTCCCCCTATGTAGCCCCAAGCGCAATAGTGGCAGTGGAATGCCTTGCTTGGGGTGAAACGATTAAATATATATATATATATATATATATAGTGTATATGGGCAACAATCTCTTTTATACAGGTTTCATTAAAAATGACAGTATTATCAGTAAGATTTTTATATAATTTTTCATGTGTTCGTATAAGTTTTTTTTCTTTTCGTAACTCAAGTTATATAAAAATGGTTCAAAGGTTTGTTACTCGAAAGTACAAAACCTTTGGACAATTCTTATATAATTTGAGTTCCGAAAAGATGAAAATTATACGAACAGATGAAAAAATTGTATCTTTTTAAGCCTTCTTTAATTCTTGTGACAATAAATCTTTGCCAACTGACGTCATTGATAGACTTATTTTAGTAAAAACGTCACTGATATATTTTTTATAAGACGTCACTGATAAATAGTTCTTTTAGGTATGACGTCACTAATACGCAATTTTGTGTCAGATTTCAAAACGAGGCTGTAGTAAGTAGATAAAACTAAATGGCAATAGTGAAAACATGATAATCTCTTTACTTTCACATTAACCACCTGTAACGTCATTCTTTCTAACATGGCGATCACTGCTACTGTAGTTATTATAATTCAGGCTTATTCTTAATGAGTAACAGAAAATGTTCTGTGTAATATAAAGGGGGGAAATACTGATAAAAAAAATTACGTTTCATTTCCTTCAACAGAGCAGTGGCATCAGTGAGCATTTATTACTTTAACAAAATTGGTAGATATAGAAAAATTATGAATAGATGCGTTGTGGTACAGTAGATATATCGTCGGATAGAGAAATCGGAGAGCCGAGTTCAAATTCCATTTGAATCCCTTGCGTTCAATTACACGCAAATACCATTGAGATATGTATTAATACATCACTTCTCCGTTCAGCTGTGGATTTAGTAGCAGAACAGATTGGGTTCTATAAAATTGGTTCTCAACCAGTCTACCACACAGTCAAAAAAACGTATAACGCATGACACTTAACTGACTTAATATTAGATATATAAATTGATAGAATGATAAATATAAAAATACCAGGTAGATGAAAATATAAATACGAGTAAATAGATGTAAATGTATAAAGATGACACGCTTCAAGGATTGCCTAATGCGAGAAATTGAGAGCAATCATGTAGTTGATTCATGTCTGTTTCCCTTTTTCTCGTTTTATATATATCAAGCAAATTTTCAAGATGAATGTAGCGGCTTGTTTTGTCAAAATTCAGTCTAATTGTGATGAGATTTTTGCGAGATGATGGCCGATGTCTAGTGACTACATTGGTATATGATGGCTTGCTCCGTGAAAATTACAGCCTCTACGTAGTGTTGATTTTCATCTAGACTGTTTACATCTCTCCCACTATATATATATATATATATATATATATATATATATTATGATGATGTTATTTACGCTCTCACACCCTGATTGAGCACTCTGGAAGAGTGGTAGAATTTGAAAAATAGTAGCTACTCTGGCATGTACGCATCGCTCATTCAGCAAAATGAATTAGAGCACTCTGGCTATTGGGCGCGTATAATGATAATATATGCGCTAAAAGGTCTGCCATCTTCCACCGAAGGCTCATAGCCCAGAGGTAGAATCGCCGACTGACGCCAATTCGGTCGGGTTTCAATCCTGGGTTAAAGGCAATCGGAGTCTAACCGTACTGATGAGCCACAAAACAGTTCTGTCTGCGGAAGACAAATATATATATATATATATATATATATATATATATATATATACACACATACATAGTGGTTATTTTGGTAATTCAAACACATTTTTCTTTTATTTCCATAACAACGGAAACAGAAACAAACGCTGGAGATAAAATAAAAAATAAATAACGGAAAAACTTTGGAGATTTCTGAAGGTCCTTCAATTAATATATATTCCTATATCTCAATTTTTTATCCAATCTCAGATAGGATCTACTTCGGCAAAAGAATAGTCAGATTTATCTTACTTCATTAAACAGAGACTCTCCCTTTCTTATTTCCATTTTTCTTAAGTTTCCGAAACAACCAGGAATGTTCATGTTCCTCAAACAAAAATAAATAAATAAAAGGCATTTTTGTTTTGGAAATGATTTTTGAGTTAACAGAATTAAAAATAGTGTATGTGATAAATATCGACACCGGAGATAATATTTAATAATTTAAAAAGAGAGGAAAAATGTGAAAACATAAACCAGAATTTTGGCTTAACAAACTCAGATATTATGAACTCATTATTTTTAACATAAAATAATTTGGCTATATCTTTGAGAGAAAACTATCAAAATTTTCTGTAAATTATTACATATTCTATCAACACAGGTATCAGCTTTACTCTGTATCGACCACTCTTTAGATAAATAAATGCTTAAACAGTGGTTTTAATCTACGTGTTTGTTCAATTCTTTTTTATATAATAAAAGAAAAAAGAACAAATAGGAAACATCTCAATCTAACATATTTCCCTGATATCCAAGCTTCTTGAGTGATCATGAAAAGAATTTGTGTGTGTGTGTATATATATATATATATATATATATATATATATATATATATAACTAGATGACAGGAAATATTTATTTTTCTGTTCTTAAATTATGAATTATATACTTGATTATTTTTCTACTTTATATTAATGACTTTCGACAATTATATCAAACTAGTATTTTAGATTAAATTGTGGGCGTAATTATCGCGTGTTATAAGAATTCTGTAGATATTATCGCATAATTATGTTTATTTTGCTATATTAGTTATGTTTCTCTTAATTAGTTTATTTATCACATACAAACATGGATACATATGCAAATATTTTCCTTGAACAAAGAATTTGTGTCTATATGTTTATATTGACATTTGTCCTTGCTCTCGTGCAAAGATCCCACCCCTAATTATGTAAAATTATTTTTGATACAACATATATACACACACACACACACTAACGTCTGCAAAGACAGCTACAATCTAAGAATTTAAATGTATAGTGAATAGTCAGCTCCTATCTCACTAACCTGCATTCTTTCTCTCTTGCTCTTTTCTCCATCCACTCCGCTCTCATCAGTCATCTCCAAAGAATTTCCTAAAACGTGACACAAGTAACATAAAGGTTCCATACACTGACTAGAAACCCCAAATCAAGAACTATATTTTAAAGAAACCTGGAACAACTTTTAAAACAACAAATTATTTAAAATCAAACCCATCCTAACGAAACAACTACCAGAACTCAGTAAACCACGCAAAGAAGTGGTTATATTCCCTATTCGAATAGGACATAAACACGTAACCCACAGTTATCACTTAAAAAATGAATAACCTCCCGAATGCATTGCATGTCAAGAACCATATTCAGTAAAACATGTTCTACTCGACTGCAGTGACTTTACATATATCCGGCAATCCCTCTACAATGTTAACAACCTGAAAGTTCTTTTTCGAAAAAATAAACACTAATACTATTTTAACCTTCCTTAAAAAGGACAAACCATACAACTAAATATCATCCAAGTAAAGATCCGAACATCAAAAATAGAACCGACACACGCCAGGTGAAAAATGTAAAAAGTAATGCAACTTGTAAGCAATATAAAATTTTAAAAAGCAAGACATCATCCAAAATTCTGTAAAATAATATTGCTTTATCCAAAATCATTTGCTATGACCTGAAATGATCCCATAAGGATTGATAGGTCGTTAAACCTCGAAACAAACAAACCAATCATCAGTAATCTCATTCTTCTCTTACCCAATTCCTGACACCCTCTATAATCGGTCACTTTTTAACATGATTTGCAAACAGTGGCAGTAAACTGCCTTGCTTGGAACGATATGATTATACTAGCAGTATAGCCCGGCGTTGCTCGGGTGTAATGAAAGCTTTAAAACTAATCCATGGTAAGCTTCCAACTTTTTGGTTCCTTCAACTTTCATTTTCACAAACTTCAATGGAATGTTAATCGATACCTTTTTTCATTTGTTCATTTATTATACTCTCTAATTAACAGTATATTTTCTCAACACCTAGTTACCACTTGCACATTTATGACTTAATTGCTATTCTTGGGGAAATGTTTGAAAACATATATGCATTTTAGAAAATATCCGCAATCTGACATTTTAATTAACTTTTTAAACGTTACTTATAATGGATACATATATTTGAGTAGAAACCCTGCTTTTATTTAAATGTGTATTTTATTTATGCCTACTGTCCAGGCTATTCGAGAAATGTTCATAGAAAAATATTCGCGTTCCAGTATCACAATTGATTTCTTAGTAAGCAGATATTAAACACTATTCACTTAATTTAAATTACAATTCATTCAATAAAAGGCACTTCAAATATGAAATACTACATCTTACATTGATCATGATTCTACGTTGTATTGTTATAATTTAATGCTCCGGTCTCGAATCGTTTTACTTTTTGATTTTGAAACTTACGGATATTAAGATTGTTAAAAGATTACTGACAAAATATTTACGAAACCACTAAGCTTATCATCGAGAGCATTTCGACTTGAAGCTACGCAGCGAATCAAAGTGATCTATCCTCTTCAACAATCCAGTAAATAACTCTTATCAGTATTCTCTTACGGGATAACTAACGAAAGTGTTACCGGTTTTCAAAAATCTTTTTTTTTTAGAAAGAATGTTATTAATCATGTTCAATATGATGGTTGTTTGATGTATTCATTTAGTTTTACATTAATATTTTTTGTATGAGTTTAAGGTATATACATTCAGTTTGAATGCATTCATATTCCTTCCAATTTGTTTTGAGATGCAAAAATTTATTCTTTCTGGGGCATTTCAGTGTATTCGAATGCTAATCTTCCCTTTGGTATTTGATGTGAAATATTTACTCTGTATTTCAAAAGCTATTGTTTGTCTAATTTAAATACTGTGGCTCACATGGACCGAGTATGTCAGCAATGATGAGGTTTAAGCGAGCATGGAAACGAACAGGAAACTAATAATTAACATCAGGGAAAGACATCTATAGATTCTCAGATATATAATGAGGAAGGAGGGCTTAGAAAATGTGATATTCACAGATCAGATAGAGAGAAAGAGGAAGGCAGCGTGTAAAATACTGGACGGACTTCAGTAAGTGGATGGCAGTGAGGTGTTTGCGTGGGGTAATAGAAGGCGTGCTAAAATCCACTAGGGTTAGGAAGATTTTGAAGGCTATCATTGCCTACGTTCTGAAAGGACACGGGAAGTAGAAGAACTTAGATATTAATATCAAGGCCGTCTTTGATTTTTTTATTTTTTTTTATTTTTTTATTTTTTTTTACGATTATCTACTCTAAAAGTCCCGGATTCAATAATTCAGCCATTTCGTTTTTTTCCGTAACATTATATGTCCTGTTAGAAAGAATATTTTTAATATTTACGAAGTTTTAAATAAGAATTGGACAGCATCAATCGTATTTCAATTATATATATATATATATATATATATATATATATATATATATATAATTTTTAATAATGGATATTATTAGTCATATATGTATAAATACATTTTAATAATGCATATTATTAACACACAAACACAGATGTCTTGACATTGTTACTTTGTACCTTTGCGCGATCCAAATTTTCAGCTTCATATTTCAATCAAATTCTCATTGTGATTGTGTTATATTGACACACCTGCAAGTATATTAATTTCCAACTACCACTCCTTAATCGTCTAAATAGCCATAAGTTCATCTTAAATTTTCCAAATAAATAATTTTCACCATTTATTTTAAAATATCTTCTGGATAAAAAACATTATTGTTCTGAAATGAGGATTTTTGTAGTGACATAATGGTTTTCCAAAACACAGTAATAAAAAAAATAGTATATATATATATATATATATATATATATATATATATATATATTAATGCTTTCACCCTGAGCAAGGCGGAAATGTCACTGATGTGCAGGGGCTACATAAATGTAAAATGATTAATTAGGGAAGATTGAGGAGTACAAACTAGTTAGAAAGGAACAATAGAAAGCTGAGAAAGAGAAGGCTATACGGGGGTGGGGAGAGAGCTAGAGTCCAGTGGTTAGTAGATGAGTATTGACTTTGCATTTAAATTTCTGGTGGTTGTAGCCGTCAGGAAAGCAAGAATACGGGAGCGAGTTCCACAGGCGGGAAGTGCGAGAGAAGAAGCTGCAGGAGTATAATTGTCGTCTGCATTTGGCTAACCTGACTGTGAATGGATGGGACCCAGTCGTCAGTCTGGTTGCACTAGTAAACACCTGTTGAGGAGGCACTTCGTCCGAGCAGAAGCCATGAAAGTATTTATTGAAAAGACAAAGGGAGGCCACATTTCGACGGTGGGGAAGTGGCTGCAGTGGAGCCGCCAGATCAGTGCCTATCACATTACAGACTCTCCTTTGGAGCCTGTCAAGAACACTGAGGAAAACGGCAGGGGCCCCTGACCATAAATGGCAGCAGTATTCCATGCACGAACGGATGGTTGACTTGTATATATGCAGGATGGATTCAGGTGGAAAAACATCCTGGATCGACATAGTGACCCAATCTTCTTAGCAGTATCACTTAAATGTACATTGGGACATGCACAACCAGCATCCAACATTGGCTGATAACGAGATTCTATCTCGAAACTTAGAAATGTCCCTGTCGCAATATATATTTAATTCATGATTATATGATTATATATTAAGCTCTACAATATTTATTGATTTGAGCCCTGATTATATACAAAAAGTACATGCCAGGCGACTCAAAATCGTAAAAACTTGAATCCTCTTTTCCTGGAGATTTATATAGTTTTTGTGTATCCATATAATTAGAAAAAGACGTGATTTACCAAACTTATTAAATTTTTGTTATGGTTGTTTGTTTTTTTTCTTTTCTTTAAGAATATTTCCAGTAGTTTCTATGTTTTTCATTTGCATTCACATTATTAGTTATTAGAGCTTTAGAAATTATATTGCTGATTAAACATATCTATAAGACATTTTTACTTATTTCTACAATTACATTCATTATTATTGAAATTAATACTGACTATATTATTAAGGAAGTTTTAAATTTATTCATTTCCCCCCATTTTTCCTTGCTAATTAACATTAGTCATTAGTTTTGTTGATATATTTTGATAATTTACTAATTCTAGGAAATGTTTTATTTATCTTATATGTCTTACTGTATTATATAATATTGAAGGTTTTAGCAGCAATAAATAAATAAATTTTAGTTGGCAATAAATGACCCGCCAAGGTTAATATGCTATAAAAACAAAACAACCAACCAATCTAACCCGGCGATGTTCATAGCAGTTTCTTGTAGTTTCCTTCCCGTAAATCTTGTCTATTTTCTTTTGCAGATATTGGCCTAGTCTATCATGCCATATTTTATATTTAGTGAGTGCTAACTGTGCAACCTGATAAGAGATTTTCAATATTTTGTTCTGAATATTTATAGAAGAATCTGCATTTCGGCTTAACATATGTTTTTCAAGATGTTTGCTTGAAGATTCCTAGTTAAAAAAAAACATTTGTCCTGTGCAACAAGGATAAATCCTTCGGTTTAAACTTTCAATTCTGCATAACGCTGCCACTGATGAGTATGTAGTTTGCTGCATCTCCTTGTTTAGTACGTGCAAAATATTTACCATAAGTGTATCTTGTCAGCATTTCTGCATTTGTTACATTGCATATGCTTTCATTTTCAAGTTACTCGAAATTTTTGTAGGTATATTATAATTTACCTGCCTTGCATTTATTAGTCAAGTGCCATACCTGAAACACGCTTGGGCGATCATGTCTCGAAAGAGACATGACTGACTGGGCAGAAGATTATCCCGCAATAGGATGCCATTGCTTTCTGCAGTAGACTGGTTGCCGACCAAGGCTATAGAATCCAATCTGTCCTATAGCTGGAGGGAATACACGGATTAATAACTTTTCAAAGGGTATTTGCGTGTAAGTGAATGCAATGAATTCAACAGGAATTCGAACATTAAATTCCCTTAGTATTAGCCTTCTGCATTATCCAGATTATTTATCTCATTTTGGCTTTAATCTGTACGATGTTTCGGCTGTTGTATGCTCTGGCATTCTTCAGGGGCTAGGAATTTCGAAGCGAACCCATCATTACGATCACTGGGGTATATCAAGATTATTTCTTTTGCCTCTTTTAATAGTCATGAGTTATCTCACTTTAACTTAACTCTCTAAGTTGTTTGTTTACCACTGCTGTAGCCTGGTATTCAATTTTCAACTCTTTGGGTCGAGCCAGTGGAACTAACCAAAGTCTATATCCAGAGGCGACAGGTTCTTATTTTATACATAATTCTATGATAATCTCTGAAGATTGACCGACAACACATTCCGTTCAAATCGTCCGATTTTAGGGATTAATCTCGAACAACGTTGATTAATTTATTTCCAGTTTTTAACTCATCAATGTTTACTTCTATTCTTCATGTACCGCCCCGCTTCAGGACAGAGGTGATCATAAACTTCGACTTGTCTCTGTTTTTGTCAATATTTTCTTTCTTATCTCGCTCAAACCCTGCTCCTCCACCCATTTGCTTAAGCCTGTGTCTCACGGAGCATTAACTTGTCTCTCTTTCCCTTTATCTGTCATGTTAATATTGAATTTTCCACGCCTCCTTTCCTGATTACCTGTCCTAGGAACCTCGTCTATCTCTTCCCGATGTTAAGCATGAGTTTTCTTCTGGTTTGCGTTTACTCCAACACCTCATCGTTGCTCACATGCTAAGTCCATGATATCAACAGCATCTTTTTGTAAAACCATATTTCTGCTGCTTTAAGCATCAAATTCATTCTTGATGAGATCGTTCAAAATTCCCTTGCATACAGAAGTATAGATATTTAGCAATTTATTACTCTTTTCTTTGCTGCCAATGAAATATTCCTGTCTCTCAGAACTCTGGTTATTTTTCAAAATCCGTACTTGGTCATTTCAATTAATCTTTGGATCTCCATATCGCATTTTCCATCCTCTTTCCAGGTATTTCAATTGCTTTTTTTTGTTTTATTTTAGTTTCTCTAAAATTATTGTTAATAATAGCAACATTGATATTTTACATGGTTAGAATCTGATGGCTCACCGGTAATAAAGTGTCTCTATTTAAATCTCCAGCGCTGACGTCAATATTCTTTGCTATTATTAGCCAAATCCGATGTGTTTGTTGCTAATATTTGCTGTGTTCGTGACACTGCTTTGCGTGTGACAGGCTAAATTCTATACAATAAGCAGAATCCTTTTTTTTTTTTAATTTTTTTTTTTTTTTTTTTTTTTTTTTTTAGCGTGATTGCTAATCATGAGACCATGAGTTGATGGTACTGAAATAGCGTGACAGTATCTATCACTCGTATAAATTATAACATATAGATTAATACGTCGGGGTTATAAAGCAAGTTTAGGAAGAAAAACAATCACGATATCTGGCGTGGTTTCATAAAATATATATATTTTCTAGAATTCAAAATCACATTTTCGTCTTCATTTTCTTAATAATTCATTAATACCCACAGTCCATATACGATAAGATTGAAAAAACCAGGTTTTTAGCTCTAGATTATGTAAAATGCCGATATATATCCTATCTATCTAAGCTGAAACATTTTATATATTAAATCTCACTAAAATGTTTAATGGAAAATATATTCATTTTTTCCTTTATTCTTATTTGAAATTACTTTTTATTCAAAACCATAAGAAAAATTAGAATACACCCTGGTGGGTAAGTGGTTCCCACGTTGTGCGAAATATCTTAGATCGATCTGAATTCACTAGATTTTAATATATTTTTATGTCGTTATATAACTATATTTTTTCAGTCAATGTCTCTCTCTTTCTATTTTTTCTTTTTCAATTAATTTATTTTTTCCTTCTTTCTATTCTCATTTTTTATATGTTTCTATGTATATTTTTTTCATTTCTAACAATGTCTTTTTGTTGTTAATCTATGTCTCTGTCTTTCTTAACCGTCTCTGTCTTTCTTAACCGTCTCTGTCTTTCTTAACCGTCTCTGTCTTTCTTAACCGTCTCTGTCTTTCTTAACCGTCTCTGTCTTTCTTAACCGTCTCTGTCTTTCTTAACCGTCTCTGTCTTTCTTAACCGTCTCTGTCTTTCTTAACCGTCTCTGTCTTTCTTAACCGTCTCTGTCTTTCTTAACCGTCTCTGTCTTTCTTAACCGTCTCTGTCTTTCTTAACCGTCTCTGTCTTTCTTAACCGTCTCTGTCTTTCTTAACCGTCTCTGTCTTTCTTAACCGTCTCTGTCTTTCTTAACCGTCTCTGTCTTTCTTAACCGTCTCTGTCTTTCTTAACCGTCTCTGTCTTTCTTAACCGTCTCTGTCTTTCTTAACCGTCTCTGTCTTTCTTAACCGTCTCTGTCTTTCTTAACTGCCTCGGCGTTTCACTTCTAGAAGTGCGTATACACGCATATACATTTCTAAGAATATATCACTTTTTGTTTTCTGTTTATTTACTTTATATATCTCTGAACTTTCTAATTGTGTATTTCTTTCTTTTCTAGCTAATTGTCTGTTTTTTTTTCTTTATAGCTTTGCCCCTTTTCTCTTCATACAGCTAATTCCATGTCTGTATCTGTCTTTTTCATTCTTTTCTAAGTATCTTTTTTATGTCATATATATATATATATATATATATATATATAATTATTATCTCGACATCTATCTAACCATTCTTTGTTTTCTGTCAATGTATCTAACCTTTATTTTTAAATGTATATCTTTTTCTTACTTTTCTATCTTTCTAAACAGCTTTCTGTTTATCTACGTATCTTTGATAAATCGTGCTTTTTATCTGTCTACTTTTACTATGTATTTACATATTTCTCAGTTTGTTTCATTCTAGATATATATCTATATTTTGTTGCTGTATACCTTAGTTTCATTTCATGCATACTATGATTTTGTTAAAATGCACAACATTCATTCACCTTTTTTATCACCTGACAATTTTGAATTCCTTATTTTGCGTGTAATTTTCTTTTTTTTCTTTCTGTGCATTTATTGAATAACATGCCATTAAATTCATAATGTAGCCCTAGAGAAACACCCATCAGAAATGTTAAAATATATAAATCTAAAAATATGAAAAAATACAAAAATAATCTTGTGACCATTATCTAAGTCAAATAGAAAATTTGTTCATATTAGAAAGCAAAAAAAAAAAAAAAAAAGAGACTCATCCTCTTAGGGATTTTGAATGCATGTCAATTGTGACCACACTACGTCACATCACGTTTTCCTCTCGTAAATAGCGAGCGTTAGTCCCAGCTTACGAATGTTTTCTAAGTTGCGTGTACCATAGAAACCCTTCAATTCTTTCATCCCAATTGGCCCTAACTAGCTCACCGAAAGAGACTTGCTGGAATTTAGTTCTCGTCTGGCATCGATTCTTTCAGCAAATCTAAATCTCCAAGGATTCTTTTGTTATTATTATTGTTGTTGTTGTTATTGATCAGTGATGCTGGATGCTTTTGTATCCAAGTCGGTTCGAGTGGGCTAAGGCTAGCAAATAAGAAATTAAAAGTACAGTAAATAAAGAAGAAAAAATGTGTGGGTGGAGGAAATATAGAAATTTAATTAATATCGGCAAGAAAGAAAGAAAATGGAAGATAGATGCGGTAAATAGCACAGGATTGCGATTCAAATACATGAAGAGACTTAAAATTTAATGCGTAGCTAAAAACCTGAACGAACGATGAAAAATGATACATATATACATCTATTGAAAGAGAGGATATAAAATACAAAAACAACTGAAAACTAATACAGTGAGGAAGAATTTGGTACAATACGACGATTTCATTTTTTCGGTTCACCCCTCAGAGGAAAAACAACAGAAGTTCAGGATTAATATAGGCCTTTCACATGCTTACGTGTAAGCAACGATTGTAGTATATTAATACAATGTTTTATTGTTCTGCCCAAAAAAATATCATATCTGGAACATTTATGCCTTAACTAGTCCGAAGGCGAAATAGGAATGATCTCTGCCAAAAATCGGTGGTTAGACAAATGCGAAAAACAAACATGAAATGTGCACAGAAAATAATCCATTATCAATGAAAGAAGAAAAATATGAATGGATAAATGAACAATGAAGGAAATTACGGAAGAATGAAGACCAAAACAAAAGGTTTTAGATTATTAAAATAAAAACGAGGGAGTTTAAATGGAATTTTTCTTTTTTTTCTTTTTTTCATAAACGTTTAGCCCCAAGCAAGGTAAGACCACCTGTGATGAGCAGGTTAATACAGTGAGAGAAAAGGAATAAGAAAAACAAAAGAACGAGGTACAGGGGATATCGAAATAAAGATAAGAGGAAGATTGGAATCAAAGCGAATAGATGGTAATTGGTGTTCCATTTAAACTTTTCAATATTGTTCATATCAGGGAATTAAACATACGGAAGGGAGTTTCACAGACCTGAAGTTCAAGAAAAAAGCTGCCAGATTAAATGTGGCGGTTACATTTGATTGTTTTTCCGGTAAGAGTGTGGGATTTAGATGCCAACCTAGTAGTACGACTAAATTCATGCGGTCGGGAGGAAAAAAATGAAAGGAAATAGAATGAAAATGTGGGAGAGATAACAAGGAAAGTAAAAGGGTTTGTTACGATATTAGGATAAAGAAAAAGAAAGAATTAATGAAAAATAAAGATGAAAGAAGAATTGGAAAACATCATGAAAAGGAAAAGAAATGACAAAGTTGTCTCTTGAAGAATAAGTAAAATAAAAGAAAGAATGAAAAAATGACGGTAGAAGGAAATGAAGAATAAGGAAAAAAAGGAAAAACACGGGTCTTATTTTTTTACCTGCCGTGTCCCTTTTGTAAGTGGACCCTTGTTTATAAATAATGTGTCAGAGATGTATATTTTATTTTGAAAGATTTTTAAAACCGAGAATTATCTTTTGTTTACAAATGGCCATGTCACTTTAGTGGGTCTAAAACTGATCACGTGGCAAAAAAAGGAAACTAATGCAGTTATTTCAATTAATTTGCACAATGGTGTATCTATATATATATATATATATATATATATATAGTCATCATCAGACAGATCTGTTTTGCTGTATCACAACTCATCGGTACGGTTAGACATCCATTTGCTTTTTACCCAAGATTGAAACCCTAATCGGCGTCAGTTGGCGATTCTGCCTGTGAGATATGGCAACAAGGTAGGAGGCAGACTTTTAGCGTGTGATATTTCATGTATTCATACGCTATATATATAATGTATATATATACCGGGGTGGAAAATGCCTTATATTGGAAAAAGATTGTGATACATTTAATCTTTCAGGACTTCGTTGGACTAAATTTATGTTGGTACAACTACATATGCGCACAAACAGGGGAGACTGGGGATTTAATAATTATATATATATATCTAGCCAAATGCGTTTGGAAACTTTTTTGCTATCACTTTTGTTAGTAGCTATTCTACACTGTGATAAAAGGAATTCTGCCAGGAATGGTGAAATGTAAAATCTAGGGTGTAAATTTACTGTAGATGACCTTGCAATTTATGCCGTAGTGAATTATTTTTCCATTGATCAAAGTATCATTTTTATGATCAGTCTTATTTTTTGTGATCAGTCTCATTACAATGGGTCACAAACACATTTAACATATTGTTTTGTAAAATGTCCATTTTATGTTCACATTATACTATATTTAGATTCCTTGAGGTTTCACCTATGTATATTTGTATGCAAACTCTGTTCTTATTTACCAAGTGTTGCTAAATTTAGCCCAAGGCTACAAGTATGAGGTATAAAATAATAATGTTGATCACTAATGTACTGACTCAAGGCAATGAAAGCCTTTGTTAAGCATAGTTTGTCACAAGTATAGACCATTTAGGTCAGTTTTCCGCTACTCTGTACTACTGGTCAACAAGACTAGCTTGCCAACAATTAGTTTTCTATGAAGCACATTTATATGTTAAGTCTGTATCGTTTTTATTTTAAAAATTCAATTTAAATTTTAATATCGAAAATAAGTGGTGGTACTTCATTAAAAATAATGTTATACAAAATTCAAATATATGGGTTTATATATGTTTCGTGAACTTTCGTATAATTCCATAATGTTGTCTTCGGTTTGTTTACGTTGCCTACAATCTGAGCAGATATTTTTGAAAAAAAGGCACTTGGAGAATGCCTATATAAAGTTTAAAGTGAATCTTGTCTATCATTAAATCTTTTGTGGGGCGATTGATAAGGAACGTCTGATCTTAAAACGGCATCTCTCCGATTTGTAGTTTCGATTTCTGGCAGAAGACATGTACTTTCTAGATGATTTTCCAAACAATTATGGCCATTGAAAATATTAATGTACTGTTTAACATATCTATTAAAATACATTCAACACAAACAGGAATATCCATGAAAAAAATATAATATTAAACAACTAAATATATATATATATATATATATATATATATATATATATATAGTGTGTATTTAGGTCGCATTTCTTATTGATGCTGTTTCATAAAATAATATAGATAGGTTTTTTTTCGATTTATTTTATGTAAATTGTTTTTATATCGTCTGATAAGCTTCAAAGAGTTATTGTTGAAGGAAGAATGAAAACCACAATATTGATACATGTTTTTTATTTAATCCTTTCTGAGCCTTCGGCTTACATCAGCCATTATCAAAGATGACTATAATACTGAGTGTATTAAACAATTCGCGGACGAACGATAGTAGTAGTCGTCTATTTTGTTTGCATGGAAGATTTTCAAACCCCGGTGGATGCGTGCGTGCTGGAAGCGAAAATCGTGCTACGTCTTGTGACGTCACATTTGACCACGAAAGAGTGGGGGCAAGAAATATTAAGTATGGAAAGCCATTAGAATAACCAGTCGCTTTTGTTATCTATTACAGGCATTTAAGAATGTTTGTGGAAATTTAGTAGTTAATATTATTCAGGTTAGGTTTCAACTGTTTTATGTTTTTGGCTTCCAGAATCTTTAGTTTTTGTTTGTTTTCGTGTTTTATGTATTGTTGTGTCTTCTCAATACAATTGTCATCTTTGATAATGGCTGATGTAAGCCGAAAGCTCAGAAAGGACTAAATATAAAACGTATCAATATTGTGGTTTTCTTTCTTCTTTCAACGGCAATTCTATTAAGCATATCAGACGACTTTAAAAGAATTTACATAAGATAAATGGACAAAACTTGTCTATATTATTTAGTGAGCATGCATATATATATATATATATATATATAAAACTGAAACATTTTGACGACATTCATATAAGATATGCTATATGATTTAAAACTATTTCAGTTGTTTTAATGATATTTTTTCTATTTCTTTATCAATTATTTAGATAGTTTTTGGAAGACATTTTCTACTAAGTACGACTTAGTCTTTTGGTGATGCAGTTTTAAATCCTCTGTTTAAACACTTCCTAGTTATTTAATTATTTCTGCTTGCTTGATTTTGGTGCATTCAGTTTGCGTCGTTGGTTGTCCCTTTTCATGCAACCATACTTCTGTGCTCTTGCTGTTTAGTCCTTTCTTTTCGTTTCTTTTCTGGCTTTTTAAAAGTTTTCTTCTAGTTTAATTACTTTGCCTGCTATCAACACTGTGCCGTCTACACATATTTTTTTAAGTGAGTAGCCGCCAATAATGAATTCTGGTATGATTTCTGAAAAAAAAAAGATATAAATAAAATGCAAGTGAAGTTAGAAGTATCAACAATGAAACATTGACATTTCAGAAAAATATAATAAATGAACGAAGGAAAAATGATTGAATTAAATAAGAGAAAATGAAATAAACAATAAAGAAGAAGCAAATGACAAAAGAAAAAAAAGAAATTTTGAAAGAATTGAAAAGAAATAAGCGTGGGAAGATGAAATAATGAATGGAAGACGAAAGAAGCCATAATTTCGAGAATATAAGGCAGAAATAGAAAATTAAGAATTTATCCTGAAATTTGTTTTCAGATTGAATATTTTAAGTATTATTATTCTTATTCATAATATTTTTTTATTTTCTTTTTAACTATTAATATTTTATTCGCAACGAACGGTGTTGTGAGTGGAGAGTTATTACCTTTGCTCTGCTACGCCAAGCAGACGTTTCTTTGTCAGACATCGCTTTCTTTAATTATAAAAGCAAACAAAACGCCCAGCTGTATCCGACATTGTTGCCGGTTTGTTGAAATAAGTAGATTTCGATCCTATCCTCTTCAGATTCTACTGTCACATTTTCTCTTTCCAAGGTTTCCTAGAAGAAGCAAACACTTTTTTTTCAAATTTTATCTATAATATGAGAAAATTACTTCAATTTTATTATACGACAAGGGAATTTTCAAGTTGAATTTGCGGCCGAGTTCGATGCGTTTACAACATAAACGCATCGAACTCGGCCAGAATTTCAACAAATACTGTCGAGAAATCTATGCACCCAACTGTTTTCGCCATCTATGTTAAATAAAAGGGATCTTTACGGTTAGTTGGTAAACGATGTAGGAAAAAGACAAATCTGAATCCGAAACCAGTTCGCCAAATACACCCTCTAAAAATATACTTGCTTCGAAAAACATAATAGAAATGGTTAACGTCCTTAGTGTGTGAGCAAATCCTCCACAGACAGTATATTATGGCAATAAGGAAGTGGAGGTGAAGACATGAATATTGTGATGTGGTAGTTGTGGTAAAAGTGTGAATCTTATCTCTCACCAATTATGGATTAAATAGTATTAGATATAAATAATGGTTTTATAACCACATTGATAGTGCCCATCTATATATATATATATTTAATCGTGTCACCCCAAGCAAGGCATTCCACTGCCACTATTGCGCATGGGGTTACATAGAGCGATTGGGTATGGGAAATGTCAGAAGGAGGGTGGTAGACGACTTAGGATGTACATAGGGAGAGAGTGGGTGTAAGTTAGTGTGTTAGGTGTCTATTGACCTTACATTTCAACTCCTGAAGATTGTAGCTGTCTGGGTAGGGAATTCCACAGGCGGGAAGTGCGAGGAAAGAAGCTGTTGGAGTAGAAATTGCGGTTACATTTCATTGGTTTCACTGTAAAAGGGTGGGACCTAGTTGCCAAATTCACATCTAGGGGGCACCAGTGATTTAAGTTCGTCAGAGCAGAAGCCATGAAAGTATTTATAGAAGAGGCACAGGGAAGCCACGTCACACCGGTGAGAGAGATACTGCATGCGGTCAGCCAAGTCGGTATCAATCACATTACAGATTCTTCGCTGTATTTTGTCAAGAACCCCGAGGAGAATATAAGCCTCACCCGACCAGATGTGGCAGCAGTACTCAATACACGGGCGGATGGTGGATTTATGTAAGTGCAGGATAGATTCAGGGGGAAAGAATTTCCGGGCCCTGCAGAGAGAGCCGACTTTCATAGCTGCGGATTTAGCAATTGATTCGACGTACTCATTCCACTTGAGGTCCGCTGAAAGTGTCAGGCCAAGCAGGCGTAGTGTTTTACTCTATGGGAAGCAAGCCTGTTCCATGCTAATGGGAGGGAGGTGCGGTTGTCTATGGTGGTTAATTGACAGCAGCTTCGTTTTGGAAGAATTGAGTTTCACGAGCGATTTCTTACCCCAATCCACCACGGATTGGAGGTCCTTCTTAAGCTCGGCAGCAAAGTTCGCCTTGTCACCAACACCAGATTTTTGATCGAGGCAAGGAATAAACAGTAGTATCATCGGCCTACATGACTACTTGCGATCTTATGGCATCGGGGTGATCATTGATATAGATTAGAAAGAGCGTAGGACCTAGGATATAAAAGGTAAGATGCTTGTGAGTGTGTATGTCTGTATGTCCTTTATACAAATACAGAATTTTTATCGGATTTTCCCTAAACATCATACAAATATTCTTTAGGATTCCTGTCAGGTCATGGGCTACTTATTGTTCCCGATTTACCCGCGCCCGATATCGGAAATCGATACACTGATATCCGATTAGATCTTAACAAGATCAGATTTCAACCCTTTTATCGTCGTTCTTGCTGCAGAATTTGCTCTAACTTGGTAAATTTATAGTTTTTAATCTCAAACATTAATAGATTTTCTCAGACGACTCATATTCTTCGATATCAGAAATCGATATCACCAATATTCTTTCAAATCTGGTCAAAAAGTGATATTCAGCTATCAATATGGCTCATTTTCCATAATTTTACTCCCGATGGTTACGATAAGTTTTCGTGGACTTACTAAGGTTAGTTAATCCTTGGATGAATTATTTGACTCCGATATTGGAAATCGATAACACCATATCCCATCGGGTCTTATCTAATCAGGTTTTCAACCATTTTGTTTTGGTTTTTGCTTCGTGTTTTGCAATTGAGTAGGTTTAATTGTAGTTCTTAGTCTCAGCCATGATACCATTTGCTCAGAACTTTTTTGTCCTTCAAAATTCAGTTTGCGACGGAAGAGTTATTAGACATCGATACTGGAAATCAAAATTTGACTTACATCCATCCATTTTTCTTTCAACCTACGGTTTCGCTTTGACTGAAAACAACTATTGCTTTTTAGTATTTCGTGCCAACGTCTAAAGAATCTGAGCTCCAGGACCATGGATTAGTTTTAAAGCTTTCATTACACCAGAGATCCTCCTAATTATATTTCTAGTTCTCGATAAAACAGATGAGTTCCACGTAGTGAAGAAAGCAGTTTTGCTAAGAATTAAAGAAAGAGGCGGTGATGACTCTCCACATATATTATGAATGCTCATTGCCTTTAGTTTCAGAACTGTATGTGGTCTTACTTTCAATGAGATGTTGATGACTTAACTATCTCCCTCGTTATGACTTTCATGCTTTTCAATATCGGAGTTCATATTAATGATCTTCCAATCTTCTCAGTCAGTTGTTAGAATATTTCATTGTCTGATTCGAAAAAAAAAAGCATTTGAGGATAGCAATTTAGATAGTTGGCTCATACAGCGTGTCAATAACATTTCAACTTTCTTTTGACGATACACACGGTTTTCTACAGGGTGGGTCTCTTGACTTACATTATGGTATTTATGATGCGACTATTTATAAGATACCAAGAGTGTTCTGTAGTGTATCTGACACTACACTTGGACAATAATGCTTTTGGTAACCTCCAAGATTCTCAAACATACAGAAAAGCTGAGAAAGCCAACGCATGCAACAATATGCTCTTTAATATCAGTTCGTTTCTTTCATGTTTCCTAGCCTCGCAACCACTACCAATTTTTACCCTTTTAAATTTTTTTTTTTAATCATTTCACCCCAAGCAAGGCATTCCACTGCCACTATTTTGTATGGGGCTACATAGGGGACGGTAAAGAGAAGGAGTGGTTAGACATAGGAAATGTCAGGAGGACATTTTTCTTAGTTAAAGTATGTTTATGTTTGTTCGTCATGGGCTTGATTTTATCGGTATAAATACGCATGACATATTTGGAAGAGGTTTAATCCAGGTTTTTAATTTAGGTGCGGAGCTCATGTTTTCTCGCAAGATTTTTTATATCAACTGCAAAAAGCGAAAGTTGCGATTGCCGATGATAATATTACTTCGGTGTTCGTAGTTAGTGCCACAAAAGAATATTTCAAAGAAGACACTAAAAAGTGTCATTTAGGTGCCGCACGTGATACACGCTTTGGGCGATAATGTCTTGAAAGAGACTGGGCAGAAGATTATCCCGTATTAGGATGCCATTACTTTCTGCTGTAGAATGGTTTCTATCCAAGGCTATAGAACCTAAATCGTCCTATTTTTTAACACATAACTGGAGGGAAGATACGAAATATTACCTTTCCCAAGGGTATTTGTGCGCAAGTGAGTACAACGAATTCAAGTAGAATTCGAACTCTGTTTCCTGATTTGTCGTTCCGAGTCGATATCCACGGCACCAAAACGCACATCTACTAAAGAGGATACGAGATACAAAACCTGCTGAACGACATTTCTGTGGACCTTGTGCACTGTATTTGGCGTTTTTATTAATAAAGCAGCCGGTTAGTATGGATCAACTTCAATTTATTGATCAAATTATTGGTATTTATCCTGAGGAAACATAGCATATTTTTAATAAGTATACAAGTATTAGAAAATATTTTTTATTCTAAAACTATATTTATTCTAAACAGTTCCATCCAAGCAAGTCAGTAATACTAATAAGACTCAAGGGTTACTGAGGATGAGCGAATAATAAAACCGAAATATTTTTAAGGGCTGATAACAAGAGAAAAGTTACAAACAGGATCGTAAAAAAACAATTGGGAATGCGTCTAAATTGTCGAAGCTCAAAGCTGGAAACATTTATCGGGAGAGTTTGCATGAGCATGAAGGGCGAGAAATGAAAGTGTTAGCATAGCATTAATGGTTACATCGGATCAATTCATCTGTATATCAATGTTTTAAATATTTTAACAACGGTTTTGTGTGTGTATATATATATATATATATATATATATATATATATAAAGAATCACAAGATAGCCAAAACCTACCGCGGTTTCACACAACGGCCCTGACGAGCCGCTGTGTGAAACCGCGGTAGGTTTTGGCTATCTTGTGATTCTTTGTGTCTTTGCTCTACTTTTGCTTTTCATTTGTACTTTTGCATTTGTTTGTATTTGTATCGAGCACTTTTTCTTCTTTTTTTGTGGTTGGTTACGTTTGGTTTTTTTTTCTTTACTGCGGAATATTGTCTGTCTTGTCTTTGTTCCGCGGATTTCTTTTCCCCCCCCCCTCTTATCCAACGCCTTAGTGCGACGGATGTTAACGGAATTAGATTCTGTCGGTTATTCGTTTTTCTTAAAGTGTATCTTTGTAGAATTTTAGGATTTAGATACTTACAGAGTCAGTTTAGCTATTATTTTGAATATATATATATATATATATATATATGTTAGTTTAAACTGCTCAAAATAAGACACTTTTAATTAGTAATAATTTACATTATTCGGATTATTGTCCTCATCTTTGTTGCCATTTGTACGAGGTTTCGGCCGTTCTTCAGGTGCTAGAAATTCTGAACTGGACCGATTATTACAATCACTGGTTTATATATGAACACATGGCCAGTGGATATAGGCATTGGTTAGTTCCTGTGACTTGACCCAACAAGTTGTGAGTTCAATACCTGGCTACAGCAATGGTGAACAAGTAACTTACAGGGTTAGAGGGAGATAACTCATGGCTACCGGAAGAGGGTATAAGCAATGAAAAAAGGATGCAATAACTCAGTGATTGTAATAATTTTCTGTTCGAAATTTCTAGCACCTAAAGAAGGTCATAGCGTACGACGGCCGAAACGTCGTACGAATGGTAAAGGAAATTAGAACAATAGTCCGAATAATGTAAATGCTGTCAATACTACCTCATCTCAGAAATGTTTGGAAATATAACAGCGAATACTGACAAGTCTCTTTCATATCTAAATGAAAACTTGTGCCTTGCGTAGATCCGACATCCATATATATATATATATATATATATATATATCCTGCTTAGATCGGACAGCGATATGTTTGTCTTGTCTAGATGCCATATCTATATGTGTTAGGTTTAGATCTAAAACCCATACATGTTCAATGCCTAGGTCAAAAATCTATATTTCTCTTATGTCAAGATCTGACGTCTAATTTCAGCGCCATTCCCAGGTCTTCCCTCCATTTCTGTACCATGGTTAGATACAACATCCATATACGAGTTTCGTCTAGATTCACTTAATATTTTAAGTTAAAATATCAAGTTAATATTCTGCTTATATATACTTGTTTTTTTTTCTCTGAGAAATTAGGCCACCTACGCTTTTGGAGATGACTGAGAGCATGACGCACGATAACTTATTCATGGATATTTCGAGATATATATATATATATATATATATATTTCTATATGTGGGTGTGACAATTTAATTCTCGATGTGATTCTGTTTAAATACACTTGATGTCTTTTCTGGAAATATAATTGGCAGTCGTTTATAGGAACATCTTTCAGTAATGTAGTAAGATTTTTGAGCATCAGAGGTACCAGTAGTTCTGGTCATGAGGGTAAACTGCATCCGGCAGCAAGCTCTCTTATTGGAAGGTTGTGAGGAACATGGAAATAGCTGTTCATTGTTTTTGTTCTCAGGTCGACCCTGACTAAGAGTGTAGCATGTTAGGGTCGCAGCTGAGGTCAAAACACTATGAAAGTATAAAAACATACTTTTATAGAAATCTATACATAAAAATAGACTTTTATAGAAAGAAAATACATTTTTGAAGGAAATATTTCAATAACAATACATTTTTGAAAAAATATTACAATAACACAATTTTAAATGAAAAAATATATTCTCAGTAAAATAATGTTGTATATAATACTAGAAAACATTTTCAGTTTTCTAAAATAAAAAAGAATATAAACAAAAATTTTAATTAAAATCTGACTAAATCTCTTTCTCACTATACACGAAAAAAGACAAACAAAACTTAAAACCACACATTTTTGGCATTAATAACCCACAGAGGTTGATATGTCGTTAAACAAAACTCAAACTCAGAGGTGACAGAGAGTTTTTGTACTTTCAGTATTTTTTTCGTAGTATTGCTAATAATAATAATAATTTTAATAGATTAATATGAAAACGAATACTTAAAGTAGAACATTGAATAAACCATTAATCAATTTAATAAATTGTGGTTTTGCATGTTCTCGCTTCATTGATGACTTTGTCTAATCAAGTGCTCCTGAATAATATAAGCAAGCATTATTTTACTGTCGTAACTTGTGAAACAGAAAGAGACGGCTAGATCTCGGAATTTAATTTACACACTTCTCTTGGTGACAATACATATGTCGATTTTGCTTTGGCGATAAAATATCACCGTGTTATATCCATTGGAAATATATTGCATCTGAGATCCTTACATTGCGTATCTTGAGTTCCTGGGGCGAGATGCTATCTTTCTCAAAAGGAACATTTAATTCTACACTGGATACACATTTTAATTTCCAAGAAAATGACAAGTTTATGATGGTGTAGGGTTAACCTCAAGCAATAAGCAATGGTTAGTCAATATTCTAAACCCCCTGAGAGTCGTATATTACTGGCACTGTAAAGTGTCCTCTGAAACGTTCATGTCATATATATATATATATATATATATATATATATATAATAAAACGGCCGGATTATCTACATGAGAATAAGAAATCCAACGAAAATTTCAATTAAATGTGAGCGCTTAGGAACTGTTAAACAAAACGTACCTGTCTATTATCCCATTTATATTCTATATTTTATTAAGTAAGCATTTTCATCGTAGTAACTTAGTTGCCTTGTTTAGTGGGAAACATCATAAAAAAAAAATTAGGAAGGACAACATAATGTAAACACCTAGTATCATAATTTGATTATGTTTAACTAATTGAATATTTAAATAATTTGACTATGTTTAACTGATTATATATATATATATATATATAATTTCAACACCGTTATATTTAGTGAACAATCGGATATGAATAGAGGTCTGTTGATTTTAATCAGTATTTATATAGAATATTTGATTGCACTCTCTAGAGAACATATGAAATTTAATGTACCCTTTCTCCAGTGTGCAAACTAAAGCTTTAAGATAAACGAAGAGTCTACACAGATATAAATATCAATCTTTCTATTACTCTTCGTTTATCTTAAAGCTTTAGTTTGCACACTGGAGAAAGGGTACATTAAATTTCATATGTTCTCTAGAGAGTGCAATCAAATATTCTATATAAATACTGATTAAAATCAACAGACCTCTATTCATATCCGATTGTTCACTAAATATAACGGTGTTGAAATTATATATATATATATATATATATATATATATATACATATAAAGTAATTCGTCGAGTTTTTATTCGACCTCAACAGAAAGCACAAAACACTGGACAGCCGTTTCATCCTATATTTGGGATTCATCAGCAGTGCGCATCCACTACCAGGAATTGAAACCCAGACAGTTAGGTTATTAAGCAAACGTTATACCAAATGTACCACAGGCTCCGCTGACACGATGACGGTACCTCCCAGAGCCACGACTACTCTCACCAGGCCGCTCCCTCTAGAGCATAAGCTGGTCCAAGCAACGATATAACAGAAATAGGAAGGATTGAAATAATTAATTCCATCGAGTTCTTATTCGACCTCAACAGAAAGCACTGGACGGCCGTTTCATCCTATATTTGGGACTCATCAGCAGTGCGTATCCACTACCAGGAATTGAAACCCAGACAGTTAGGTTATTAAGCAAACGCTGTACCACGGTCCCCGATATATATATATATATATATATATATATATATATATATATATATATATATACACATGTTTGTGTGTGTGTGTGTTAATGAAATTTTAAGAATAAAATGCCAACAAAATGATATTTGTAATAAAATGGATATTTCTTATCTATTAGATTTTTTTACTAAATTGATGCACGAAAAGAAAGATTTTAAAGTCGAAATATATATGTCTGTTTCGTTGAATATGAGAAAATATTTCTTAAATTATTTTCCCATCATTCTTACATTTTTTTTTTTTTTTTTTTTTTTTTTTTTTTTTTTTTTTTGGTGAGTCTCCGGAAAGGCAAATCTTTTTCTACATGACAAACCCCTATGAAAAAGTCTATGGAAGTGTCTGAAATTGCTAGAGACAATGAACTATACAGAAAATGCTGCACTTTTTTATATCCACGAAACAGATAATGTCAGAAAAAAAATCAAACTTTCCTTGTTTATCCTATTCAACGAAACGTGTTTCAAAGAAAGTTTGCAGCCAATCTCTCTCTCTCTCTCTCTCTATATATATATATATATATATATATATATATATATATATATAATGTGTGTGTGTATGATAAAGAGAGCACATCATCCTAAATTACTTTTGTGAATTCGAATTGCAGTTAAATGCATCAGGGAAGAAAGCTGTTAAAATACGTTACCTTAGTCTTCACAATGGCGTCATTTATTCAGATTGCAATCATTATATGACACCTGGCAAAACTCTTAGTTTGAATCTAGTATTCGCCAAGATTTGACGCAGCTTGGGTAGATCTTGCCGCCAGAACCAGAGTTTTCGTTCCATTGTCCAAAAAATTCGACGCTTGTGGGGACATAGTCTTTAATAGAATTCGTGAGACTTTTGACACTACGCAAATACCGACTTTATTTATTTACACAGCAGGTGCATTAGCTTTTACCCACTGGAAAATGACATCAAAAGCTCTTTAATGTTGCTGCTGTGTGATTAAGGTGTTGCATCTCTTTCTTTCTTTCTCTGTCTCTCTCTCGCTCTATAAGAGACTGTCGCCCTAACCTTACTGCAAATGTGTTTAGAAGCCTAGAGAAACGGTTCTATTTATATGTATGTGTACGCTTCCGATTAAGAGTTCACGTGTTTTTAAAACGTGAGCAAGCGGGATCTCATACGACCCACATTCTGAATTGTAAATTTGTCGTTCTGTTAAGTGTAAGTAGGCGCGGTGCTATCTGTTATAGTCACAGAATCAGTGATCCGATTTCTAATTTCGACTGTGGCTGCCTATGTTTCCTTTTAATGATATTCTTCGAAAATGGATGAAAGCACTTCTTCGTAAGCTCTGTCGCATCACGCGATATCTTAAATATATATCTGACAGGTTGCATAATGCCTGATGTAAGGCGACAAAATTGAAACAGATCTACTCGTTTTTTTAAAGAAATAATTTTGTGTAGATTAGAATTTATTTGAAATTTTTTATACCCTGAAAAAATATCAGAATAAAAAATATTGATTTGATATCGATTTAGAAGTGGGTCTTCATATTATTGATACAATGCCAAATTGATCTTTGATTTTCAGTGTTATTTCCTAAATTTACCCTATTTTTATAGATGAAACATTCTATTTCAATATTGAAATGTTTAAGGACGTGTTATTTCATAACTAACGTACATGTTAAGAAATACCAAATAAAATATATCACTATTAGTCCATATTTAATCACATGACTTTTTTTCTAAAAAGTCTTGAATTTTTTAAGAGAGTCTCATTAATTTGTTGGGTCTTACTATGCAAGGTTAATTTAGATTTGGATTTTACATGGCACAAGGTCACTTCTAAAAGGAACTTTCTAATAAATCCTTACACACCACCATTATTTTTATAAGTGTTGAAATCAGTTATTAAACAAGCAAATGGAAAGTTGAAGGAAACTGACAACGCATTAATTGTAACTATAAAGTTTATTAACAATAAAAAGAAATACATTACACAGAGGTTGAAAGTGTTTGTTTAAAAGTGCCTTCCATGGACTGTATGAAAATTGTTAGATTTTGAGATAAGTCGAAATGTACATTGTCGCTGAAAGATTTATCAGTGTGATAAGAAATTTGTGTGAGAATATTATAGATAAAAGTTTTGTTCACTTCTGATTGTTCATGAATAACGTTCATGTTTGTAGTGTACAGAAGAATGGATTCGTAAAAGATAGTGAGTTGAACTTAATATTTTACATGATGTGTGTGGAAAAATTTCTTGTGCCAACTAGCGCAAAATACACGGCAAATCGTTGAAATGGGTGTTCAAACATCCTTACGATTTGGCAGTAAAAATGTGGTTCACTTATCTTGATTCTGATTGGCTAGCTCAAACCAATCAGCAAACAGCTTACATTTATTCAAATATACAAGGGTTACAACAAAATTTAATACATGCATTTGCGTGAATGCGTAAGTAGTGTGTGTGTGTGTGTTTCTATATGTATGTGCATGTGTCGTAAATTCATTTTAAATATTCAAAATTTTCTATCATTAGTAGATATAAGTAATATTTGTATTCTAACATTAACTTTAAATCTCTAAGCCACAAATTACACATCTTCGTTTTGTAGATAATTCAGTGCATTCCTCTGGCTTTATCTTTTCTTGTCTTGTGAGCGTTAAATTCTCCGAAACTTATTCATTATATACGGTCTCTTCCTTATAATACATGAATTAGATATATTTTCATTCTTAATCTCTGGGAGCTAAGTCTCCATTCGAGTTCGGTTCCTTACGCCAACTTATGTACAGATAACTTTAAATTTACCTATTTCTCTAGTTATAGATTAATTAGTGAAAGATATATCACTAAACAATTATCTTTAAAAATCTTATAATATAAATGTTCTATTTTTAAATAACCTGCATTTATATAATTGTTTATTTTTCCTGTTCCATATTAATGGCTCGCATTTAGTTCGTCCATCCTGCTACTTTCTCAAAATGTTTACAGTGTCATGATTTTGATTCTTTTCCTCCTTAAACTTATCTGTGAATCATGGTCACAAGAATTCTAGCAATGCAGCTACGTCTCCTTTTGAGAACTCAAGTGAATTGTTTGAGCAAGATCGACGAAGTGACAATGTTCAAGGATACTCGCAGTTTTTTCATTTTGTCTCATCACCGATCGGCACGCCACATTAAATGTAACATTCTCATGCTGTATAGACGAAACATATTAGTCAATAACGTCAGATTTGGATCAAATTCAGAATTTCTTTTTATAATAGTGTCACTCCCAAGCAAGGCATATTACTGCCACTGTTGTGCAACGGGTTACATAGGAGGAATGTTATTAGAAAAAGTGACAAGTTAAAGGGGGTGTCAGAAAGCGGGTAAGAAGGATTAGAATACTGATGAGTGATGTGGACGGTGAAAGCAGCATATGAGAGAGAGAAAGAGGATGCAAGTTAGTAAGACAGGTGAGTATTATGGACTTTACATTGAATTCTTGTAGATTGTAGCTGTCGGGAAAGCAAGTAAACAGAAGTGAATTCCACAGGCGGGAAGTGCAAGAAATAAAGCTGCTGGGGTAGAATTTTTGTTTATGTTTTATTGGTTTCACTGTAAAAAGGTGGAACCTAGTTGCTAATCATGCGGCTCGAGTAAACTCATATATAGGGGGTACCTGTGAGCTAAGTTAAACTGAGCAGAAGCCGAGAAAGTATGAGTAGAAGAGACACAGATAAACCACATTGCGTCGGTTAGAATGCGACTGTTCAGCTAATTCCAACATCAGAACATTTTATTCCGTGTAAAACTGATAAAGATAGTTGTCAGTGTTTCGATTTTCGCCATCCAGTTAGTGTGAATCTTATTGCGTTTTTAGTAAGAAATTTATATAATTTTTATATTGTTTTCATTTAGAAATCTATTCTCTGAAACAAAAACGTTTACTTGATGGAATTGAAAGGCAAAAATCTGACATTTTCTATAACGAGGATGATTTTTTAATGAAATATGTCAAATATTATTTATCTTGTGTTATTTCGCATTGAATCTGAGATTTATTGATTAAATTTGCAGTAATATTTATTATTGATAATATTAATGTAGAATTAAATAAAATCTAAATTTCTAACGAACAATTGTATTAGAATTCCAAGGGATTCAATTCAATAAGACTAGTAACCATTTCACCATAAGTTCTGTCACATATAATGCTTTTTGTCAATCTCCTGAAGGGCATTTACAGATTTACAATTAAATAATCTAACATATTCAACTTCGGAATAAAATTATAAATTTCCCTCTAAAAACCGAATATTGAGGACCTGAGTAAATATATTTCGTCCATTTAAAATTCAAGCTACCACGGATTATTGCAAGAACTAGTATAAACGACTTGTTCTATTGTGCCTTGTGCCTTCAGGATATGTGAAAAAATTCTACCATTGAAGACATTAGAAGAGCAGAGTTGAAGTCGACTTTACGAGGAGCCGGAAAGATACATCTAAACAGGAAACAAATAAGAAACGTCTACTTCTTTTCGAAATACCGGGAAGGAGCTTGAACGTGATATATAAAATCGTGTCGCCCCAAGCAAGGTATTTTACTGTTACCGTTGAGCAGGGGTATATCAAAAAGAGGGTAGGAGAAAGATGAGAATACTGAGAGTGGAGTGGACGAAGAAAGAAGCATGAGAGAGAGAGAGGATGCAGGTTAGTGAGATAGGAGATGACTATTGACTTTACATTTGAATTCTTGGAGATTCACTTACGTTTACTTGCTTTCCCGACCGCTACAATCTTCAAGTGGAAAGTGCGAGAAAAGAAGTTTTGGGGTAGAATTTGCGTTTACAATTTATTGGTTTCACAGTAAAAAGGTGGTACATAGTTGCTAATTTTGTGGCTCGAGAAAATCCATGTATCAGTGGTACCAGTGAGCTAATTATCTGTTCAAGTCATGAAAGTATTTGTAGAAAAGACACAAGGAAGCCACTTTGCGGCAGTGAGAAAGTAACTGTATCCAAGCTGCCAATTCGGGATCGCTCACATTACAGATTCTCCGTTAGATTTTGTCAAGGACTCCTAGGTGGATTGCAGGAGCACCCGACCAGGTATCGCAGCAGTATTCAATGCATGATGGATGGTAGATTTGTATATGTTTCAGACGAAAAAACTTGCTAGCCTTGCACAGATAGTTAGGCTATTCGTGGTCGAGAGGTCTAACACGTTACCAGATATATATATATATATATATATATATATATATATATAGTAATTTTGTTATTACAATGGTTAATAAAAGCATAATATCACTGCATAAAAATGTTCATGTTTCGGAACAAAACTGTTCTTCTTTAGGTGATATGTTAAAATAGTGAAAACGATTTATTTTCGCAAATATAAGTTGAATTCATGGTTATTGAGAAAACTAGGGTATTGTAGTTGGAGAAAAACATTTATGTGTGTCAAAACTGTTCAATCAGCATTTTGAATTATGTAACCATGAAGGTCTAAACATTTGGGTTGGGAAAGGGAGAAGGATGGCTTAGATCTAGACATGTCACTTTTTAATTTTGTCTGGTTAAGATACGTAGAGGGACCTTAGATTTTTTAAATGGGCAAACAATTTTTATCAGAAGGTTTGAGTTTTTTTGTTTTTTTTTATTGAAAAATAGATTCTTTTATCTACTATCTATGAGTAAATGGGATAAAAAGTTTCAATCAAAATTAGGATTAAATAATTGTGGTATTCTTAGTCATATTGTGTTAACAACAATTTAATATTGTGTAGGTCATTTATTTTATTAAATTAATATTCATTTTTTATGTTAGAGTATATGTTATAAACGAAGCATAGTAATTAAGATGTATTTACATTGTTAGGACTTCTGTCCTCATTTTTATTCCAATAGTTACGACCTTTCGGGCGTTGTACGCTCCGGCATTCTTCAGGTTATTGCAATGTCGAACGGAACCCTTTATTTCGATCACTAGGCATATTTTCGTTTTATAAGCCCCGAGATTACTGGATGTAAATGCCTGTTTAATACTTGACTACAAATGTAGTGAACAAATAACATAGAACATTGGGTTAAAGGGAGATATCTAAGATATCCGGGAGTGGCATGACTCATAGAACGAGAAGATTATACCCCACTGATCGGAATAAAGGGTTCGGTTTTAATTCTAATCACCTAAAAAGGACGAGGAGTAAAACTATGGAAATGTCTTGAATATTGCAATAAAAATGAGGCAAGGCTAGGACCCCTAATAGCTTAAAAGACAGATGTAATCTATGCTTGACGGAAAAAATTAAAATTTTAGAATTTCAATATCAGATATACTCCTAAATAAACGAACGGAGATCATTAGCATGTGTCGTCATAGAAATAAGTATGAATGACAATAAGTATTCTTTTTTTTTTACAATTAATCACAATAAGGTTATTTAAAAAAATGTTTAAGCAGTTACTCTTCACTACCTATCATTACCAATTCAAGTGTCAAGCCACATACCTCCCACTACCAAAGAAGAAATTACTATTGATATTCTGCTAGCTTAACCATATAGAAACCAATACTTCCCAACCCTTTCCTTTACTAGAGTTAACCACTGGGCTTGGAATTTTTTATCATTCTTCCTTTATAAGGGGTTGAAAATGTATGACTTAAAATGACATGTTAAAATGGCTATTTTCCCGCTAAGTTTTATCTTAATTAACAGATATATAATGTGAGGTGAGGATAATAAAAACGTGAATGTATGTGAAGGTTGGTTGAATTGACAGTTATTCCATACCAATTCCTCAAAGTTGTATTCCGTTTTGATTGTAAGGAAATACTGAAGACATGGACGCTGTTTGATTACACTGAGAAAGAGAAAGGTAGAAACAAACATGATAGAGGAGGTTATGTTACTTTAATGTTTTTAACTTCTGCTTCATTGGTATTTTTCATCTTTTATTATGTATGCCCTTGCTTCTTTTAAATAAAGAACGGCATTTATAAAAATGATTGTTATAACACAATTTTGTAAATGATAACTGTGAAACTTTCAATTCTACTTTACAAACTTAGAACAGCTCTACGCTCTTGGAAACTCTGACCACGCCGTAGTTTCCGTCAACATCTCATTCCACACCCACGCTACCCAAGAAACCCAGACCAGCAGACCAAAGAGCAGACTGGGATTTGTTCCGAGACTTTTTCTGTGACGTCCCTTGGAACAAAGTTTTTAGTCTTCCCGTCGAAGACTGTGCATCGTAGGTCTCCTCTTGGATGCTTTCATCCCTGCCAGGAAATTTCAGCTTAAGTCTCATTCGTCTCTGATTCTCACTCTCTTGCTCGGCCGCTATTGCCTACCGGAATCATTTTTTCCGGCTCTATCGTAGCTGCGCGTCTGACCAAAACAGGCGCCTTTTCGCCTCAGCTCGTAATGAGCGTAAGAAGATACTTAACGAAGTTAAGATGTTGTTTGCTGCCAGAATGAAGCAACGCATTGCATCCTGTAAGTTCGGTAAAAGCATGCTTAACAAGAGTAAGTCCTCAATACCCGACCTAATCAATGAATTTGAGGTCCTCACTTCCTCAGCAGACAAGGCTTAATGCTTTGCTCGCAGATTCTCGACCAATTCGAGAGTGGATTCGTATGGAGTTTCTACACCCGACTTCCCACCTAGAACTGAGGCTCAACTGAATGACGTCCACATTACACTCTCGCTGGTCTCTAAAATAATCTCAAAACTAGAACCTCACAAACGAGCGGAGGGGACGGAATCCCAATCAGTCTTGAAGAAATGTGCCCCTGAACTCTCCTCTGTCCTTTCTAAGCTCTACAACTTCTGCCTATCTGCTTCCTGCTTTCCTGCCTCTTGGAAGTCTTCCACTGTAGTTCCTATATTTAAGAATACTGGAGAACCGTCGGACCCCGCAAATTACCGCCCTACCAGCCTTCTTCCGATCTTTGACTTAAGTGTTCAAAGCCATTATCAACTCCGAGGTGGTTTAGCATCTCACAGCCCAAAGGCTCCTCTCGGACAAACTGTATGGTTTCCGATTCACCAGGTCTACTGCTGATATGCTAACGAGCACCAACGAATATATATATATACCAGGCTCTCGACAAGAACGGCGAAGGCCGAACCGTTGCCTTGGACATCTCCAAAGCGTTCGACAGACTGGCATACTGGCCTTCTATGCAAACTGCGGAGCTGTGGTATAACTGGTCATTTGTTTGACCTAATCCAGTCTTTCCTCTCCAACTGCACATTGAAGGTGGTATTAAACGGACTTGCATCCCAGAACTACCATACGAACGCGGGTGTCACACAAGGCTATATCCTAGATCCTACGCTCTTTCTGATGTACATTAATGATCTCCCCGATGCCATAAGATCCCAAGTATGCAGGACGAATATGGTTCTATAGCCTTGTTTGGTCATCAGTTTACCGAAGAATGTAATGACAAACTACTGAAGGAAAATTTTTTACCCAGTCAATCATGTCTCTTTCGAAACATGATCGTCCAATCGTTTATAACATATGGCACTCAACTGACTGAATTACTAATAATTTTCTGTACGCATGTGACGGAGCGAGAAGATTTAGATACTCAGAGAGGAGAGATTTACAAAATTTACAGTGTTAGAAAGGGGTTCTCAGTTTGAAGTTAAGTAGCAGCGGCTTACGTAATTGAAGGCAGTTTGCCTGAAGTTGAAATATCCTGTAAAAGGCGATTGCGTCTCCTAAATCTAACTTGGCCGATTTTGTTTATATTTCATTTAAGAGGCGAAAGAATGTTGGTTGGCTTGTTATTTCCCGCCTCTATCATAGGGTAATACTCTATACTACATGTTAATAAACAAATAGTGGAAATTTAAATTTTGGAAAATCGACATTACGGGTGTTATTCTTTTTCAGGTATTTGTTTGCATAGCTTACAATTGATAAAACAGATAAAACTTATTTGTGTAGAACTTACTATTTGTTTTTTCTTTTAATTTTTAACTTTGCCTTTTTGCGTCCAGTCAAATTAACTAACAAATTATCCACTAAGTAATTATAAATTACGTATATTGGTAATTAGTTTCCTCTCACTAATATGCGGGCTTACGACTATATCTCGTACGATCACCAGTCAGTACCAAAACGAATTTTTTTTTTAATCATATCACCCCAAGCAAGGTGAAAATGCCACTGATGCACAGGGGGCTACGTAAGAGTGAAAAGATTGGAAAAGAGAAAAACTGGAAACCACATCCTAAACAGGAAACAAGGGATGAGCCTCTTCAGCTGTTCAATAGACGTGGGTGGAGTGTGAACCGGGCGATAGTTTAGTCTATCTACTCCAATTAAATGGCCATTTTGTAATACCAGGAGCCGTAGGCTTAGAGTTCAGCGTGCTGTAGTGGATAACTGTTCCGAATTTGAAATTGGGGAGCCAAAACAAATTCAGTACCGATTGAATTATATTCAATTAAGCAAAATACCAATGGGTGAGGTGTGAGCCCAGCAGTGTGTTTATTAGTAAGCATTGCATAAGTAAGTTGTCAAAATTCTTACAATCTAAACATAAATACTGGCTTTAACTAACCAACAATAACTTGGTAAGCCGTAAGACAAAAGAATCAAAGAACTAAATATGTATGTTTCCGTTAATAAAAACTAGCAAAAACGTTTAAACTGAAAAAAGCTTTTTGATGGACAGAATACTTAGTAGTTTCATTTTGTCATTCTGTTACTTACCATTTCCTATATATGCAGAAAAGTGTATGCGTTTTGAAACTATTTTTTCCATGTTGAATATATTTACTGCAGACGATCTTTTGTAATACATTTATGCGTTTGTATTTGCCTGTTATTTATGTATACGATTATATTTGCCTACATAATCCATACTTGTTGTGCGCCACCTTTAACTCATCTGCCTTAACCCATCGTTCATTCTTCATCAGCTGACTTTGATCGACGGGCCAAGAGCTGTCAATGATTCCCCGTCTCTTATTCACTAATACAACGTTTACACACTATATATATATATATATATATATATACACACACACATACACTATATATATATATATATATATATATATATATATATATATAAATATATATAATGTACTTTCTATCAAGGTTCCTCAGATCGTCTCGGGTGCAGTTGACGTTGTTACGATGGTGGTGTCATTCCCCGCACCCCCAGTATAGAAGTGCGCACACCACATGCCAGATATATAAAGTTCCTTCCGATTCGGGCAGGCTGGCAGGGGTGAACGAGACAGGATCGGTTTTCATTAGATGGTCTTCAGATCGATCGTTGCAGAACACGTGCTGGAATGAAATGGTAAATGTCTGTTGAAAGTGGCAGAAAGACTAAAATTCACATTAGAATTGAAAATGGAGAAAAAGAATAGGGTAGCGAGAGAGAGAGGTTAGAAAAGTGAAAGAGTGGCTGAGAAAAAGATATTGGTTAAGTAACATGAGTACAATGAGAGTAAAGATTCAAAGAGAAAACTTGAGTGTGGGAGGTAATAATAGCGAGTGATACAGTTTGCTTTAAATATGAACTATACAAGAGCGAAGGAAGAGGAGAGAAACTGAAAGACAGAATAATGAGAGTAAAAATAAATGGTTGCGTAAAAGTGTATAATTATGTATCAAGGTCGAAGGAGATTGATCGATAAACAGAAAGAGACCAAAAGAGGGAAAATGGTAGGAGGGAGAGAGTTTGTTTAAATATAGAGTAAAAGATGATGAATAAAGGGAAGGCGATTAGGTCGAGAGTAGAGAGAGTAGTTTTTAGAGTGAAGATATATGCGTCGAAGACGGAAGGAAACTGGCGACGTAAATTGATTGATGGGAGAAAAAAGAGAAGCGAAAACCGATAATAAATATGGAGGGCAAAGAAAGCAAAGCCAGGAAAAATGAGAATCTTTTCCTTTTTTAAGAAGAAAAAGAAAGCATCCAGTTGGCATTGGGAGGAGCTAAGCGGAAGGGAAGACGAACGCGAAAGTGTGAAGACGATAGAAGATATTTCTTTTTGTAGGAGAGGAGGAGAGGACGTCATAGTAGGAGGGAAATTGATAAAGATATTTGTACAAAAGATCGGCGGTAGAAATTAACACTTCTCACACCAAAAACAGAAAGAAAAGAAGCAATCATGTTAAAATTTTCAGTGAGTGAAGCTTGTAAATATTTTTTATTGTGGTGTGTGAGAGTTTCGTAGCATACAAAATGGACGTAGTAAATATCAAGGCAAACAAAGGAAATCTAATGCAGAAAGTAAAGGCATTTTCCGACACATGGACATTCATGTATTGTGGGTAAAAATGGTACTTAATGAGTATGCAAAAACATTTGAAGACCTTGATATGATTTCTACAAACCGATTATTCAATGTTAGGCAATAAAATGAGGAACACTTGGAAGGATTGTCAGGAATTCTAATTTAATATTTTTTCCTGATACACACACACACGCACACACACATATATATATATATATATATATATATATAGTGTATCGAGGCAGCAAATAATTTTTAAACATATACTGTTAAATATATATATTTTCTAAACATATACTGTTAAATATATATATTTTCTAAACATATACTGTTAAATATATATATTTTCTAAACATATACTGTTAAATATATATATTTTCTAAACATATACTGTTAAATATATATATTTTCTAAACATATACTGTTAAATATATATATTTTCTAAACATATACTGTTAAATATATATATTTTCTAAACATATACTGTTAAATATATATATTTTCTAAACATATACTGTTAAATATATATATTTTCTAAACATATACTGTTAAATATATATATTTTCTAAACATATACTGTTAAATATATATATTTTCTAAACATATACTGTTAAATATATATATTTTCTAAACATATACTGTTAAATATATATATTTTCTAAACATATACTGTATATATATTTTCTAAACATATACTGTTAAATATATATTTTTTCTAAACATATACTGTTAAATATATATATTTTCTAAACATATACTGTTAAATATATATATTTTCTAAACATATACTGTTAAATATATATATTTTCTAAACATATACTGTTAAATTAAATATATATTTTCTAAACATATACTGTATATATATTTTCTAAACATATACTGTTAAATATATATATTTTCTAAACATATACTGTTAAATATATATATTTTCTAAACATATACTGTTAAATATATATATTTTCTAAACATATACTGTTAAATATATATATTTTCTAAACATATACTGTTAAATATATATATTTTCTAAACATATACTGTTAAATATATATATTTTCTAAACATATACTGTTAAATATATATATTTTCTAAACATATACTGTTAAATATATATATTTTCTAAACATATAAACTGTTAAATATATATATTTTCTAAACATATACTGTTAAATATATATATTTTCTAAACATATACTGTTAAATATATATATTTTCTAAACATATACTGTTAAATATATATATTTTCTAAACATATACTGTTAAATATAAATATATTTTCTAAATATATACTGTTAAATATATATATTTTCTAAACATATACTGTTAAATATATATATTTTCTAAACATATACTGTTAAATATATATATTTTCTAAACATATACTGTTAAATATATATATTTTCTAAACATATACTGTTAAATATATATATTTTCTAAACATATACTGTTAAATATATATATTTTCTAAACATATACTGTTAAATATATATATTTTCTAAACATATACTGTTAAATATATATATTTTCTAAACATATACTGTTAAATATAAGAGACACTGAATGTCTATTATGTTTAATCATGAGCCGTTTCAAACATTGTTTTTTGGCTCTTATTTTAGGTGAAAATAAAAACAAAAATTCTCTAAAATTTGGGGAATATTTTACGTTCGTTCTAAGCTTCCGGTTCACATGAGCCATCTTCAGAAAGGTTACAAGGACGTTAACATAAATTCGTCGTCGATGGTAGATTTTTTATCTTGTGTTGACATAAAACTGTTGCTAAGCAACGATAATTTACCAAAAATAACAAACGAAGTTCGTATATTTTTAATGCGGTTTTATGACGTCACACCCCGTGAGAGCTCGAAATTATAACAACCATATATTTAAATGCAATGAAATGTTATGACCAGATTTAAATGGGATTCTATTAAGTGTGGGTTGTTTGGATTTAATGTAGATGGCCTCCAATACCTGAAGGTTCTTGTATTGTTGACTAAAATCTATCTGACTTGACCTACATGACTGTTTTTCTAAGAAATGTTGTTTATATATATATATATATATATATAAACATAGAAAAATATCTTTACAAAAGTAGCCATTTTTGTCTCGACACTAAATGTGTCTTATCAAGTGATGAGGTGCACTTCCAATTGGAGAGATTTAAAAGGTTCAAGTTTAGGCAAACCTCATTAATCAGGGAGGCATTCTTACATAGACAGTGGACTAATCAAAACAAGCCAATTTCTAATTTGAAGAATATAAGAACAGACTCTAAAAATAATTCATTGGGGCATTAAAATTAATATTTGATTAAAATAGATATCAGCATTATTAATCGACTATTTGATTAATTTTACTTACTTTTATTTTATTACAAATTTTAAATTCTAAGTTTGACAAAAGGATTAGAATAAGGTTGTTACGAAGTTATTTAGATATTAAACGAGTGAATGATGTGGGGTACATATATTCAAATCTAAAAATATCTACATATTGACAAATAGACGTGTATATACACACACGAACAAAAACTGGCACACAGACCCATGTACCTACGTATATACGCACACGTATACATAAACTTGAAAATTTTGGTTTTTATCGGCATGTCAATATATCCGTTAACCTTTAAAGCCAGATTTTATTTATAGAGTCTGTTCTTATATTCTTCAAATTAGATATTGCTTTATTTTGATTGGTCTACTCTATGTAACAATGCTTCTCTAATTAAGCGTGTTTGACTAGTCTTGAAATAAAACTCACCATTTGATAAGACACAGATATACAGATATTGTCGAAATAAAATGTCTATTTTTGTAGTGATATTATATTTATGTTCTCAAGAAATATTATTCACTCTTTTTTTGTATTGAACAGTTTTTAAGAATAGTGTTTCTTTGGATACGGAATTTTATTCCACATTGTGTGTGTATATATATATATATAAATAAAATGAACAAAAAAGGGACGAGAGGAAAAACTGGTTTTTGCCGAAGCGTTTCGTCCTCTGAGGGACTTTGTTAAGAGAATGGATGAATTATTAATTTATTTCAGACGTTAAATCAGAACATACTGTGCCCTCATAATGCTTAAAATGTCATTTCAAACACTTAATAAATATTAACGAAAGTTGTGAAACTTACAAACCTTGATAAATCAATGACATCCTTGCCTGTATATATACAGACGTACAGCATAATAAATACTAGATTTGCCCCGATAAAGACTCTGAGAGGAAGGAACACGCCAGCTAAGTACAATATTTTTTTACTGTTTTTTTATTCATGTTGTCTTTTCTACAGATAAACTCCATCTAAGATTATTAACTCTCTCTCTCTCACACACACATATTTATGGTGCAATTAATGAATTTTCGTTTAAATTACATAAAACTGAAAAAAAAACTACGACATCTCATTTGAACTTATATATTTACTAAAATTACGCAAACTTTATTTAATAAAATCAACAGATGTCTTCAACCGCGGGTTCTTAGACGATTTTGGAATCGCCTACAACTGTTCTCAGTGATCTCCTTGATTAAGTTTGTGAATGCTGCTATAATCCTTGACCTCATTTCATCTCGGGCGTTAAAAGGGGTTTCGTTGATTCTATTTCTCTCAACTGCGCCCCACTTATATTAATGAAGAAGTTACAGTCTGAGCAGTTAGGTGAAAGGGATGATGTAGTCACAGAAATTGCCCGAGAGTCATGACTGGTTTGTTCTACTTTTGTGGCTTGGTGCATAATTATGTTGCAAGGAAGAGGGTATTTCAGCAGCCACGATTTTGGCAGAGCTAAAGTGAATGCAAGGAATCCTAGTTGAGTTCCTTGCATTCACTTACGTGCAAATACCATTGGGAAAATTATCAATCTGTCTCTTCCCTCCAGTTATGGATTAAATTATAGGACAGATTGGGTTCTATAGCCTTGGCTGGCAACCAGTCTACCGCAGAAAATAACGGCAACCTAATGCGGGATAATCCCCGCTGCTCAGTCAGTCATGTCTCTTTCGAAGCATGATCGCTCAAGTGTGTATCACGTATGACACTTAACTGACTGACTACATAGACATGATATATTGTGTAGGCTTCTTTGTTGATTTTGATGTCCTGTGGGAAGAGGAAATGAACCATACCGTTGCTATCACGAGTGAACATTCCCGCCACCTTTGTAGTTACTAACAGTTTCGTCCTAAACTTTCTGAATCCTCTGCGCTGTTCTTAAATTGATATCCATCCTCCATTGTTCATAATGGTGATTACGGCGAAAATACGAAACAGGCACAACAAGCCGTCTCCAAAATCCTGGCGGAGTGAAATGCGGCATGGCGGTTTTTTTTATACTATTTATGACAAAACTATCACACTAATCTGACTATACCGTGCATCCAACAAAAAACAAACACAGCGGTGTGTGAAATTGAAAATATAAAATGCTGAAAATTTACCATCGCACCCCGTGTCGGTTAAAACATAGTTTTACTTGGCTTTTTATTATCTAATATATATATATATATATATATATATATATATATAATCATATCACCCCAAGTAAGGCGGTAACGCCACTGATGCGCAGGGGGCTACGTAAGACTGAAAAGATTGGAAAAGAGAAAGCCGGAAACCACATCCTAAACGGGGAACAAGGGATGAGCCTCTTCATCTGTTCAATAGACGTGGGTGGAGTGTGAACCGCGCGATAGTTTAGTCTATCTACTCCAATTGAGAAAGAGAAAAAAAAACAAAGAAAAAAGGAACGGCGATAAAAATCCAGGATAGATAAATAATTCGATATAAGTTTGGCAAATCATCGCGGAAGATCCTAGTAATATCGTTAAAATATTAAAACTGATCTAATACAGAGCTGAATATAAATTATTTTTATTTACAGAGCGGATATTTATATCTGTAAATTCAGATAAAACTTAGAGGAAAAAATAGGCATTTTCACCATGTCATTTTAAAACAAGCATTCTCAGTCCCGTTTAGACAAGAAGTGATGAAACATTCTAAGTCCAGAGGTTAGCTCTAGTATAGCAAGTGGTTGGGGGATATTGGTTTTTATAGGATTAAGCTAGCGGAATTTTAGTAGTAATTTTATTTTTGGTAGTGGTAGGTATGTGTCTTTACCTTTGCGTTAGTAGTGGTATGTAGCGGGAGAGTAACTGCTTCAATACCAAAATGTATTCCTGGATAAACAGAGGGAGATAATTAGTATGTATCGACATAGAAATAAATAAGAATTGCAATAATTATCCTATTCTTCCAATTAGTCATATAAAGGCTAAAAAAAAATTGCATCAAATATACAACCCTCAAAAAAATCATCATTTGACTTTATATATATATATATATATATATATATATATAAACTCACACGAGTATACACGTATCGTCAACAAAAACTGAGGAGTTTATTAGCTGTTCAGATTCATCATAACATTTGAAGAGTTTTTCTGTTTATCTGTTTATTATTCTATATTTCGATTTATATGTCTATCTCACCGTTTATCTCTCTCACTATATATATATATATCAATAGATAGAGAACGCTCTCTATTATAATATATATATATATATATATATATATATAATCAATACATAGACAGTTAGAAATCAAGATTTACATCAACAATGTAAATTTACATACATTGTCTCTTTCAGACCGTTGAAAAATAAATTCACTCAGAATATTCTAAAAAATATTTTTAAAGGATGAAGTGAAGTTTGTATTCTTTACGGCGGAAATAAACTGAGAATAGATACATCAGATCACAGATATAACACAAAGAAATACATACATTAACTTTCAAATTAAATCTCATGAGAAAATATATACATACATAAATTTTCGAATTAGACAAAAGCAAAATAGGGGACACAGACCGAATGTATATACTAAATCACACAACAATATATAAATTTTAAAAAATATGTTACCGTTTTTTTTTTTTAATCTTTTGAAAAATTCACTGGAAAAAAGTTTTTATATTGAATTTCTTTGAGTAAATTATTATTTGTCAATTTAGCGTACTACCGTTTTTGTAAACTCCAATCTTTTTGTCTTTTTGGTCGTTTATGTATCTGGATTTAAATGTCTATTCCTATATATTTTTTGTATGAGTATATATTCTTTACATGCTTATTTAATTTTAGACTGGGTATATATCCTGTCTATCTTCCCCCACCTTTTTTTTTGGGTCTATTTAAAAATTTTTGTGTATGTATATATTTTCACATAATATTTGTTTTGTAATTTAATGTATGTATTCCTTTGTCTGCATTGTTACATGTTTGATCTGATGTATCTGTTTTTAATTTATTTCTGGTTTAAATAATAAAACTTCATTTTTCCGATTAAAATCGTTTCTTTTCAATTATTCAAAGTGAATTTATCTATTTTCCAAATGATTCCATAACTGGTAATTAAGGGAATGAACTGAGCCAACTCGCTATTTTCTTTCTATCCATGGGCGCGACAGGAGGAAATATATATCGAAATACACAAGTCTTTATTATAAAAGAAAAAAATGTATGCATGTAAGTATGTATGTATGTATGTATGCATGCTACAAAGAATTTGTCACTTTAACTGGGTAAGTTTATGCCGATTTCGATGTTTGGTGAAACCACCGTTATCAGGGCTAGGTTTTTTGATTTGCTCTAATGAGACGACATAACGGTGTCCTCCCGAATGTTCGAAGTCGGTGTGAAGCTGCTCAGTTGAACTGACAAATTATTTGCATGAAACCTATCAACGCTCTTTTTTAAGAGTAAACAACAATCTTGACCCTAAACACTATAACCTCTCTTTCTCTCTCGCTCTCTCACACATGTCTCATTTAGTTTTCACCGTGAAATCCTTCGTGGTCGAGTTGTCTTAGAAGATCAGATCCATTGATGGCTTTCTTTATTTGTCAGGGGTTACAGGTTTAAATCCTTCCCAATGACACATATTTACTCGCAAAATTTGTCAAATATTGAAACCGGTATTATATATATATATATATATATATATATATATATATATATGCACAAATTAATAAAGATCGAAAAAATAAATGCAACGCAGAAAATATTAACTTGAAACAGTGCCCAATATAAAAATAGACCAATGAATATTTATTATTAAATAATACTTTAAAACATATATAAACTCAAAAAAATTGTACATTTTGTCTCGACATTTAAGGAAAGGCAACCGATATCAATATTTGTCTACAATTCACTTCCTGCCAAAAGTTAAAATTTCTCTATTAGCCGTTTTCCTTGGTTCTTTTCTCTCAATACTTTTTCACTTATTTTCTTCTTTACTTTCTAATTCCTCTGTATCTATGCCTTCCCTCTTTATTTTCATTTTCTTGATTTTTAATCTTATTTTCTCATCTTTTCTTTCCCCCTACTTCTTAATATCTTTTTGCCTCGTACAAAATGTTTCCAAAAATAACATATTTTTTTAATTTTTTCTCAAGTTTTAACATCTTTATTAACTAACTGTGGACATTGTACATTTTTTTTCGATATTGAAAGAACAATGTTTTAGTAGTTTGTATATGTTCTAAATTCATAATTAATAATATATATATATATATATATATATATATATATATATATATATAAACTCATAATTAATAATCTAAACTTATAAATGGAACGTTGTGTGTGTGTCTCCGTTAACTATAGACTCCGAAACGGCTGAACCGATTTTCTTGAAGATTTACACAGTTGTACTATAAGCATCTGCAAGTGTTGTTAGTTAGGTTTGTTGTCGAGGTACCCCGGATGAATATCGATAATCGAAAAAATCGGGTTATAGAAGAAGTGGTCTGATTTTAATCAAATTTGATACACTCATAGACAAAGACGTAAGAAACGATATTCAGAAGTTTCAAGGTTGCAGTTCTTACAATAGTGTAGAAAATCGATAATATATATATATATATATATATATATAAAGCAAGATGTTTGTGAGTGTGCCTGTTTATATGCTTGTATGTCTATATTTTTTCAGCCCTTTTATTTGAGTTTTTGATTCGATTTGGGCTCTAAGTAGGTATAATTGTAGTTCTTAGTCCAGACATGATACCATTTAATCAGAGGACTTATTCAGTCTTTAAAATTCAGTTTACGACCAAAACAACTTATTTGATATCGATACCAGTGAGTCAAAATTTGACTTACATCCATTCATTTTTCTTTCATTCTATGGTTTTGCTTTAACTGGAAACAACTATTGCATTTTAGTCTTCGTGCCAACGTCCAAAGAATCTGAGCTCCAGGACCATGGATTTGTTTTAAATCTTTCATTACACCCGAGCAACGCCGGGCTATATTGCTAGTAATATGTATAAAGTCCGAATTAATTATATAGTTTAAATTAAATCAGTATCTATTCAAAATAATGCAGACACACACACACATATATATATGTGTGTGTGTGTGTAACTTTAATCCCCATGGACAGAACCATTGCATAGCAAAATATCAACTTTTCATCTGTCAAAAGTTTAGGATACTCAGTATCGACAATGGAAATCGGCCATCGTGCAACTAAACTTTCCATTACTTTTTAGGATGACAAGCCTGCTTTATAATTGAAAGCAAATTCTCCACACAGACAGCTTTGTTGGGCAACTGCAGCCACTGATATAATTGTATAGGCTTTGTTTCCAGAGAGAAAGAAATCAACACGGATATGAAAAAACAACGAAGAAAATTTAGGAACATTTTATTGATTTGGTCTGCAAATATTATTAGTATTTTTAAAAACTGTAATATTTAACTTTCCGGAATTACATTTTAAATATACTGCATTAGATAAAATGGCTGTTATTTATCATTAAAGCCAAGACTAATGTTGCTGTTTAACAATGACAAATTAGTAGAACGTCCTGATTGAGTTAAAATTTGAAATTACTTTTGAAGCATATGGTCATATAATTAAATTTTTCTGATCTACTAAAAATCATACAGACCCAATGATATTGAGGAAAATATAAATACATTCGGCAATGAAAACAAATATCAAATAGATATTATTGCCATAATTCAATTAGTTTAGCTACGGAGAATTTATTTTCAGTTACATCGTAGAAACATAACTGTCTCATATGCATTAAACTTTAAGTAGAGATCAATACAAGACTTTTCGAATTCGTTTACTGTTGAATCCTTCGATTTTATCATCATGCTATAAACTAATCAGCTTCAGTGCATTGTGAATGTGCTCATAGCGCAGTGGTTCTTCTGCCAATTATGATCAGTGCCCCTTTATCAAGCTTGCGGTCATAGCACTCCACATTTTCAAGTTCCTTGTAGATAGATTTTTTTTTATCTCTTTTAAAATCATGTTTGGTCACACATATACTCACTCTCAGAAGGTAAGTATTCAAAAATATATTGCTGGTAATATTTTTTTCCTTAAATATGGATATATTTTTCTATAAAAATCTACTTTTACACTTCCACAGTGTTTTGATCATAATTTGGGAGTTAACTATTTGCCAAGAGCTGGAACCCTAACAGGTGCTACCAGCCCGGGTCAAAGTGGACCGAGGAACAACACCAAGTAAGGGGTAGTTCCATGCTTCTCCCAGCTTTCCAGTTAAAGGCCTTGCTGCTGGATGCAATTTACCGTCATACCCAAGACGTTTTCAGTTAGTAATGTGCATGTTGTGCTATTACTTTACATAAATATCTTATATTCTATTTTATTGAAATTGGTGTTTAGTCCTATTTGATCGCTTCCCTTCAGTACATTTTGTAGTATTTCTTGTAGTTTTTTTTTCTACCAAAAATGTATTTCCATAATTAAGATTGTGGCCGGCAATATGGAATCGTGATAGGAATATTAATTCTATGACAAACACCTTTTGTATAAATTAAATTCTAGAATATAAAGAGACAACGAAACAAAAGCAAGTAGACAGTAGGAAACATTATGAAATTACAAGCATTAAAATGAAAAGAAAGAAATCGTGATAAGGCTTTTAATTCTATGAGTATCAACTCATTGAATAAATTGCATAAGTCCAATGAGAAGTCACATCCTCGACTTAAATCCTTTACTCTGTATAAATATTTACTGAATTCATTTTTTATCCGTTAGTTGTTCTCCTACCGGCGTGACGTGGCTTCCCTGTGCCTCTTCTATAAATACTTTCACGGATTCTGCTCCAATAAACTTAGATCACTGGTGCCCCCTAGGCATGAATTTACACGAACTCGTAAATCAACAACTCGGTCCCACCCTTTTAGAGTAAAACCGATAAAACGTAACTGCAATTTCTACTCTAACAGCTTCCTTTCACGCTTGCGCAATTAACTTCAATATACTTGTTTGCCCAATAGCTATAATCCCCAGAAATTTAAATGTAATGTCAATAGATATCTCCTATCTCTTTAACTCGCATCCGTTCTCTCAAGCTCTTTTCTCCATCCACTCCATTGTCTTTGACAAACAGACACCGGTCGTGTTCTGTTTCTAACTTAAATCTGCTGTGCACACAATTCATCAGAATATTTCTTAATATACCATGTCCTTTTCTTGACGTAGGCGAATATGGAACTACACTTGGCTACGTCTCTTGTCGCTCACAAAATTTTTCTTGGTATATCTCCCAAACAACACTTCGCCCAAATATATCTCGCTCTGCTTTCCCCTGTTTTGTTTCTTTCTAGCCTTCCCGTCTGTCTTAAACTCCACAGGTCTTCCTTCCTCGTTACATGTCTCAGGATCTTGAGCTGTCTTTTTTTATGCTAAATATGAGCTATTTCTTCTCGTTTACATCCTTCTTAACCACTCATCGCTGCTCACGTGTTCAGACAATGGTATGCTCAACCTACTTCTGTAGATTCACATTTCTTCTGTCTGGAACCTCTCCCTTATCTTTGAGACCATCCAACAATCACTCCCATACAGATGGACAGATATCACATACAAGTCCAGCAATCTTTTCTTTGTTTCCAATGATATTTTCCTATCTCTAAGTACTCTGGTTAACGGATGATATACATATTGTCGTATGGTTCGCTGGGTTATCTCTTCCCGGACGGGTTCACATTCGTTTACACCTGGCTTCTTAGATTTATGAGCCTTGATCTAATTGTATATTCCGATATATCGTCACTGTTGTATATTTCATTTATTATGTCTGCAATTTGTCAAGGCTAAAATCTACTAAATTTGGATCATTTTGGATTTGGCCAGTACCGATATCACATTGAATTTTAATATTTCATGTTAGTCGATGTTTTTGTATGTTGCCAGTTATCCGCATTCTTCTTCGATGTATTCTCTGGTGTATTCTTTCAATCTAGAATACAAATGTAACAAAAGAAATGAGGGAGGAAAATCTTATAAGTGCACAAGAAACGGAATGAAAGAAAAACAAACAAGAGAAGGAAAACTGATATGGAAACAAAAGAAGAGAAAAGAGAGAAAGGAAGAAAATTGATAGGAAAGAAAAATAGAAATGAAAAAGTAAGGATAAGTCCGAGGAAAATTTGATTCGATATGAAAACACAAGAATAGAAAGATAATACAAATAAATGTCCTGGGCATGACAGTAAATTGCATCCGGCAGCAAGGCCTCTGGTTGGGAGGTTGTGAGGATCATGGAACCACCTCTTAATTGTAGTTGTTCTCAGGTTCACCCTGACCAGGAATAGTAGCACCTGATAGTCACAGCTATGGACAAATAGTTAACATCGAACATTTAGCAAAATATTTTTGAATACAAAACTAGAAGACATCTTCAGTTTTCTAAACTAATAAAAACAAAAGATGTTCATTAAAATCTGACTAAATAACCTTTTCACTATAAACTAACTTCTAAAAATATATATTAAAAGCTCCACCTTTTGGGCATTAGGTAACCCACTAAGGTTGATATGCCGTTAAACAAAGTTCAATTCAAACTAAAGGAAATAAAAACGAGGAAAAATGATAGGAAAACGCAAGAAAGAGAAAGGAAATAAAGGAAAGATATACGTGAAGGAAATTGAAGAACAAAAGAATATAAATGAAAAGGAAAAAATAAGAATGGGCAAGAATATAAATGAAAAAATGATATTAAAAGAAATGTAGAAAAAATTCATGAATCTACAAAAATAGTGATCGAAAAGATGAAAGAAAAAATGAAAGTAGTAAGTTTTTATAATAAGTAAGTATTATAAATTATAAAGTATTATAAGTATAGAATAAGTATTAGAATAGAAATGAAAATAAAGAGAAACAAAAAGTGCAGGAAATAACAGGAAACCAAAAAGAAATGAAGAAAACTGATTTAAAATCACAATGAAAGAAAAGTAATAAAAAAAAGAAAAAATTAATACGGATGAGGAAGAAGGAGAGACAGGAAAAGAAAAAAGAAAAATTGATATGAAAGCACACAATGAAAAGAAAAGAGAAACTGAGAATATTATAAAACCACAAGAACAGAAATGAAAAGGAAAATAAAAAGACTAAAAATTGATATGAAAGCCACAGAATATCAATGAAAGGAAGGAAATATTGTAAAAAAGAATCAGCTAGTTAAGTGCCAAAAGTGATAGACGCTTGGACGATCACGTCTCGAGAGAGACATGACTGACTGGGCAGTATACTATCCCGTAGTATTTTGCCGTTATTTTTGCGGTAAATTGGTTACCAGTCAATAATATAGAACCCAATCTGTCATATTATTTGACCAAGAACTGAAGGTAAGAGACAGATTAACTCCTTTCCCAAGGGTATTTGTGCGTAACAGAAAGCGAGAAATTCAACTGAAATTCGAACTCGGCTCTACGATTTGTCATTCCGAGTCGATATCCACTGCACCACAACGCACATCCAAGAAAGAATAAAGAACAATTATTATCAAAGCATAAGAATCGAAAAGCTAACAAAGTAAAAGAAAGGAGGTAAAATTAATAAGAATGCACAAGAATAGAAATGTAAAAAAGAAAAGGAAAATGTCTTGAACGCCAAAGAAGAGAAATAAATCAGTCAGAAAGAAAAGATAAAGATTGAAAAATATATGGTGAGCTATAACAAGAATAAAAACGAAAAGAAATTAAGGAAGCACATACAGAGAAATGAAAAGAAACAACTGATATTTTATATGAATAAAAATGAAAGAAAGAATACAAGGTATCCATGAAATGAATGCCGAGTTCTCTAAATATACATGGATTGAAGAATGAGGAAAAAACAATCGTAATTAAAGATGTAAAGAGAATTGATATAAAATATATTGAATAGAAATTATATCAATAGTAACTGATAGAAATAAAGATGAATGCTGTTAAACCACAGATTAATATGAAAATTAGATTAGGAATCGAAATGATACAAATCATAACTGATATGAATAGAAATAAAGATGAATGCTATTAAAGCACAGATTAGTATGAAAATAGAGTAACAATAGAAATTATATAAATAGAAGATGGTATGAATAGAAATAAAGAAAAATTCTATGAAAAGACAGATTAATATGGAAAATAGTGAATAAATAGAAACTAAAAGATCTGTATAAATAATTTAGAATGATATAAATAGTAACGCATATGAATAGAAAAAATGATGCAAGCTATATAAAGAAAGGAAAGATTAATTTAGAAAGAGACTGAATAAAAACGAAAAGAACAGCATAATTAATTCAATAAACGCAATCGAATGATATATATAGTAACGCTTATCAAAAGAAATGATGACGAAAGCTATAAAAAGAAAGAAAAGTTTAATATAAAAAAGACTAAATAGAAAGAGAAAAGCATAAATTAATTCAATAAATTAAATAATTCAGAATTATATAAATAGCAACAAATAAGAATAAACATTACGATGGAAGCTATATAAAGATGAGATATAATAATAGAAAAATGATTTGAACGTTGGTATGAACACGCATGAAATTAAGACAAATATCAAAAGATTAACGGAAAGTTTTCAAAGAACAAAATTAGCCTAATCTCGTGAAATATTGTCAGGGCATGTATGTGAAAATAGTACCTGTACATAGTTAGTATTTAAATACTATGTCAGTCAGTTTAGATGCCATACGTGATACACGCTTGGGCGATCATGTCTCGAAAGAGACATGACTAACTGGGCAGAAGATTATCCCGCAGTAGGTTGCCATTGCTTTCTGCGCTAGACTGGTTGCCGACCAAGGCTATAGAACCCAATCTGTCCTGCTATTTAACCCATAACTGGAAAGAAGAGACGGATTAATACCTTTCCCAAGGGTATTTGCGCGTAAGTGAATACAATGGATTCAGCTGGAATTCGAACTCGGCTCCCCGGTTTCTCGTTCCGAGCCGATATCCACTGTACCACAACGCACATGTAACTAAAGTATTTAAATAAATGAATAAATATTGAATTTTCATCCTTATTAGATCCAAAGACCGTATTAGTTATATTCAAATTGTCTACTCTTCTCAACCTTATTTATTATCATAAATAAGAAACGATAAAGCCTGCGCTCAAATAAAGAAATAGCGATTTGCTTATCATACATTCAACTAAACATTGATGAAATAAAAAAAAAATCACCAGGCACATGTTTCACATTAAATTAGTCATTTAAGTGCCACACCTGAAAAACGTTTGGGTGATCAGGTCTCGAAAGAGACATGACTGACTAGGTAGAAGATTATCCCGCAGTAGGTTGCTATTGCTTTCTGCAGTAGACTGGTTGCCAGCCAAGGCTATAGAATACAACCTGTCCAGTTATGGGTTAACCATAACTGGAAGGAAAAAACGGATGAATACCTTTTCCAAGGGCATTTGCGCGTAAGTGAATGCAATGAATTCAACTGGAATTAGAACTCGGCTCCCCGAGTTCCCGTTCCGAGCCGATATCCACTGCACCACAACGCACATCCAGATCACATTAAATAAGTTTCACAAATAGTTGAACAGGACCTTGATATTTGGTGTGCATTTTTAAAAATCTTTTCTTTTTTTAACATTTACATATGTACCCTTTAAAATGTTGCTGAGCGTGCCGTGAAATTTTTTATTTCTCGGTGTTCCGTGACTTAAAAACGTTGAGAAAATTTTGTCAAGCAAAGTAATAGTTAAAGAAAGGAGAAGCAAAAGGAAAATATTGAAACTGGAAGGAAGGAAGGTACAGAGAATGAATAAAATAAAAGAAAGAATGCTAAAAGATGAAACAAATCAATTAAAAAGTTGGAAAACGAAGAAAGGCAATAAATAAAAAAACAAAGAAAATGGTGGTAAAAAGCTAAGCTGAAAAATGGAGAAAAACTGAGACAGACAGACATACAGACAACGAATGGAATAGAAAGAAAGAAAATGCACTTAGATTGAGACACTAAGGTATTAGTCCGCCTTTACATTAGCCTCCTCCCAAATCTAGAAATTTTTCTCGGTCCGACATTCAACAAGTCGATCCATCACATTCACCGCCCCCAAACACTTATCCATTCTCCTGACCTCATCACGACTTGCCCGCGCTTTTCAGCTAACCAATCAGAAAAGACCTAATTCTACTCAACCTTCCGTCATTCAAACATCCACTCTCTTTTATACCACAATACCCATCGTCTTCACCCCCAGCGCATCGCCCTACAACTCCCAGTTAACCATTTATTTAGCCATTCATTTATCATCATACAATTCGAGTTCTCTTCCAGGCGTCTTATTACATTTTTGTACAGCACATTCAATTCCCATTGCCTGCGTGAAGCCTCGCCTGTTTGTCTCGGAGGCCCAGCAATGAGCATCGGATCATTATGATAACCACGAGGGGCTTAAACGGTAGCTGACAAGAGATGTTGAAAAAAAAAACTTCGCACGAGAACCTGCGAGAGTGTTCCACTGGGATAATCGAAGATAAAGGATGAACTCAAAGAACAGCACTTCAGAATTATCTCACCTTAACCACTCTCCACCATAATAAAGAGAACTTCTAAAAATAAATAAACCCGTATAAAAATATTTTGTAATGTTAGAAAAATGTAGAAAGAAATCAACTTAATAGAAAAAATGAAATAGAAATGTAAATAATTCAATGCTAACAACAATACTAAAAAATAAAATAACTTAGTTCAATGAACGGGGGGAAAAAGCAAGTGGCTGGTATTAAGTAAAGGTTGATTTCGTCAATTGAAATCAAGTCATTGGGAACGGGAGGCCTTATTGTTGGCGAGATACGCTCTCGATTACTAACGGAAGTTTGTGCATTGGTTTCCGAGTACAAAGATAATCTAAAATCTTCACTGGGAGCAAAAAAAAAATAAACGTGGGGGCAGAAAAAAAAGAAGTGTATGCATAAGTCAAACAAAATCAACAAAACAAATTTAGATGTCAATGCCGATGGGAAATATCATTGTCTGTTTAAAATAGATACGGTGACTGAAATGTATTTTTTGTATTCAATGTGAACGGACAAATGTATTTTGCATTGAATAAGAGAAGAATAAAAGAATAGTTTGAATGACTGGCTTCATTCTTTTAAATACGTTTTTTTTTCTTTTTGTGTTCTCTGAGTGAGGGATCGACCCTCTCGCGATTTATCCAGTATCCAAAGTCTAAATGTTACCGTTATGGCAATACACACCAAAACCTAATATTGAAGCTTTTTCATTCTGATTTATTTAGCCTTATTTTTTGTTAATGTTTTTTCAATCTGCAGGCTGTCTATTTGTACAAAATATTGATTAGTTCTAATTGTATCAACAAAAATATCGGATACGATATAAGGATAATGTCTGCATTCGCGTCTTGAATTGTTATGAAATGAAGCATTTCAACCGATAATCATTTTAAAGTGAACATTTCTTTAATATCAATATGAAAATAATCGAAAATACATCTTATACGACCAGAAAATGAACACGCTTCTTTGATAAACCAGACAATGTATAATTGCTAAATGGTGGCCCAAAAATCACGAATGGTTGTTTTCATTTTTTAGTATATATATATATATATATATATATATATATATAGTTTTCTGTCCTGTACAAAGCTCGTTCAGCTTATCATTTACGAGTGTTGGAAGCTGTTTATCTTAAGATCTATCACCCAAACCTATGCAGGCATAAAGAGCGTTTTATTTGCTCTTTACAACTATTGGAGGGTCTGTGAATGTTATTTTTTTAATTATCACTCTTGTATCCACACCCACCTTATATTTTAATTATTTTGATTAAAAATTACTTTTAAACGAGGTCATTCTTATCCCGCTTTTTTTTTTTGTAAGTAAACTTTTATTGCTTTTCTTTTATTATTAACAATAGCGCCAATGAAGACATTTAAAAAGTGTTAGCCGAAAGGTTCCCCAGGTTTGCACAATGACGTCTTTATTGTTTAAGGCAGTATATAATGTGTGTGCTTGAGTTTTTGTTTTCTCTTTTTTTGTTACGCATATATATATATATATATATATATACACTTTTGATTGTTATAGTTACCAAAAATTCACAAAAATACCTTGAAATAGTAAAGAGTAAATTTATTCAAAAAAATTGCCATTGACTTCAACCACTACCACCGCTACCCAGGCAACGTCGAAATTCTCTGAGTGTCTCATCGATTCTTCTTCTTCTATGTGCCCTGTCCCTTCAGGACGTAGGCGATCATGGCTCTCCACATCTCCCTATCCCTTGTGGTTCTTGGTATGTTTGCTCCTGTTGCTCCTGGCAACCCCCGTTCCGTCATCCACCAGACCAGACCCTGCAAATATGTTATCCGCTGCCTTCCTCTGTCTCTCCTTCCTTCTATCTGACCAGTCAGTATCAGGTTCTCCAGGCTCTCTTCCATGTCCCAGTTACTTCAGTTGTCTCTTCCTGATGCTCAGCATCAATTTCCTTTTTGTTGCCATTCTTTCTAACACCTCGTCGTTGCATGTATGCTCAGTCCACGATATCAGTAGCATCCTTCTGTAGAACCACCTTTCGGCCGCTTCCAGTTTTGTCCTCATTTTCGATGATATTGTCCAGCATTCACTGCCGTATTGAAGAACTGACATCACGTAGCAGTCTAGCACTCTTTTCTTCGTTTCTATTGAGATTTTCCTGTGTGTTAGTATTTTGCACATCTTCTGGAACGCGTCCTTTGCCATGCCAATTCGCATTCGGTTCTCTGTGTCGCACTTTACATCTTCTGTTAGAACACTTCCTAGGTACATAAATTCTTGTACTTGTTTGATTCTGTTATCCCCCACCTATATTTGGCATTTTGGGTTGTATCTGTTGCTGATGACCATGCACTTAGTTTTCTTAAAGTTTATTTGTAGTCCCTTCTTGTCACTCTCCACTACTACTTCCTGTATGAGGTCTTGTAGTTTCCTTTCCGTGTCCGCAATCAGCACTGTATCGTCCGCATACCTTATGTTGTTCAGGTTGTGGCCTCCAGTAACAATTCCTGGCGTGTCAACTAGGGTCCTCAAAATATTCTCGCTGTATAGGTTGAACAAATCCGGTGAAAAGACATATCCTTGTCTTACGCTTTTTTCTATCTTTGTGTATCTACTGAGGTTGTTACCTGTCCGTATGCAGGCTGTTTGCTGCCAGTAGAGATTCTTGATTATTCTTGTCTTTCCCGAAAATGTCGAGTCTGCCTAGCATCTCCATCAATTCTTTGTGTCGTATTTTGTCGAATGCTTTCGCGTAGTCAATGAAGCAAATGTACAAGTCTTTCTTCATTTGTAATGCCCTTTCAGAGAGCCTCCTAACCATGAATATGGCGTTCCTTGTTCCAGTGTCTTTGACGAACCCGCACTGTTCCTGCCCTATCTCTGGCCTGATTCTGCTTCTCGCTCTACTCATCAGGATTCTGACAATCAGTTTTGTGATGTGACTCATCAAGCTGATAGTTCTGTGTAGTTCGCACTCGTTTGCACCAGGTTTCTTCGGCAGCGCTATAAATATCGACTTGCATAGGTCGTCTGGTATTATTCTGCTGCTATAAATTTCGTTTATTATGTCGGTAATCTTTTCTATGCCATATTCTTCTAAGGCTGTTAGCAGCTCTATCACTATGCCATCTGGACCAGTTGCTTTGTTTCTCTTCATTTTAGCCATTGCAGCTTCCACTTCAGATTTTAGTATTTCCGGTCCATCCATCTGCTTGTGTATTCTCGGTTGTTCTCTCTTGTCGCAAAAGAGATCCTTTATATATTCTTCCCATCGCTGGAGTATTTCCTCTTTCTCTAATATGATTGTTCCTTCCTTGGATTTTATGCATCCTGTTGAGGAGCAGGTTTTTTGTACTGTACTGTCTTATCTCTTTATGCATCTCTGCTTTGTTGTTCCTGCTCTCTACTTCTGCGCATTTGTTGTTGAGCCATTCCTCTTTGGCTTGTCTGCATTTGTTCCTTATCTCCCTGATAAGTTTTTCGTACTCTGCTCCGTGTATTGGCGTTATTTTTTGTCTCCTTTGCATCATGTGGAGGATCTCTTTTCTTCTGCGTCTGATTTCCTTTGGGGCTATGTTGTTCGCTGAGGTCACAATCGCTTGTTTTAGTGAATCCCATTTTGAGTATCCTTTTCCAATTTGTTCTTCATATTTCTTTCTCACGCTGTTATTGCATTCTTTCTGCATTGTGAGATCGTCCTCTAGCGTGTCGTATTGCAGCCTTGGTGATATGCTGGGCTTCTTCAGTCTTCGGAGTTTCACTTTTAGTTTGCAGATGACTGGGACGTGGTCACTTCCGCAGTCGGCACATAGTTATGTTTTGTATTGGACGTCTCATCGAGTAGGTTGACTAAATACTGGTATAATCCTCGCCTTCAGTTCATTCTTGGTGCTACACTGAGTTTTATTTTGTCTCTCGATTAAAGTGCACCGCAAATAATCAAGCAGGTTTCTGTTTGGTGAATTTGGTGGCCAGATATAATGTGTGATGGGGTCAGACAAGTTTTCTGACAGTCATGACTGTGCTTTTCCTAATTGTTTTGCATGGGGCAGAATTATATTACCAGATATTAGGTCTTTCAAGAGCTATTCTTGATGATGAGTCCTTCCTTCATAAGTTGCTTGATGTATGCCTCCGTGTTAAGCCTGAGACCATGTGTAAAGATAGACATAACATTTTTATCACTCGTGATCACTTCAAGCATCTTAGTAATCAAAATTATACTCATCCAACTTTTTAGAAAACTTTTGCACTGTCTCGAGAATGATTCCTAGACACTCTGAAATGTTCTTACTTGAAATTCCAGTGCGCTTACCATGCAGGACAACAAGCCGTTTCAAAATTTATGGCGTAGCAAATTGCGTCAAAATGCTATTTTTCTCTCACACACACAAACATATATCTCCGAGTGGATACAGAATGAAGAGAGAAAAAAGAAAAAACCTTTTTTCCTTCCAAAACATTAATTTAAAACAGTGCTCGTTATATGATGTATAGAGCTGTGTATATTTATTATAAATTATGTTTTAGAACATGTACATAATTTCTTCTATATATGTCCTAATTATGTACATGTTCTAAAACATAATTTATAACAAATATATAATCGTGTCACGCCAAGTAAGGCATTTTAGTGCCACCGTTGTGCAGGGGTTTACATAGAAGGAATGTTATAAAGAGTGAGAGGTTGCAGGCGGTATCAGGAAGAAAGTAGGAGAGGGAAGAGAGTACTGATGAGAGTGGGGTGGATGTAGAAAAACATGAGAGAGAGAGAGAGATGTAATTTAGTTACAGGAGATGACTATTGTCTTTACATTTAATTTCTTGCAGATTCTAACTGTCAGGAAAGCAAGTATGCGGAAGAGAATTCCACAGGCGGAAAGTGCGAGAAAAGAAGCTGGTGGAGTAGAATTTGCGTTTACAATTTATTGGTTTCACCGTAAAAGGGTGGGACCTAGTTGTTAATCTTGTGGGTCGAGGAAATTCGTATATATGGGGTACCAGTGAACTAAGTTCATCGGAGCAGAAGCCGTGAAAGTATTTGTAGAAGAGACACAGGGAAGTCGGTAAGAAAGCGACTGTATTGTAGCTGCCAAGACGGGATCGATCATATAAGAGATTCTCCGTTGGATCCGGTCGAGGACACCTAAGTTGATAGCAGGAGCACAAACCAAATATGGCAGCAATAGTCAATGCCTGGGCGGATGGTAGTCTTGTAGATGTGCAGGATTGTTTGGGACGGAAAAACTTCCTGGCCCTGCACAGAGAACCGACTTCCTTCGCAGCGGATTTAGCTATGGATTCTATATAGTTATTCCACTTGAGGTCTGGTGTGAGAGTTAACCCGATGAGGCGCAGTGTTTAACTTTCAGGGAGAGAAGTCTGATCCATGTTAATGGGCGAGAGGAACGATTGTCTGTGGTGGTTTTTAGATAGCAGCTTCGTTTTGGAAGCATTAAAATTTACGAGCCATTTCTTGCCCCAGTCCACTACGGATTGGGGGTCTTTTTCAAGCATGGCAGCGAGGTTTGCTTTTTCAGCCTCGGTAGATAGATATATTGTTTTCGATTTATTGGGGACAGATAAAGACACAAAGAAGGAATAGTTTACATAATTAGCAAAGACAGTAGTAAAAACATATACCAATAGAAGATTATCGGTATGACTAATAGTCCGGCTGTAAGTATTCTGCTGGAATAGATTATGCTCTCACTACCTGCAAAATGGTACTGCTTTGTTTTATATAGTTTGGACGAGTTCATGTATCATATGGGTAAGTTCCCATAACACCCCACTTCTAAGTATTATTTCTGAAGGTGACTTAATATTTTTTGAGTGAGGATTCACGACGAGAAAATCCGTCGTTTTTACTTTTACTACATAAACGACAGTGTTCCGGAGCCGTTTGCACTATTGGCCTGTCAAAAGTATCATAACTGACACCCTTCATTTCTTTTTCTTCAGGAAAACCGCTGTCAGTATCGTCCGACTGGCATTTTTTTATTTGATTTGATTTAAATGTCTTTTGGGAGTGAACTGCAGACTTTTAATCATGTAGATCATATTTCTTATTCTTTTTTCAAATGGACCTATTTCTCCAGAAACATTTATTATCCGGGAACATCCGAGTTTGGAGCGTTTCTTAGGTGCCATGTTTGTTTGAGAAGTTACCGAACAATGTCCTGATTTTACGTGGAAACAAACAATTGTGCTGGGGATAATGATTATGGTGTGTTGTCGTTGGGTGAGATTCTATACACTTTAAGGAATTGTTGTAAGGCTTTCTTCATAGCTCTTTTTAGCGTGTCAGCGAGGCGCTCGGCCTGTCCGTTGGATCTTGGCTGATATGGAGTAACCGTGATATGATTGATCATTAATATGTCTCAAAAAATTTCTTAAATTTGCCGATGTAAATTGTGACCTGTTGTCTGTCATTAAACAATCGACTACCCCAAATCTGGTAAACAGTTCGTGTAGGAAATTGATTATCAGTTCTATAGTGGGATTTCTAAATATAAAATCTTTAGGCCGCTTACAAAACTATCTACCACTATAAGATAGTATAATCCATTTAGTAGGCCTGCAAAATCTACATGAATACGAGACCATGGCTGGTCCGTTTAGGGCCAATAACTATATTTGATTCGTGGAACCTTCGTGCAAGTGCACAGCTTTTACAGAGCTTTACCTTTTTTTCTTTGTCCTTATCCATGTACCACCAGTAAACATAACTTCGTATGAAGCTTGTAATCCTTGGATGATCGGCATGGAAAACTTTCAGAATTCTTTTTAGTAGTGTTGTAGGAATGGTGTTTCGCTCACGATATAGCAGTATTTTTGTCGCATAGAGAAAAAAGTTCTGGTGTCTGTCCTTTTCAAGAATTTTGATTTCAGTTTGCTTGATAAACTCATCTTATAGAGCTTCTCGCTTTATCTCACCAAGAGTTACAGGAAATCCCCTTACTGTGTTGTACAATGTAGTTTTACATTCTCCTGTCCGGAGAAAAACTGCCACAATATCTTCAAGAGATTCTGTGTTTCAGGATTAATTTGGACAGTTCGTCGACATGGCAGAGATAGGAAGTCCATTTTGAATTTATAATTTAATAGGACTTTTCCCTATTTCCGCAATTTATTTGCTGTATGCACAAGCAAATCGTTCTTTTTTTTTTGTAGGACCTAAGGTTCTCAGTCACGGTTTAAAGTCCGTCTGCAAAAGTGCATATTGTGAATGTACCGGTGGAATTTTTTACTGCGAAAAAATCCCTAAAGATCCCTCAATTTGCAAGTAATTGTTTTCAGCAAGAAGAAGCGTTCCCGAGGTATGATTATTAGTTCGTGAGATCCCTCTGACATAGTGTGCAGAATACATGCTCTAATATTATTACTGGCAACTATAATGTTCAAGTCTGGGTTCTACTAGGTGAGAAACAAATCTGACGTTAGGACTTCCTTTATTTTGACGAATGCATCTTGGCATTCAGATGTCCTCTCCCAGTTTTTGTCTTTTGTCAAAAGTTTGTTTAAAGGGTTACGTAAGCTGTGCATAATCGGTATAAACGCCTCGTAGTAATTTGCCAATCATAATAATTTTGCAAGGTAGATACATTTTCTGGTGCTGGCATGTCATTGATTTCTGTAGCTTATCTAGATCTGGTCTTATGTCCTTTTATCGAAAAAGTGCCCCAAGTATTTAATTTTCTCCTTAAAGTTGTCACATTTAATTTTTTTCAATTTGAACCCGAACTTCTAAATTTTGGAGAACACTTTATGCACATGTTCTTTATATTTTGAGTGATCATTAAGATGTGGTCCAAATATGCAACCGAAGTCAGTCCTCAGAATATGTAAAAATGTCTATTGTGCTCTGTGAGAACACATTTTCGTTTTCATTAATTTGTCCCCAGTTTGCCAGTTTAAGCAAGATCCTTTGCTCTGGTGGTGTTTGAAGAATAATTTCATCGAGTTTTTGATGTCTGACTTTTTTTCAATTGTATTACCCTGAGCAAGGCGGAAACGCCACAGATGTGCAGTGGGCTACATAACAGTAAAAAGATTGGGTAGAAGAGAGTGAAGAGAAAGACGAACCAGTTAGAAAGGAGCAAGAGAAGGATGGGAATACAGGTGTGATGTCAGTTGCAAAGGTGGAGAGAAAGGAAAGGATATACAGGGTGGTGAAGAAAGAACTAGAGTCAATGGTTAAGAGTTGTGTATTGACACTGAATTTAAATGCCTGGAGGTTGTAGCAGTCAGGAAAGCATGAATATGGAAGCGAGTTCCACAGGTGGGAAGTGCGAAAAAAATCTGCAGGAGTAGAATTGTCGTCTGCATTTCTTTTTGAAATTCAAGGCGTTCTTTTTCAAGTTGCTTTAGTCTTTCAATTCGTTTTTTTTTTTTTTTTTGCCGTTTGCTTTTGAATTTCAAGTTGCTTTTGTTGCCATTTAAGTTCCTGTTGGTTTTGATGTTCCCGTTGGAAGAGAAGAATTTCGAGTATGGCGGATGTAAATTCGTTCATGTTTATCCTGTTGTTATTTTTTTTTTTAGTATTACCCGAATACAAATTCAAATGAAAACTGTTCTTTTCTTTGAATAACAAAAATAAACTTTAGGTTTTTACTCAATGACCAAATAACAATTAATGGAAAGGGAATAACTTTAATTTCTTACTCACTTGAAGAATCACGTTTACTCGAAAAAGATGAATTTTCGTAGTTTAGTGGCTCCTGTTCAAGTTCAGTGTAAATTAGTTACTTCATTTTTTTTTCCGGATTACCAAATACTGTTGAAAAAAAAACAAACAAAAAACAAAAACGTGTGATAGAAAAAAGAATTCCGTATGTTTAATGTTAAACAAATACTGACAATTTTCACGCAGTCTTTTTGGGGTCCGCAAAGTTCCTAAAGTCGCCAATTTGCTGTGGCCTTGTTTGTGCCAGAAAGACAAAGAACGAACAGCTGAACCAATATATTTAACAAAGACAGTAGTATAAACATATGCCAGTGAGATACAATCAGCGTGACTGTTAATCGGTCTGTCAGAGCGGACAATATTCCAGAAATTACCGCTCTCGATATTTCCTACTGCACCCACCTTGCAACGGATGCTACACAGGGTTAGTTTTTGTTAGGTGGGTTTATCAGCAGTACCGTAGAAAAATTCGCAAACCCACTCGGTACTTCCTCTTTGGAGGACGACTCCGGCTCCGGGCAAAAATCTCGGCTCCCCCCCCGAAGAAGTGGTAAAGCATGTGGAGGTGGCCTTCTGACGTTTTGGCACCATTTGGCCTAATTTTTCTCAACGGCATGTTCGGACAGACATACAACCAAGCCGTTCTCTGTCGGAGGACAGAGACGAAAACCAAATTCCAGCCTCGACTTCGAATTTAACAAATTCTAGTTTCTGCTGCAATAGATCCCGCTTTCACTTTTTGCAAAGCAGGACTGCTGCATATATAGTTTAGACGAGTTCATGCGTCATATCGTTAAGTTCACATAACTAATATATATAGGATAGTTATATATAATCTAAAAATATTTATAAATGGAACTTTCTCTGCGTGTGTGTTCGTTGCCTATGGAATCCGAAACGGCTTAACCGATTTTCTTGAAAGTTTACACAGTTGTAAGATATTGTCTGCGAGTGTTCTTAGCTAGGTTTTGTGTCGAGGTACCCACCGATAAATATCAAAAATTGATAATCGAAAAAATCGTGTTATAGAAGGAGTGGTCCGATTTTAATCAAATTTGATACACTCATAGACAAAGACATAAAAAACGATATTCAGAAATTTCAAGGATGCAGTTCTTACAATACTACAGAAAATCGATAATACATACACACACACACACACACACACACACACACACATATATATATATATATATATAAGGTAAGATGTTTGTGTGTCTGTTTAACTGTCGGTATGTTTGTATTTTTTCAGCCCTTTTATTTTAGTTTTTAAGTAGGTATAATTGTAGTTCTTAGTCTCAGTCATAATACCATTTAATCAGAGGACTTATTTAGCCTTCAAAATTCAGTTTACGACGAAAAAACGTATTTGATACCGATACCAGGAAATCAAATTTTGACTTACTTCCATTCATTTTTCTTTCAATCTACAGTTTTGCTTTAACTGAAAAAACTATTTGCTTTTTAGTCTTTCGTGCCAAAGTCCAAAGAGTCTGAGCTCCAGGTTCATGGATTGGTTTTAAAGCTTTCATCACACCCGAGCAAGGCCGGACTATACTGCTAGTTTTTATAAATTAAAGAGAAGAATGAAAAGTAAGAATCTAAACGAATGCCTAAAACACATGGAAAATATTTCCTCGTTTAAAATTCACAATGTTTCTCTTGGGTATGCATAATTAGTCATATCAAAATAAATATACATCTAGTCTAATGAAGTCTTAAATGGCAAAATCCGTCATACAAATATGTTGACACTTCGTTTTATTTTATTTTTTTATATATGGTGTACAAAAATACTTTAATGGTGGTTTTTCACCCCTAAAATAGAACAAAATCTCTATAAACATATGTCCGCAGATCCTTCATTTCTGAGTTATTAGGTTTAAAGTATGCGGTTGACGATTTTAAATATACAATCGGTTTTCGTCGATCCTTAGTTTTTGGTTTTGATCCTCCCTCAGCAACGTGACGATAAACAGTAGCAAATATTCGATGACTCGGTTGCCTTTGGTCTGGAAATGCAATCCGGTACAGCCGTAAAACCTCCTGTCAATTACCATTCACGCGGCTGTATGTAAAATTACAATCAGCCTGATTACCGGAAGAATATCCTGCCATTGTTAAACGGAACACTTCTGTTAACTCACAACTACACATAAGATAAACGTTGAAGATGACTTAGCCACAAGTTTATAGAGAATGACAAATGTGACCTATTCTTATGCCCACACGGCGCCATCGACCATAAACTTTCTTTAAACTTAACTCAGAAACGAACTATTTGCAGACATATGATTATATGAAATTTTGTTATTAGGAACAAACTCTCATACTACGTAAAATATTTTTAATGCACTAATATATATATATATATATATATATATATATATATATATATAATGTAATATGAACAAAGTAGACGTCATGGTACATCTTACACCATAGGAACTTTTTGGCTGACACTTTATCAAAGGCATACGTTGGCAAGATTCAAATAAGAATCAAGGACACATTAATATAGCGTTTGAGAAGTTCGAGTTGGAACTCGATTAAAAACTATTCTAGTAAAAAAAAAAAAATTTAAATGCCAGGGAGTGTAAACATAAAGTTCAAAAACAGTATTAAAAAAAATACAAAAGGACACTCACAGACATCCATCAAACGCAAGGAGCGAAAAAAGTGATCTTTTTGTAAACTTTGTTTACACCCTATCATATTTTAATTATTTTTTATTAAAATTTGTTTTTTCTGTGTTTACAAATCTCTTTTTATCAGACAGATCTGTTTCGCTGTATCACAGTTCATCAGTACGGTTAGACATTCGATTGCTAATTTACCCAGGATTGAAACCCGACTGAATGGCGTCAGTCGGCGATTATACTTTCGAGATATGGGCGCTCCATAGAAGGAGGCAGACTTTTAGCGTATGATGTATCATAGGCCAGTAGTTATCTATATATATATATATATATATATATAACATTTAATTAAAATTCATATATTTTACATTGCGACACGGAAAGTTCTGTTTCGGGCCTTTTAAACACGTCATCAGGCAATGTTAAATCATTGTTGTGAAAATGATTTTCATTGGAATATAAGAAACAATTCATTTGTTATTTATAGATAAGCGAAAACAGATAAATATACGTATCTGTTCACTTTAACTAATCAGGATAGATATTTACTTTAAATTTGAAAAAAAGTTTATATTTTATGGAAATATATGATTTCTCTTTTCAATTTTAGCGGCTAAAGTGTCATCCTTTTTAAAAACTAAAACAGACTAGTCTCCATTTCCGATGATATAAGCATTATTGTTACAATTTTTTACTTAGGTTTTCTCTGTATCAAAACATTTTCTAAAAGAAAATAAGGAAGACTTTTTATATTTTTGATTTAACTTAAAGGAATCTTTGGTCATAATTGTACTATTATTTCAGTTTACAATGCATGTTGTTCAAATTTTTTCAAATAACATTATTTAAAATATCTATTTATTAATGCGAATTAAAATTAATTTTATTATTTTTATAAAACCTATTACATTTTAATACAATTCTCAATATAATACAATCTTTTGTATACCTATATAATTATAAAAAATAAATATCAATTTAATTATTTTAATATTCATTTAAATATTACTTTTATAAAACAAAATTATTAGATATATTCAAGTTAATAAACATTTTTATCTTTTTCAAGAATTTTTTAAAAATATATTCTAAGGTGAACATTTTGTAATGTCTACTTATGACATTTATTTCATTAGGTTTTCACCTGGATATATATATATATATATATATATATATACCTCCATGTAATAATGTTACAAAATAATCGTAAAACATTGGCGAGACGATGATATTTTAACACGATTCTGAATGCAGCATTGATCAAAACTAACAATCTAATGGCGCCAATTCTGGGTAATGTGACGAGTGAAGCGGAATTTCCTACATCCATGATGTTTAATTTTAGGTCGACACACAAACGTGTTAACGATCGGTGTAAATAGCCCTTTCTCAATAGCAGCGCGCGAACTTCGAATCTGACAATTATACATGCTAAAATTCATCCGACTTCACAGACTACTACTTCTATAGACATTTAACAAACGTCAAACAGAGATTCATAACTATTTTAATCTTAGTGAAATATTTGCTTTCACTCTAGATATAGCAGTCTGCTAGATTCGCCCGTATTCTGTGTTCTTATTTCTTTTTAGAACCTCATATTATTCCAATAAATCTCCGACAAAATCTCCAACAAAAATAATCATTGCTGTCTTGACATTTAAATGCAATAAGCGTAATGATATCTATTCCTTCGCTCTCACGATTAATATAGACCTCATTTCCCGCAGTTATCATTTTGTCCACACTTTGCAAAGTTCTTAAACATGTTTTTTCCGCCTATTCCGACCCTGAATTTATGATAGCTGCTCTTAATGACGTTGCAATTCCATAACTGCGCATTACCGTAGCCTACTGCTGCGTGGTATTTTTTAATATAAATATCTTATTCGCAATTATCGACATCCTTAAATCAGAGCATAATTATATTTTTCAGAAATTATTTTTCCCCTTGGACATTTACGTCTCTTTTAAAATGAAAAAAATGTTGCACAGTTATATTGTCCAAACCATTTTATTTTGTGAATTTTTATCAATGCAGAGCATAATTTTTTCTTTTTTTTTTTTTTTAATCGTATCACCCTGAGCAAGGCGGTAATGCCACTGATGTGCAGGGGGCTACATAAGAGTAAAAAGATTAACTAGAAAACAGTGAAGAGGAAGACGAACCAGTTAGAAAGGAGCAAGAGAAGGATGGGAATACAGTTGTGATGATAGTTGCAAAGGTGGAGAGAAAAGAAAAGATATACGGGGTGGTGAATGAACTAGTCAAGTGGATAATAAATTGGACTCTTGATACACAACAGAGGCAGTTTTCAAAACAGATAATGCAGTCATTATTTTTGTAAAGTAAAAACACACACACACACACACACACACATATATATATATATATATATATATATATATATATAATTATGCTCTCATTACGACTGAGCTCTCTAGAGAAGAAAATTAAAAAAACTGTTTCCACATCTGCGATATATGCGTTACTCTGTTAGTTTAGATTAGTTTTAAAGCTTTCATTACACCCGAGCAACGCCGGGCTATACTGCTAGTGCATAACAGAACCAACACTACTACTTCTTTTATGACGAAAAACGCCTTAGTAAATGAATACTAAAAAGATTTACTGAGCAAAAAAAAAATGAAAAACACAAATAGCAATGTAAAAATAATTGCCTGAATCGAGAACATAGCAAGAGAAAAAAAGGGGACTTTAGTGATCAAATATTGGTTAGAACTACATGAGAAGGAACTTGGGGAGAGCCATGATTACCCTTCAGTTTCATCGTATGTTATTTATTTTAATATGTCGAAAAATAATTCGACCTATCAGAGTGAGCAGGATTTCAAAAGAAAACGTACTTCCTTTGCAACCCTCCCCGTTTAGGTCAGGTAACAATATAAAGCACTTAAAAAGACATCCACTACTAACGATGGGAAGATCTTTTATCATGTCTTCTCCACCTTCTACTCATCCTGCTAATCTTGAAAGATGGCTATAAATACGGAGATAAATTGGGCATTCGCGCATTAGAACCCTCATACTACAGACACGGTTGCCTCACTCTGGTAAGTCCTCATTACTTCCGACAAATAAGGCAAAGTGTGATGAGTTAATTAAGCAGTGTAGAATGAGGTCTTCATTTTCGACTCTAAGGTTAACTGCCAATATATTGAAAATATCTTCGGCTTGAAATCAAGTATTTTCACCGCTGCTCAAATAATTTTAAAAGAAGCATGAATAAATAAATAACACACAGAGAAATCAATTAAGAACCCGTGATTATTTGTTCTGGGTAGCAAAAAAAAATGAAAATGAATATGGCAAAGCCAATGTGTGAAGTTTTGTTAATAACAAGGAAGAAACAAAGCTGAATGGTGAGATTACGATCGGTAGCAGCTTCAATAAATCAAGTTTTGTTTGGCATTCGCTAAAGCAAAGATTAGAACTCCGAAAGCTGGAAAAGCAAACAAGCAGATAAGAGAGAAAATAATAAATTCTTTGGTAATGAAAAGAAAGTGATACTTAAAAATAAAAAAAATAAACACAGAAGAAATATTTGTGTATAATCATTACTTTTCATCTCAGAGAATCTGTTGCATCAGTTTCAAGCCACAAAGATGAATTCAAAGAACACATTTTTTATTATAAGAGACCTGACAAAAACAACAGCTTGTAGATAAGGCGAGCCATTATATATTGCACACTGACAGTTAGCTGCCAAATATGGTTTCACCTGATTTTATTTTTCATTTCCATTTTTTTTCTTTTTTGTTCTTTAGAAAAATTCAAAATTTTAAGCGTATTTAATTTGAAAAATCGTGCAAACAATTTTGGCAAATTTAACCGGCAGTATTTGTCTGTTTAAATTTTTTATTATATTTTAAAATGTTTTATTAAGACAATTTATATTAGGATCAAAATTATGTATTAACTGTCTGATGTTTTGCTATGTTTCGTCTAAGCGTATTATACATTTTACATAACTGTAATGAACTGAGTATTTCTGCATTGCAGAAAAGATTTTGTTGGCTGCAACTGACTTCACTTCAAATAGACATAATATTTAAATGTTAAGCAGAAAATCGTTTATCATATAATATTTAATAAGTTTATATTCGAGAAAATGTTAGACAGGAGTCGTTGTCTGAATTCTTGTGTGTATATATATATATATATATATATATATATATATATATATACATACATACTAACATCATAGCCCGAAATTGCCCCTGAAACTCAGAACATTTAAAATTCGGTTATATACAAAAAATAATTATATAAAAATTGTTTAAAAATTGTTCAAAATTTCCATTAAAAAAAATTCTATTTACTTTTCTTTTGCGTAAACGTGATTTGATGATTTGTGTGACATTGTAAATACCATTGCGTTTGTTTTTGCTTCAGAATTACGAGAGAAATTATTTACAATTTGTTGACTAAATGAATTTAACATAAAAATAAATATTATATATTTAGTTTTACTGAAATTAGAAATCATCCCTTGTTCCCTGTTTAGGATGTAGTTTCCGGCTTTCTCTTTTCCAATCTCTTCACTTTTCTTTTTCATTTTTTTCTTTCAATTAGAGTAGATAGACTAAACTATCGCACGGTTCACACTCCACCCACGTCTATTGGACAGGTATAGAGGCTCATCCCTTTTTCCCTGTTTAGGATGTTGTTTCCGGCTTTCTCTTTTCCAAATCTTTTCACTCTTACGTAAGCCCCTTGCACTTCAGTGGCGTTACCGCCTTGCTCGGGGTGATATGATTAAAAATAAAATAAAATAAAATAAAATAAAAACTATTACGTTCTCAGTTCAGAAATTTTCGAAGAATATTTTATTCGCGTTTGGCACGTGTGATTTGATTTCTGTGACGTAATCAATCAAGCATCTTAGATGTTTTACGGAGCAAATGTAAACAATCGGATACATTGGCCAAAAAGTGCGAAAGAGGAAATTGCTGAACTTAAACTCAAAAAGTATGTGTCGACCTGGCTTACCTGTAGAAAGTTTGAATGGCGGAGCTTAAAAAAATGTAGGCGTGCATAGGAAACAGACTTACAGATAGCTTTATATATATATATATATATATATATATATATATATATATATATATATAACGGCTGAAACGTGCTGAATATGGCAATAACTACGTGGACAACAGTCCGGGAATAGTACATAATCAACAATATTTAATCTTAATCGCAGGATTTTAGACAAATATGGGAAAAACTTTGTTCTCTCATTCTGTCGATAAGTCAATTTACAGAGAATGTCGTGAAAGCATTGGGAGTTTTTGACCCGCATTGAGTGGAAAGAGATGATGTAGAACATTCTCAATGGTCTCTGCTTGGCTTTCCATCTCAAATGGGTGTCTAATCTGAAATATAATTTTCAATTACGTAAAACAATAGTTTCACACGATGACAATAGTTACTAAGAAGTATAAAATGTGAGAAAGTATTATATTTGTCGCTCATTGGCAGAACAACAGTTAAAAAACAAAGAAAACGTAATATTGTGTAAAAATATATAACAACTATTTATTTTACGTATGTTTCAAAGTAAAAGAAGGAATTAAATTCTTCGGATGATTGTGTAAAATCACTCCATCAGTCAGTCAGTTAAGTACCATACCTTATACACGCTTAGGCGATCATGTCTTGTGCGAGACATGATTGACTGGGCAAAAGATTTTCCAGCAGTAGATTGCAATTACTTTTTGCGGTAAATTGATTTCCAACTAAGGTCCCAGAACCCAATGTGTTCTGCTATTTAACCATATCTAGAGGGGTAAGTAACGATTTACTAACCTGCTCCAAAGAGATTTTTGCATAAGTGAATGCAGTAAATTAAAGTGTTCTTCGAATTCGGTTCTCCGATTTCTCGTTCCGTGTTGATATCCACTGCAACTTCGTTTAAAAATAAGTAAACATCATCTGCATTTTTCTGCTCGTCATAACCATTGCTACTATGTCACAAAAAGTAATATCCTAGACATATAGTATTTAAATTTATTTGATTTATACATGATATCATTTCTAATCCATCAGCAATATTTATCGAACAACATCAAAAGGGAATCTCACTAAAATAGAAATAATATATTCTTATTCTTGTTAGGAAAAGATTAGGCAACCTGATACCGTTAAGATTAACATGTATAGACAGTCTCAGTTGTACCAAACTTCAGTTGAGTTAGTTTCTCAAAATTATATAACGAGTGTGACGTTGTGAGAACGTTAAACATTTTTGGAACAAGAATTCAGCTTTATTTTTGTTTCCTGTTTAGGACTGAGATTCCTGTTTCCTTTAAAGTCTCCGCTTAGATTCTGAAATGTCATTTCCTATTTATTTATTTTCAATAGGAGTAGATATGTTTGCCTATCACCCAGTTCAAACTTCTGTTTATTCTTTGGAAAAGGATTATATGTTTATTCCTTGTTAACTGTTTAGGATTGTGTTTTTGCTTCTAACGTCTCCACCTGAACCCTGAAATGACATTAACTATTTTTTCTTCAATAAGCGGACATAAGTTTGCATATTGCTCGCCTTATACTCGTCTCTGGGCTTTTAAATTTATCAGTTGTTTCCTATTTAGATAAGGCTCCCGATTCCCGGTTTCTTTTAAAATCATTTTACTTTCTTTCATTTTCAGTGGCCCTGTCCGTATTTTTTTATTTTTATAATCGTTTTGACCCTACACCAAACAGGACCGCAACCGTTGCGCAGGGGTTTACAGTGAGAGAAAATAAAAAAGAACAAAATACAGAGGATATAAAAAAAAGGATAAGAGAAGTAGATAGGAGATGACAACTGATGCTGCATTTAAACTTTTGGAGATTGTAGCTATCAGGGAAGCAAGTATACGGAAAGAGTTCAAGATGCGAGAAAATAATCTACTAAAGCAGAAGTAGTGTTTACATTTGACTATTTTGACGGTAAAACGGTGGGGCATATATGCCAATGTAGCAGTATGAGTAAATTTATGTGGTAAGAGCAGAAGCTGTGAAAATATTAGTTGCACTATTATTTCGCTTTGGGTGAATTGATGTACAGACTTATTTTTTAAATTTATACACAGCAAATATGGTTTAGAAATATGTTATATATACCCTGATTAAGAGTCTGCGAATATATGTCTAGTGAATATTCCAATATTTTTATTTACGCTACTAATTCTAGTACGTCACTGTTTAAAATCATCATGCTTAAATATGAAATCCATTCTACGCAGCTAAGAAAAAGTGCCTTCTGCCACTACAGAAGAGAATATACACCCTTTAAGACAAAACAAAAAAAATAATTATGTATCATTATTTCCCTAACAAAAGGAAAGATAACTTTTGACAGCGTGAAAAGAAAAATCTATTTAGTCTTAGTAACATTTAATAAAAGAAAAAATGCGTGATATTTTTGTCAGATAATTCTGGCGATTTATTTTCTGACAAAATGAAAAATGATTTTCAATATTTTATTTTGATCAATTCAGAAAATCGATTCTATTAAAATGCATATTACGAATTTCTATTTAAAAAACGAAAATACTGTTAAAAATGAGGTATTAATTATTCGTATAATTTTTTTTTTCATGCGAAAATTGAAGAAGGAAAATTAGCGATGATTTGCATTATGATGACAATGTAAAAAAAATTGTGAGCTAGAATTTTCATTTTCAATTACAAGATATTGGACAATATTTTTTTAAGAATTGAAACGGTCATAATTCAAGATTGCATACACAGCTACAAAAATACGTTCAAGCGGAGAGATACAAGATAATCTGCTAAGCGGTAGTTAAATGCGACACAAAGCCGAGCTCATACACAAAATACATGTCTCTTAATTTAATAATTTTAATGCTTCACACGTTATAGGAGTGGTTACCCGTATTTGAATAGACTTTGGTTTATCCAAAAGATTTATATTTTGTCTAAGAAAGCAGTCGGGCGTTAGAGACGCTATTTTGATACTTGGAATTAACGCTTATTTCTCTGGATACTGTTTATTTTCTTTTTATTTCTTTGTCATTTTTCCCATTTTTTTCCTTTTTTTCTCATTTTTTTTCTTTTCATTGTTTCTGTTTTTTCTCTTGCTTCTTTCCATTAATCAATCATCTACTTTTTCTTTATCCTTGCTTTTTTCTATTCTTTGAGGTTCTTTTTGAATGAGCGAGAATTTTTTCGTAAATAATTGTTACAAATGTCTATTCTAAATATGGACATGTGAGCGTCTGTGTAAAATAATTTTTGGCAGGGATAATTTGAGGATCAACTGTTGTACTATTTGGGTCAGACGAGCCGCAATAATATCATGATGCGCTGAAATATGTATTACCCATTGTAATTAATCAAAAATCTTTTCTAAATTATATATATATATTGGGCGTGTATATACGCGATAAAAAGCCTGCCTTCTTCTATCGCCGACTGACGCCGATTCGGCCGGGTTTCAATCCTTGGTTAGAACGCGAACGGAGTCTAAGCCGTACTGATGAGCTGTGATACAGCAAAACAGATCTGTCTGCGGATGACACTAGTATATATATATATATATATATATATATATATATATATCCTGCTGGATAGCACACATTTTCGTAATAAAAATTTATCGTAAATAATCAGACCGGTAGCTATAAATATTAAAATACTGTTTAATTAAAAACAGAATATCTACTTAAATACGAGTATCGGTAAAAATAATGGTCAAAATAATATATAAATCCATACATGTATATATGGATTTGCTTTGAATTTCCAGGAGCGGTTAGCACTTGTGTCCGTTTTAATAGTTGATGTGATTGTGTACTGGCTTTTTCGTTTCTATTATTAATGCATTCATTAATTTTAGCATTTTTTCTCGTGTAGATGAATCTATTATAACTAATTTCTCCAAGTATGTTGCTGATGGAGTTTGATAGGTCTCTTTATTTAAATGAGTACTTAGTGACTCTAGTTAGAGAGGTGCAACGTGAAACTTCTGATAATCATGTAGCGATGTGTTCAATATAATTATTCTTCCTTAAAGAACATGTGGATCCAGAAATAAAATTGGCTCTGTGTAATTTGGATTATGCAGGTGAGGCGTTGTTAAGAGCAGACTTAAAATATTTTAAAACCAAGCTACAATAGAAACTTACAAACAGTACCAATAAAAAATGAAAAACCTGTAATCATTAACATTATTTCAGAACATGGCAATGTGCTGAGCATGTTTTGGAAATCAAAAATCATTCCTCATACTTGATGCACACACACAGAGACATATATATATATATATATATATATATATATATATATATATATATATGAGAATGCCAACCCCTATATATAGAGAGTATAATCTAAAAGATTTTATCGAATTAATATAAAATATTAAATAGATAAAAATAGAGAGCTCACTAAATATTATTTAGAGCAATAAGAAAATACTGAGAGGAAAACTCAACGTATAATTAAACTCTTATGAATCCAGAATTTATTTTGGTATTTATAAAACTTAGAATCTGCTTCTTTCATGCCGTAGAAAAATAAATAAATATTAAACACACTCAGAATATTCAAAAAACGGTTTTTAACAGAGGGAAATAGGTAAGTGAAGAAAATTTTGTGTATACAGTATAGTCGGCAGTGTCACAAAGTTAAGTATACATACATCAGATAACGCATAAACACAATATGAAAGCACAGAATAAATAATACATCAAATCACACAAAGCAAAAAATTGAGGTGAAAATAAAACAAACGCAAAAAAGAGGTTAGATATAGACATAAAGAAAATGATCAGAACGATACAAAATTATAAGAGCACATATAAGCACACAATAATAACACAAAGAAAAAAAAGAATGAAAAGAGGACAGACAATATACTTACAGTCACAAATAAATAGCTTTAATAAAGTTTTAGATAATATATATATTTAAAGAATTTTAAAAAAGCAAAGAATAAAAAGGAAAAGTTACCAAGAAAAGATATTTTACGAAATGAGATTGATAAAAATTTAATACAAAGAAGCCAAATAATGTAGAAAAAAGAATACAAAGAAATCTGAACAAGATTCAAAATAGATTAAAAAATATTAAAAATAATAAAAAATAAAGAAATTAAATAACCAATAAAGGATCAGATTCGCTATAGTTAAATAACATCTAAATTTTCTTAAAAAAAAAAGAAGTTGTCTGAGATTTAAGATGGAGCCTAGCAGAAGGAATATTTATGTTTATAAAATCTGTTTCTAATGCCGGGCAGAAATTCCAAAATATATATTCTTGTCTTTATCATATTTCCAAAATATATTTTAATTTTTATCACTTTCCTTAGGAAAAATAGAAAAATAGTAGCACTGTATATGACTATTTCATATATGCTTATACCATCAACTTGACAGTTATCGTTAATTCTCCAGTTACAAAGGGCTTTTATACTTATTTGGTAATTATTAAAAAATTGTCTAGTATTTTATTTTTAAGAGAATTAATGATGCAAGGGATATTGCTAGTAGAAGAATAACTAAATTCTATTTTTATTATTAAAATTCTTACTTTGTGGGCTGTGAAAATTAACATATTTATTTATCATTGTTAGAAAATATTAACCAATATTAATTTTAGAACATTGGCAAAAAGTGGGATTGAACCATGATACTTTCTTTTTTTCTTATTTTTAGCCCTATTAATACCAGTTTCATTGAGGGTATTTTATATAGAATAATTCCTGTACAAATCCCCATTTTTGTGAACATTAAGGCTTTTATTTTTTAATTATTCTCCTATTGGAGGATAATTTATTTATCCTAGAGTTAACTGTAGTGAAAATCTGTTTATAATATACACATCTAGTTAAAAATACAAAAACAAACAAGTATTCAATAATGGTAAATAAAATAGTAGAAAGTATCAGTATTTCCTCACTTTATGACTAGAAAAGAAAACACTCGATCAAAAAAAGTATTGCATTTTATCTTGTCAGTCGTCTTGTATATAAGTAGATATACAACAAAATGACATCCTCCAAATGTTGCTTTCTATTCAACATAAACTATTGTTAACTATTTCTATTTTTTTTTTAATCGCCACGAAGTTAGATCGCTTCGGGGACTTTCAGGTGGTTTTCTTTGAAGCGCTGAAAATGTGGCTCTGAAATTTTAGAACTATAGCAGTAACGATGCCCTATGTGTGTGTATGACAGCGAAATTCCGAAAGATGAAATGAGCAAATAAACTGTTGCAATAACGAATTCACCAATTTAAAAAACAAACACACTTTCAACAGTAAACACACGGTTTATCTTGATCCAAGACATGATTGCAAATGATAATTCTCACCATTTTTTCAGAAATTATCTAGATAAAGATATAATTTTTACATCCCTAATTTCATGAGTAGCATACAGATAAGTTTCAAATCTAGAAGGTTTTTACTTGGCACCCTGTATCTAAAATCTTAATTACTTTTGGGTTGGTTGTTTTTGTTTTATGTCATATCAAACACTGCGGTTCATTTACTACCAACTAAATTTTTATTTATTCATTGCTGGTAATACATCTTTCTTTCAACAATTTATTGTTGTTTTTATATAAGTTTTTGTGTCTAGTAATACATTTTCTTTTCAAGTATCAAGATTCATTAGGATTTGTTTTTAAGGACAGGGTCCCCAAGTTCTACCCTGTTATTTAACCCATAACTAGAGGAAAAAGACGGATTACTACCTTTCCCAAGGGTATTAGTGCTTAAGTGAATGCAGGGTATTCAAACTGGAATTCGAACTCGGCTCACCGATTTCTCTTTCCGAAACGCACATCCGTCACTAAACGCTTGCAGCACCTCATTTGCCCAAGCAGTCACCCATCTAAGTACTGACGAGGCTCAACGTTGCTTAACTTCGGTGATCGAGGGAGAACCGGTGTATTCAACGTGATATAGCCGTAAGCCTCTTAAAATTAGGATAATTTTGCAATTGACTTGAAAAAAATATAGACCTGACTAGATAATTTGAATATGACATCAGGATTGTGATCGGTAAACAGAATCATTTTATACAGTAATTTGCAGCAGCACATAAGAAAAAATATCGACAGTTGCATTAAAATATTTTTGAAATCGTCACTAAAATACTTAGGAATTTGGTCATTCGTGAAGAAAATACCCTTTTTGTTAGCCTTTCCTTGATGTTCTCAACCCCTTTTTCGTACTTATCATTTTCTTTTTTAATCTTAAAATGTCTGTTTCAAGTACTCAGAATGTAGGATAACAATGGCATAAAATGCCTCTTGCAATCCATTATCTTTTCAAATTTTGAATCTTAATATTATGATAAATATATAGAGGAATGGAGAAACAATGACTACGAATACAACAAATGTCATCAATAACAACGGGAAAAGCAAATAAACATAATATTAATAAAGAACTTTAAAATAAATAAACGGTGAGAGGCACCGCAAATATAACTACAGATTTAATAATATTGAAAAGTTTACTTCAATATTGGGGAAAATGCTGAAAGGGTTCATAAGATATTTAATAAGATTGCATTTCGTAAACTTCGCTTTGAAATTAAATTATTAAAATCTCAAACCAGCTAATACTTCTAAGTAATAATAATTAAAAAGGGGAAGAATAGTTGTGACGAGTTTACGGTAGTTATATATAGTGAGTGTGAAAATACTGGCAGATGTTCTGACAATTTGAGTAAATTTCCACCTCTCAGTTACAAGACAAACTGTTGCAAAGTGGAAATGCCAACAAGAATAATAACACTAATGGTTCATATGTCCTAGGCATTATTCACATATCTTTTTATATACATAACTTAGAGAATGACATTATCTTAAGTAACACGTGTGTGCTTGTTTCTGAAGGATTTTTCATCTTTTGTCGGTTGTTTAAATCTCAAAATTATATGGGATTGTAAGAAATTGTTTGTACTGCGAGTGAATAGTGACTTTTCTCGTTTTTTAGTTTTAGAATAGCGATGATTTTCTTAATATATATGCAACTATTTAACAGCAATCTCGTGGGGGGAGGAGCTAAACCGCATAAACATTTTTGAATCTATTAAAACTTGAGATTGACGTTCGAACAGCTCTAGCACAAATAAAGAAATAAGACCCATTTTGGGTCTTAGTTCTTTTTTTCTTGATACTAGGTCAGGTGATTTGTAAATATTGGAGCAATAAAATGAGCCAACTACTTTTTTCAGCAACTAAACACTTTATATACGCGTTATTCCATAAACTTCAGTTTGAAACTTTTATTTCTCTGTATTTTTTTTAGATTAGTTAGTATTTACAGTTTTTAATTTATTCGGACTATTGTCCTCCTCATTGTTGGTATTTCAAAGACATTTCGGTCGTTGTACGCCCTGTTCTTCTTCAGGTGCAACGAATTTCTAACGGAACTCTTTATTACAATCACTGGGGTTTTTGATCTTCATTTCATCCGTAGTAATGCCTCTTTTGGTAGTCATGAGTTATCTTCTTTTAACCCTGTAAATTACTTCTTCATCACTGCTGTAGCCTGGTATTGAACTCACAACACTTTGGATCAAGTAACAGGAACATCTATATCCACTTGACAATGTGTCCTTAAGGACACAAGTGAGATAACATATGACTACCAAAAGAAGCACTACTACGCAAGGAATGAAGAACATATACCCCAGTAATTGTAATAAAGGGTTCTGTTCGAAATTCCTAGCACTTAAAGAAGGCCAAAAACGTCGTACAAATGACAACAAAGATAAAGACAATATTCAGAATAATGTATATACATTGTTATTTCATTCATATTACGTCTCTTAATGATATTTATTTTATGATCAACCCTATATTTTGTGTGGGAGTTGAAACTTCTATTGTATGGACTGTAAAAAAATGCAGATGACTTACTAGCGTCGAGATTTTTAGTCATGGCCCACATAAGTTTTTCTGAAGGGATGATGATTTTCTTGATGATTTAGAGTGAAGGGATCTCTTGTGACTTACGTCTTAAGAAATACAAACAAATTGTGCTTACAACACACACCTTAGAAAAAGCTTTATCAGTGTCAATTTTGTGTGCTATTAAGTTGCCGTTTTTGTTTTTGTTTTAGTTTTCATAGAAAGACTCCGTGAAAATCCTATGATCCCATTTCAGAACTTAGATCACTGGTTGGGCTTCGGAATGAAACTGGTATATAACAAAAATTGAAAGAAATAACAACAATAATACCCACTCTACTGATACAAAATCATGGTTCTCATTGCTTTTTGTTTAAATCTTAACGCATTGTTGGTGATTCTTATTCTTTTGTGTGCCCTTTCATTTCAGGACGTGCGTGATCATGGCTTTCCACATCTTCCTATCCCTAGTGCTCTTAGCACACTTTCTCTTGTTTCACCACGCAATCCTAGTTCCGTCATGCACCTGATCAGGTCCTTCAAATTTGTTATCTGCTGCTTTCCCTTGTCTTTTTTCCCTCAATCTGCCCTGTTTTGTTTTTAATCATTTTACTCTAAGCAAGGCATTCCACTGCCACTATTGCCCAGGGAGTTACACAGGGGAATGTGATGAGAAAGAGAGGTTAGATATAGGAAATGTCAGGAGGTTGATAGACGGGTAAGGATACCTGGGAAGAGTGTTTGAGAGAATGGATGCGAGTTAATGTGTTAGGAGCTGTCTATTGACCTTACATTCAAACTCCTGGAGATTGTAGCTGTCGGGGAAGCAAGTATGTGGAAAGGAATTCCACAGGCGGGCCGTGCAAGAAAAGAAGCTGTAACAGTATCAGGTTCTCCAAGCCATCCTTCCTCATTGCATGACCCAAAAACTGTCTCTTCCTGATGCTAAGTATTAATTTCATTTTCGTTCCCATCTTTTCCAAAACCTCATCATTGCTCACATGCTCAATCCATCATATTCGCAGCATCCTTCTGTAGAACTTCATCTCCGATGATATTGCCCAGCATTCATATTGACGAACTTGATACAAAGATAAAACAAGAACTGCAAGTAACCAACCATGACGCTTTAAAGTTTGAAATTCACAATGTCTTTGAAACGTAACCAACTATGATGGATTGACATTCGCATTATCTTTGGAAAGTAGCCAACAGTAACGTATTGAAATTTAAAATTCGCAATGTCTTTAATAAGTAACCAACTATGATGACTTGAAAATCTGAATGTCTTTGAAAAGTAACTAAGCATCATGTAGTGATATTTGAAACTCCCAATCCAATGTCTTCAGAAATTAACTAACCCTGAGGCTTTGAAATTTGAAATGTCTTTGGACGGTAACCAGCTTTAGGGCGTTGCATATTCCAATGTCTTTGAAATGAAACCAACCGTAACGCATAATAATATTAGATAATATGTAAGTTTAAAGTATTGAGAAATCTGTTTTCCTGATGAGTACCGGTTATGCACTTAGAAAAATATAAATAACTTACCGAAGGCAAATTAAATATTATTCTGTGTATCAGATTTGTGGGGCATTGAATATCGGCTCGGAACGAGAAATCGGGTAGCCGAGTTCGAATTCCAGCTGAATTCATTGCATTCGCTTATGCGCAAATACCCTTGGGAAAGGTATTAATCCGTCTCTTCCTTCCAGTTATGGGTTAAATAACAGGACAGATTGGGTTCTATAGCCTTAGTCGGCAACCAGTCTACCGCAGAAAGCAATGACAACCTACTGCGAGATAATATTCTGCCCAGTCAGTCATGTCTCGAAAGAGACATGATCACGCAAGCGTGCATCACGTATGACACTTAACTGACTGACTGATAGGTTTAAAGTAAATAAATTGCAATCAATTTTTATAGTAAGGTTCACTCTATATAAGGTCCGGAGGTCACTCAAGTTAGTTTTATATTAAGAGACAGTTTATGCGGATAAGATTAAAAAAGATAATGGTTAACCTTAGACTTGACCTAGTTGAGGTTGTTGGTATCGGGAAAATATTCTTTTGGTGGTCTGTTGTACAGATTAGTAGTCTGCGAAAAAAAGGTGTTCGAAATAAACTTATTTCTCACCAATGGAACGCTGGGTAAATAAGGGTGGTTTGCTAAAATGTAAGAAGGCATATTGGTCCCAAGCCTTGAAGGATAGAACTGGTGTAACCAGGGCATGTAGTTAATCCTAGCACTTTCCATGGAAGTAGTAAAGATCGGTGAGTGTCTTTGTATATCCCGCCGATGATTTTGAGGTTAAGGGTGGAAAATTATTTGTCACTCACAAGGACTCCGAGAAGACTTTGGACTATTTCGAGACTAAAGAGAAATGATGAAGCAGATAACTCCAAAATAGGGCAACAGTACTCTATTTTCGGCTTGGTCTGGCTCTTAAAACAGCAGAGTATAGCATGCGGAGTTAGTTACTTACTGGCTTGGTACAATGTGACGTCTATACTTCCTGCATCTTTTCACTGTATCGTATATACGAGTTCTACTTGAAGTCAGGTATAAGTTTGTCTCAAAAGTATCTAAAGACACAGAGCCTCACTGAGAGGACATTTAATTCGCAAAACTGGCGGTGGTTAGGGTACCGGTCGGCAATGAGGTGAATTTTGTAAAGCAGTTTGCTAAAAAAAATAATATAGATCTTGCTTCAGGTGCTACAAGTTTTGAATAGAGTGGTTTCTTTCTCCTAGACTGATTGCAAACCATGGATAGCCATCATAGTATTTCCTTCTATTTAATTATCCATGTGTCTTTGAACGTTCGAGATTGCAATGAACATGACTAAAATTCTAACTCGGTTCTTCAAATTTTTATTGTAAGCCGGTATATAGTATCCGCTAATCCTCAAAATAAACCAGAACAATAATATTACTGTAGTATTGGAAACACATTTCGGGTTGACGTTTTCTAAAATATGTCGTGTAAAAACAATAGTTTTCATCAACAAGGATTTTTTATATAAGTGAATTATTCAGTATGGAGGAAACAAGTGTGAGATTCATTTCAAGAGGATCTTCAGATGAAAATGTAATATTTATAATCACATTATAAATATTACGCTCTTAAGGTTCCCTAAAAAAAAAATTACTCACGTCCTTGAACATGAGAGAATAAAGGAGAGAAGAATATTAGGCAATAACTGATTTAAGCCCTATTGTTCTTTTGAGATGCTACAAAAAATAGCAAGGATATGAAACGAAAAATGATTTCATAAAAGCTAATGGGAGCGAATTTCTTCTAGGAAATAGATTGTTAGCAAAGACAGCATAAAAAGCTTTTTTTGTGCAAAAAAGGAAGAATAGCTGAGTATATTTTTATATCTTAAAATAGAAAATTTCGACTGCTGTGTGAAGAAGTTCATATATCAGAGAAACGTTTTCCAAAAGCCAATGTAATATTGATATTTATATCATTAATAAAATTATGTTAATAACTATCTCATTCTTAATATTAATAACTATCTGTTTCTCACTATATATATATATATATTTCCCACTCAAACACCACTTCCTATTTTTTTCGTTACCCCTTCCCCTTTTTAGAGCTAGACAAAGCCAAATTCTTAAATGTTTCACTTACAACTCAATTTAAAAGTAATGTTGTCCAAAATCTAAAAATAAACTTTGATTGCTATCTAGTTTTTATGTGACGTAAATTTTTGAACTTCCGCCGGTAATATCTTATTTAATTTAATTTTATTTTATTTTGAGTATCGATAGTTGCCGATGAGATGTGAAATCTCTCTTAGAGATTTCATTTTGAAATGATCATTCAACGCCATTGAAGTTTCGATTTTTTTAAATTTTATAATTGGCTCTGTAATTTAAATATTAATTACATTGAGTGCTCAACCTGGATCATTTTTTAATATTTAAATATTAATATTAATTAGGATCGGGTCTTTGGGATTTAACTTCCTGCTTTTCCTTTTGGATTAAAGTTTTTTAAAATATATATATATATGTGTGTACTGGCGTGAACTTGTGCTTTTATGATGTATGTGTGTGAACATCAGCTCTGAGATATATTAGTCATTTGCCGACAAAACTGTTTCGCTATTTCACAGCTCATCAGTACGATAAAACATCCGATTGATTCTACCTCTGAGCTATAGGCTCCCGGTAGAGGAAGGCGGACATTAGCGTGATATGAACAATGTAAACACACGCCAGTAGCCGAGAGTGTTCGAATTCATTAATGAATGAACAATGCGTAGATGTGTGAATAGCTACCGTTTTTACAAAGGCCACCATATATATATTCGAACATGTACACAGTTATTTTATAGATATCCACTACAAATTGTACATTTTGTTTCGACATTGGACTTACAATGTCTCATTAGGTGGTGGGGAAATGAATGGAAGGTCTCTTTTCTTATATCTGGCAAATTGTGTTTGGGATGTTAGTGGGGGTTAGCCATAAGGGAATAAGTCTTGTAAATTGTCCGTTAGAATTTTGAAGAAATTGGGGTGGGTAGGGGATAGAGTTGATTAATGAAAGTGTCGGGAATTTTGTAGACCGATTTATAATGAGAAAACGGTTTATGTTTTTATGGCCGCCTAGCTAGCCTTTATTCATTGAGTTTATTAGAGAGGGAGAGTAAGTAGGTGTAAAAGGTGGGAAGGGATGGTATTGAACCTATCCTTAATGTACAACTATAGAATATTTTTGAATTTAGGCACAGTTTTTATAATTAATCTAAATTTGTTTTTAACCTTAATTTGGAATTTAGGAAATCACTTTTTTCTATAAAAAATGTATTAGATTATATTTTGTGTTGTGTAATAGGTAAAATTGGATTTAAGTGTGTTGTTAGTACTATAAAGGTTTAGCGTCTCTAGGAGATCCTAGTTTTGGCTTTTGCTGTATTTTGTAGCATGATTGTAAAGTTAGTTCTTTAATGTGTTTGCACTTTACTGTAGTTTCCTGCCTCTGGTTTAAAAGTTTGTCGCTATTCATGTATTTAATCATTTCAATTTTTCTTGAAGACAAAGGAAACATGGTTCCTTTATTGATTTAGCTGTTCTTACTTGTTTGAGGATTTTCCATTCAACTTTAGGTGTTTTATTTTCGTTTTTAACTGCCAAAAGTTTTTGGAAAGAGACGTCATGTTTTGTTTTTCTTTGTTATTGAAGGATAAAAGGTGATTGTAAAATCGCCTTTTAAATACATTCATGGTGTTTCCGATATACATTTTTTTCTTTGGTATTCTCCATGCATGAAATCAAACACATGTATATTAGGGATTTCGTTAAATATTTATTAGGAATGGGGCATTCGTTAGGGTTTCTACAGATACAAAGTTTGTTATTATTATTGTTATGTACTTTAATTATTTTTTTTTCTAGATTGTTGGAGCAGCTATAGCTTATTTTTATTGTATTCCTATTGAATATTTTACTTAGGGGGTTATTTTTGGGAAAATGCTTATCTATTAGTTTAAGAAATGTATGCCCCAGTTTGAAGTTAACTACCTGATTAAAAGGAGGATTATACCATTAGATTTTCCTGTTTCTATTTATTTATTTTGAACTCTTGAATTTTTCCACAAAGATAATATTGGATGATTGATATTTACCGTCTTTAAGAATTTTATCGTAAATTATTTTGTGTTTATCGAATATTTCTTTATTTGATGAGTGTCTGTTAATGCGGCGTTCCACTGATGATGGGATATGTTTGATAATGGATGTGGGTGATTAGAATTGGGTTAGAATTATTTTTCATCTAAGGTTGGAAAGTGTTATGTTTAGGAAGTCAACTTGCTTGATATTAGGGTTAATTACTGCGTTAAGACCAAAAGATTTAAAAATTTTATAAATTAATTTTCTAGTTTTATCGACCTTACTTCCAGTAGATTTATTTATTATCATGAGTCTCTCATCTCTATGGAGTCCTTTATTGTTAGTGTCAATTTCTTTATACGCTGTGAGGTTGTACAATAGGAATAGTCCGACCAGATTCGAATATTCTGCGGAATCCAGGGCTCCCATAAATGAATCAAAATTATCCGTTGCATTTTTTGTCCACTATTCGTTGTTGTGGATGAGAACTGATTTTCTGCAGTTCAAAATTATTTTGATTTCATCCTTTGAGATATTCGAATAGAATTCCGCGAATTCCAGCGCAAGATTGAAAAGGCCCTCAGATATCAATGGGTAAAAATCCACGATGTCAAATTGGAGGAAAAGTGGCATTTCTTTTCCTCAAGGCTCTCGAATTATTTGATTACATCCATTGTATACCTCCATTACATGAGTTGGATATTTTTTCTTATTTGTTGGTTTACTCTTTCTAGTATTATCTTACTAATTCTACCGATTTCTGATTTTGTAGAGTTTTTAATCTAGTGGGTAATTTCCGGTAGAATTCCGGCTTGTGGTCTTTTAAAAGTATGTATGCTTCCTTTGTTGTAATTTTGGGGACTCTGTCACTTATTTTCAGTTTATCCGGAATTTGTTTGTCTGAGTAGTTTATTCTATGTATGTGTTTTTGGTGCTCTGTGTTAAATTTTCCGTAGTTTTTTAGGTTTTTCTTAATGTTTGTACTATAAGATAGACCCTAAAATATACAAAGACATAATTATATATATTTGTGTGTGTGTCGACGAATGTAAATTTCGAAATTTTTTGACGTACTTTATACCTTTGGCTCTATAGATAGATAATACTCGAGCACTCTACCTTGAACAATTATAATATGGATAAATTAATATTAATAAAATCTGTTTTTTAAGATTTTATTTATTTACTCAACCTTTTTGGATTTGAAAAAGCTATCGTGTACATATATATATATATATATATATATATGTGTGTGTGTATTTGAAGTATTCCACTCCTCACACATATCAAGTGCAACACACCATTCTCTTAAACATAAAGACTTCATTAGCAAGCGATTTTATATCTAGTGCAGATCCACCATTGGTTGCACAATACACAAGCAAGTTTTCCTCTCAGAGATAAAAAAAAACCTGACCTTTACACTGCTTGCTGTGGATGGCTTTGTATGAATTAATAGATATTAAGATGTTCTTTTCGAAAATACTGAAAACTACTACCACTAATAATAATATGTATGCTACCACATTCGTGTCTGGAGAAAAATTTCAATGAATTCCCAATCGTATCATAAGTGTGCACAAGAGCATGCATCTATGTGTCGAGATGTACATTATGATAGCTTGAGATAACAATTTTATGAGCGTGACATACACTGTTATACAGTGGTATCTAGACTTGGCAGGGAAAATAAGAAGCATGTAACTTTTTCTTTGTCCCGTGCTACTTGAACACGTGGATATGTATGACTCTCCGCAATTTCTTCTCCTTTGTAGCTCTAAAAAGATGCTTTTTGATATCTCTTCTATTTCAGCCATTTAAACAAGTTCGTTCGTTAAGTTAGGAGCTATTTCCCCTAATAGAAATAGCTTTTGATATGTTTTTGCGAGTGTCAAATTTTCTAATAACTCTTTGCTTATACTTACGATCAGTAATAGAATTGACATTTCTGTAGTGATTAAGGTAACTTTTTGTATCCATTTATATCTAAAAGTTAGTCGTTGCTCACGTATTCAGAACAATATATTTTCAGTATTCTTTTGTAGAACCACATTTTTGTTTCCTCAAGACTTCTCTAAATGTGTCATGAGATTGTCAAGTATTAAATATTTATTTGTTTCTGTTTAAACTTCATTTAAGAAAGATTAATCAGGAAAAGTTACTTCGAATTTCATTTTAAGTAATTTTATTTTATGTATACATTTATTAAACCTGAGTAAATATAGTTTATTTTTTATAACTTATTTTTGACACAATGTTTTTATTTTTCTATTTTCAGGTAAGTTGCTTTTGATATGAAAATTGCTGACAAAATTATCCGGTAAGATACAAATAATGCATACATTTCCTTGGTAACAAAACGTGAAATAATTTTATGAAATCATTTTACCAAACAGAAAAAAAGATGCAATAGTTTGTCAAGACTTACTGCAGACTATTCACTGATAAAATTTTTAAAAAATCTTATATAAGAGCATTTTCATTTAAATTCATTTTTCGATTCTTTATTTAAACTCATCTCCGAGAATGGTGTTATAAAGTCATTAATTATACGCGGGATATTATTCTTTTATGTTAAAAATTAAAGACGCTACATAAAAATCAAATCGCTGAATGGCGTCAATGTAGAAAATGTCTCGGGTGAAAAAAAAGTTCATTATGAAATAAAATGGAGTCTTTGAGATTAGAACTTTTATTTTAATATTCGAGTCTGCCATAATTAAACATCCAGCCACTCCGTTCGGTAGAGTCTTTGAAGCGCATGTATTCATCAATAAATCTTGGCAATATGTCATTGTTTATGAAATGTACAAGTAAATTGCTGAATGGGTAAGAAAGCAATTATTCTCTCTCTCTCTTTCATATATATATATATATATATATATATATAGGAAAAATCAACACATCATTTAGATTGGTTATAAATAATAATTCATTTTACCAGACCACAGTATATTCGTTCCGTTCGGTATAAATATTTTCCCGAAATAAATATTTCTTTAAAATGAAATGAAAATAAAATGAGACATAATGTCGAGATAAACAAAATTAATAGATATGTTAGAATGCGCGTGTGTGTATATATAATTTACAAAAAGTGAAAGAACACGTAGATTATAAACCCTCTGTTCAAGCATTTACTTTTACATAGAATTCTCGATACAGAGTAGAGCTTAGTATACCTTTGTATTCTAGAATTGTCCTGTTCAAATTCTAACCTAAAAACATTCCAGGCCCTTAAAAAATAACTTTCAATTTTAATTGCAATGTTTCATTGATAGCTTAAGCTCAAATATAACTTAAAGATTATTTTACCAAAATAAATGATCCACACAATACTAAATTTTGTTTTTTAATCTATATTATATTTTAGTATACCATAATTATCAAAATCCCAATTCTAAACACAAAAAACTCACCCTGAAGCTCAGCCTGCTGTAAAAGATTGCTATCTATCCATTTACATAGTCTATTTTTTTAAAATCATTTCACCCCAAGCAAGGCATTCCACTGCCACTATTGCGCTTGGGGCTACATAGGGGGAGATAAATAGGAAGAGTGGTTAGATATAGGAAATGTCAGAAGGGGGGTGATAGTTAGTTGGGTGGGTGGGAAGAGTGTTTGAAAGAATGGAAGTTAGTGTGTTTGAAAGAATGGAAGTTAGTGTGTTTGAAAGAATGGAAGTTAGTGTGTTTGAAAGAATGGAAGTTAGTGTGTTTGAAAGAATGGAAGTTAGTGTGTTAGGAGGTGTCTATTGACCTTACATTTAAACTTCTGGAGATTGTAGCCGTCGGGGAAGCAGTCATGTGGAAGAGAATTCCACAGTCGGGAAGATGTGTGTGTGTGTGTGTGTTTACAAACGCAAAATTGGATCTAAATCGATGTAAAAATTTTGAAAAAAAAAGACGAAAGCAAATTTCGTGAGTCAGTGAAAAATTTTTTTTTGGCCAATAAAAAGTGAGCGATTCTGAAAACTGAAAAAGTTAATACGCCAGTGAGAAAATACCCAGTAAACGAACACGCACGCATAAAAATCCTCTCACCTGTCCAACGGCCATTTATATATATATATATATATATATATACTCAATTATAATCTGAGATTAAGAACAAAATGGTTAAATAAAATAAAGACAAGAGGAAAACTGTATCTTAAATCTCCTATGCGTTTCGTCTTGTGATGGACGTTAACAGGGCAAAAAGACGAAATGAGAATCAACAGAATATTTTAGTTTTTAAAATTTCTTCATGTGTAGTGCAAATTCACGAGATGTTAAAATGAAGGGAATTCAACCGTTTTCTTTGAAATTTTTATAATGTATGTTAGTCTGTTTTAGTATAATTTCCATAAGTTTGTTTATAAATACGTAATTTAGAATAAAGCTCATTTCGACTTTTTGCCTTGAAAAGTCGATCACAGAACGAAATGCGTAGGCGATTTAAAATACAGTTTTACAGTTTTGGTCTCGAAACACGTGTAGCGATACCCATATAATTATGGGCATTTAATGTACTATACAAAAGATGATAATCAATCTAAACATTTAACAAAATCTTTCCCACTTTTCACACACACACACACACACACACACATATGGATTGTGTGTGAATCTTTTAAACGGTATATGTTCTTGATGACTGATAAAGTAAAAGACTATAGTTTAAGTCCATTGTTGAGTCAGCTGCTAAGAAAGCTGGTTTCGTTTTTTACGAGACAATTTTCTCTCCAGAATCGATCTTATATATCTATAAATTATTATTCATCCAAGCTTAGAATATTACTGCTACACATGGATGGTTTTGTTCCCCTCGTATTTATCTTGAGCCTCTTCATGAGATCCACAGAATAATTAGCAATATTATCGCTCCTGATCTGGCTATTCGGCTTCAGTCATTTTCAACCGACGTTAGAATATCTGTTTCTTTAGGAATTATTTTTTGTTAACTGTTCGAATGAGGGCTTCGCTATGGTACTTAGTCCTTTCAAACCTAGGGTCATTGCTATACTGGCGTGAAGAATCTCGGCGATTTGTATTTAGTTGGATTATCTATGCTAAAATTTTCTTGGAATTCTCAGTTGTGGAAATCCCTTCCGTTGTTTTGATTTCCAGCGATCTTTTTTGATTTCCAGTGAACTTTAATCTGCAAAAATGTGAATGCAATGTCAATCGCTATCTACTGTCATTCTGATTGCTCTTATTTCTTCTTATTCATTATTAATGTTTCTGTTAATAATTCATCGAAACCCTGTAATTCCTTTTCTCTTACTGGCTTGAATGTCGTGATACCGATTAAAACCAACGAAAGAATGTTATATGTAAAATGGATTTAGTCAAATTAAGTTGAATTCTTAAATATCAAAAGATGTTAATTAAGAATTAATTTTGAATTTTAATATCTTTAATAAATCTTTAAATATCGTATGGTTTTCACGTTCTCTCTCTTCCTCTCTCTCTCTCTATATATATATATCTATATATATATATATATATATATATATATATGTGTGTGTTTGTGTGTAATGAGAAAGTGCGTAAATGATTTTTTTCTAAAAGATAGAGAGAATTGGTAATTCTAGCAACAAGAACATATTTGTCTATTTGAGCAGATGTTTTTGCAGTAGATGAAATCAAAATGAAATAACGGATAGTGGCTCGGATTGAGGAATTGGTTGAGCCGATTTCGAATGTCAGTTGAATTCAGTACATTCACTTATGTCCTTAAGATAAGAATTCATCTCTTCTCCCAGTTATGGGGGAAATAGCAAGACAGACCAGATTATATAGATTTGGTTGGCAACCATTCTACCGCAGAAAGAACCATCAATCCATCGCGAAAAATTCTCTTGATGCTTTGCAACACTGCGGAGTAAGCAACTTATAATCATAAGTTAAAATAATTATAAAAGAAACTGGTGATATCAACTTGGAGTTAATTAAAACAAAATGTCTCTTTTTCAAAAGTGGCTGTCTTTATAATTCATTTTTAATTTTTTTATTCTATCCTTGACGCTACTGTATATTCGAAATATGTACTGCTATAATCTTGATGATTTATGTGTCGTTATAAGTTTCGATCATTTTTTCAATTAATTTATTCATGACAACGCTGAAGCCATTCATTTTTAGCCTTAATTATTTCAGTTAATACATTAATATTTACCTTTTGAATAGATGAAGAGGCTAGCAATCTAATAAGAATTACTAATCTTAAACCGCATTTAACATTTCCTTCTAACAAAATTCAATCGTTCATAAACTAAGAGCTAAACTCAGAAAACAACTTGTTGAAATATGGAATATATAATTTTATATTATAACTTTATTCACTTTTATTGATTTGAAATATTGCATCATCAAACTCGGCTTATAGTTATTTACTAAATAGAGCTTAGTTGTGTCACAAGTCCGAAAGTCTGGAGAACACAGGGAAGATGGCTCACGCTTCTTCTTTCTCCTTTTATGTGCCATGTCCTTTCAGGACGTCGGCGATCATGGTTTTTCACATCTCCGTGTCCCTGGTAGCTCTTAGCACTCTTCCTCCTGTTGCACCATGCAACCCTCGTTCCGTCATCCACCTGATCAGTTCGTTCATGTGTGTTATCCACTGCTTTCCTAGGTCTCTTTTCCCCTCTATCTGGCGTGTTAGTATCAGGTTCTCCAAAGACTCCTTCCTCATTGCTTGTTCCAGAAACTGTGGTTGTCTCTTCCTGATGCTCAGTATTAATTTCCTTTTCCTCTCCATCCTTTCCAAAACCTCGTCATTGCTCACATGCTCGGTCCATGATATCTGCAGCATCCTTCTGTAGAACCACATTTCAGCTGCTTCAATTTTTCCTTCATCTTCGAAGATATTGTCCAACATTCACTGCCATATTGAAGAACCGACATCACATAGTAATCCAGTACTCTCTCCTTTGTTTTTAGTGAAGTTATCCTGTTTTTTAATACTTTACTCTACTTCTGGAATGCCTCTTTCACCATGCCAATTCGCCTTCGGATCTCAGTGTCGCAGTTTCCGTCTTCTGTTAGAACACTTTATAGGTATTATATTTCTACTGTGTCATAATAGATATAGCGAGACAGATTTGTTAATCATTACACGTCGAAGTGCCCAAATCAATTTTTAGGCGTATCTTAGATGTGGCACAAGGCAGAAAGTAGGGGTCAATTAGTGAGTATCTAACGCACTATACAGCTGCAATTTTTCTAGAAAGACTAACTTGCTAAACAATACAGTAACGCGAGATGCTAATCTTATGTGAGGTGGTCAAAAATTTGCTTCAGCAAATTTCTCGTTGTGAAACAACAGCTCATAAAATAATATTTATATTCCCAACGCTCTGTAATTCTAGTGCGATGACCAATATTAAGCGACTTGAGCTGGATGAATGATCCCTTAAGAATGCCACCTGGTCAATACCTAGGTGTGTAGCCTTTTAAGAATGTAGTAAGAGTGGATGTGGGTGTGTGTGATTTATGAACTTATCTTAACAAACAATATAAGTTTATAAATCACACACGCACACAAAAACCCCACACAAACACACAAAACTGACCAAGTAATCAAACCCCCCGCACGCCACTTTCTTCGAAATTCTAACCAAAAGATATACCCGACGGATAAAAACGTACATTATAACAGATAATACCATTAATCAACAATTTCGCACTTACACACCAAGTTCTTCAAAAGTCTAACGGTCAAAACAAAAGACACATTCCCTTAATTATCAATAACCCCTACCAACCCCACAACAACAACGAACCAAATATAAACAGAGGATGATTCCAACTCCTGCTATTGCCTCCTGATGAAATGTTGGGACCCAACATTGAAACAAACATATGATTGTAGAGAAGAGGACATATATAGAAAGAATTATGTACATGTTCTAAAACATAATTTATAATAAATATTCACAGCTCTATACATCATATATCCGGCACTGTTTTAAATTAATGTTTTGGACGGGAAGAAAGTTATTTCCTCATTCTGTACTCGCTCAGATATATATATATATATATATAAGCTTTCATGTATGTTCCAAATATAGCCTCACACGAGATAATATCTATGTATTATACAGGGTGTATCAAAAATACTTTAATGAAATTTGGAGTTGAGTTTCACGAAACAACGATAAAATTCTATATAAACATTTTCACTTTTCAGAATGAAAAGAATATGGATACAATATATGGAATTCTTTCTCACACACACGTGTGGGAGTATATATGTCAGTAAATATAAAGAGATATAGAGACAGTGGATTTCATAGACTGGCACTATTCTATGGAAATATATATTTATACATATACGCAGTTAATGTATATATGCAAAAATTACCGCTTTTTTTACAGTACTACTGCACTTTAGTTTTCAAGAAAATTTAGTTCTGTGAGCTTTTATGAGCACTTAATAAATATAGCAAAATTATGGATGCATATAGAATGTTTCACAGTTGTATATAAATAATTCAGTCGCAAAAAGATAATGTTGTCTTCCTTCGGAAAATTAAGTGCTAGCGTAATCAATTTCTATTATTGCAACAGTAATTCGTAAAATAAAGCCAGTGGTAATTACTGAACATCTTTCTCGATTAAAATCAATTTCAAGTCGTACCGTTAATATTTAATCGAGGCAGCCGTTTTATCATTTCTGAAACAAGATGGGAGAATGCGTGTCTTTCTACATTTAATTATTTCGGAATTTCAGAATAGGAAAAAGAATCGGGTTCAGGTGAACACTTAACAGCACTCTTAAATTTCAATTTTCATATTTTTCCGAACACAGTTTCCTCAGAAAAAATAAAATCTGTAAAATCCTAATATGCTCTGAAGAGTTTTATGAAAATGCATATTGAATCAGAAGTTTGGTTCCCTAGTCTCTCCTATTCATTCGCGCATATATATATATATATATATATATATATATATCGTAAGAAAAAATTAGTTACAACGTGGAAATATTATTCTTCTATACAAACATTTATATATTTCCTACTGTGAAAATTGGTTTAAACTGGTAGATCTTTATAAACAACTGTTGAAATGCCCACTTACATTGTTTCGAGCAACATTATAGTGAGGGTTAAAAAGGTTATATATATTGAAGTAAAATAAGTACTGGTTAGAGTAGAAGACGCAATCAAAGAACTGAAAAGAAAGAATCGACAATATATGAAAAGACGGAATGCTCACCACTTACTTGCCACCAAGGTTTCAACCATACCGTTCTCATCAGACAGTAAAGGCAAATTGCATTTCTTCATGCTTTTTTATCCATACTGTTGTACCAGAAAAATGGCTATTGTATCTTATCTGGACCAGGAATTTCTATTGAATGTGAGGTCTGGGGTAATAATGACTGAATGCAGTCGTGCAAAAGTGTTTTTAGACTGTACGCACCAGGTAGAGGCTGTATATGTTTTCCTCTGAATCAGGTCTGATTGATGTAACTTTTGCTCGTACCATGCCATTAGATGTAAATTTCATCAGTCGTGTGTAAATAGAAACATCGAGAAATACGTTTTTCCCATACTGCCAAAATTCACTCTTTAATATATCACACACACAGGATATGTATAGATGGAAAAAAAATCCGTATCTAAAGAAACATTATGCTTAAAAAGTGCTCATTACAAAGTAGAGTGAATAGTATTTATATAGAATTTGTAACACTAGAAATGTAACCATTTGGTTCGACAGTACCTGTATATATATATATATATATATAGTGTGTGTGTGTGTGTGGTTCATGTAGATATCAAGTGAAAATAATTATTTATACTTTGTTTACCCAATAATATGATGAGCTTAAATTAGAGGGGACACCCGGTGAGTATTGAAATCATTTGTGACTCGTAACTGATGTAGCAAGACAAGCTTCCTAACCATTACACAATGACGAAGTGCATTTGCCCTATAATATGAGATGAAAATTGTATAATTTTGCCAAAAGATATTTAAATGTCTTGATAAAGATATTAGTACGTCAACGGGTTTACCTTATTTGGTACCCACCCCTCGTCTGTTATCAAAAGGGTGCAGAAAATCCAGGGCAGATCGATATGAGAGAAAAAATATTTCAGAGATGGAACGAATATCTCGTAGAATTCTTCCACGGCGAACGGGAACAAGTAATATGCACAGAAATATCGACGGGCAGGAAATATTCAAAACCAAATTGGAAGCTGCAATATTTCTAATTAAATAGAAAGCTTCAAGGCCAGACGGAATTGTAATATAGATACTGGTAGACTGAGATGATTTCGACTGAGACAAGATTACAGTAATATTAAACAAAAATCTTTAACTGTGGTGATATACCAGAAAACATAACGAGATTTACTTTCATAGGACTGTCCTAGTGACCATGTGCAAGCAAATGCGAAATCAATCAGCATAATGAGCCGTATAACAAAACCCATCATCTAAATTATGGTGACTACATCAAGCAGCAGAACTCGACGTGATATAAGGCAAGAAGAGTGCTGGTTCATCAAAGACACTGGAACAAAGAACTCATTATTTATGCATAGAATATTATCAGAAATACAAATACAGAAGGACGTTCCTGTGTTTAATAGATTACGTAAAGGTGTTCAATAAAATACACCACAAAGTTTTGTTAGGACTGTTCAACAATATTGGCATCTTCGCATAAGATATTAGAATAATCGAGTTTTAATAAAGAAAGCAAACGGTTTGCATACGGATGAAAAATGTGTTCAGCAGATATACAAAAATAGAAATGGGTGTAGAATAAGGATGTCTTCTCACTGGGTTTACTGAACCTACGAAACGATACAAATCTGATATAATTAAATGCCTAACCAGGATTCCCCACTGGTGGTTACAATATTAAAAACATTGATAATATAAAATATGGTAAATATTACATAATGTAGTAAAGAAAATAAAGGACACTTAATTGCAAGAAGACTACACAGTCGTTAGCATAAGGATTAACCCAAAATATAGACAACGGACATATACAGTTTGAGTTTGTACTTTGTTTAATGGCATATAAACATCTGTGGGTTATTTAATCCCCAAAAGGGGGTTATTATGGTATTTGTTTTTTTAATGTTCGGTTATAGTGAGAAGGTATATTTAGTCAGATTTTAATGAATATTTTTTTTTCCTTTTAGAAAAATGAAAATGTCCTCTAGTTTTGTATTCAAAAATGTTTTGCTAAGAATTTTGTTTCTTTAAAAATGTGTTATGGCAATAATTTTCTCTTAAAAATGTTTTGTTAGTAATATTTTTCCTTCAAAAATGTATATTTTTCTATAAAAGTATATTTTTTTATGTATGTTTCCATAACAGTGTATTTCTATACTTTCATAATGTCTTGATCCCAGTTTGGTGGGGTTAACTCTTTGCCCATAGCTGGGACCCTAACAGGTGCTATCACTCTGGGTCAGCATGGACCTGAGAACAACAGCAATTAAGAAGTGGTTCCAAACACCTTACAACCTCCCAATCAGAGGCCTTGCTGCCGGATACAGTTTACCGTCATGCCCAGGACTAATGAAGATGTAGAAAAATTTAATGTATAGGAAGTGTTCAAATAGAAAATGGAAAGTGCGATACTGGGATAGGAAGACACATATTGATGGCCTAAGATACATTAAAAAAATACGTACAATATTAAGAGAGAAAAAAACAGCATCATAAAGAAAGATTACTGAACTGTTATGTGATATCGGTGCTCTTCTACTGCAATGAATGACAATCTTCTCAAAGACGACGAAGGTTTTTTATGCAACAGAAATGTGATTCTACAAAAAGATGCTGTGGATAGCATAAACTGAACCTATGAGCAACGACAAACTTTTAGATAACATGGAAAGAAATATGCATCTTATAATTACCATCACGAAGAGACAGCTGAAATATCCGAGGTCCATAACAAGGAGGGCTTGGAAAATCTGATACCCACAGAACTGACTGAGGGCAAAATGGACTGAGCAAAATAGCTTATAAAATACTTGATGAGATTAAATAGATCGCAAAGCGTTTAAGAGATAGTATTAAGTTAAAATTTATCGAGAACAAAAAAACAAAAAATTGTGAAGAGCCATGATCGTCTACGTCCTGAGTGGGTACGACAAATAAAGTATCTGCCGGTTAGGTTGATGTTTTTGTAAGTGTCTTCTTGCCTCTTTCTTTAGTTGGTTATTCTATGACTGTTTCATTAAAAAGCAACTTACCAGTTACTGTGATTAAGTGATATTTTAAAAAATGTTAGTTTTGTTTATATACCTTTCTCCTTTTCTGAACATAAAATACATAGAGCTTGTCAGAATCTTCTGTATGTACAAACACCTTCGGTTATGCTTTTTCGAACACAGATATTTGAATTTCGACTTCATTGTATGCTCTCGTCATATTTCAGAGGTAAACTACATTTACTAAACATCTACACTGTGTCAATACATGCATGTAGAATTGAACGTTGAAAGGACACAGATATAAATGATTTCGTTGTCTTTAGCTAGTTCTATATTTTTTAAAGAAATATGCGTCATACAGTTATGTCATTTTTTCGCTTGCATGTACATATGCTACATTAATTTCAAATCTCTTTCCGGTGTTCATTGAAAAACATTTCTTTTCGTAACAATATCCAGTCATTAATGCAAAGTAAAAGAATATTAACTCTTTCCGTGCCATTAGCAATGTCGCAGATTTACTATTAGGTTGACGTATTATTTTATTTCTTGACAGATATCAAATTAAAGATTCAAAAATTAGCGACCGCGAGAAAAGAAAACTGAGATTAAAAGAAATGTACAGATCAAAGCGAACAGGACAGAAAGTGAGCAAAAGAGAATGAAAAAAAAACAAAAAAATCAATATTTGACTACTTTGAAATTAGGCTATTTGGTCGACGTATATTAAGAAGCCCTGACAGATTGGATTCTATAGCCTTGGTCGGCAACCAGTCTACCGCAGAAAGCAATGACAAGCTACTGCCGGATAATCTTCTGCCCAGTCAGTCATGTCTCTTTCGAGGCATGATCGCCCAAGCGTGTTTCACGTATGGCACTTAACTGACTGATATTAAGAAGCAGTTGCCTCTAAATCACGTGGTCTACACGAATCATTCGACTGCGTTGGCTACATAGTTCTCATTAGTACCACGCACAAGCACCAACTGTACATTTATACCAGCAGCTATGATGGTTTTCTTTACACATTCGAAGATTTGCCTTGTCCCTTAAGGGTCGGGGTTCTCCACTATATTCTGTTCTGTGTAGTGTGGTGATACCGACTGAACAAAAGCGATGGACCGGATGTTCGCACTTTCACGAACAAAAAGAAAATGACCAAAAGTCGTCGTTGCGCATCCGGGTTAGCGCAGATGTTCCGGTTGAAAAATAAAAATTAATTAAATATTAAATTTCTAGTTCTCGAGCCTACGCGAATTTTATTTATCGGTCAATTGGAAGCCCAGAATCAAATACAATTGTGAAATCCCCAATGATCACCTGTGATCCAAAACGCCGAAGTAAAAAGCCGAGACAGAAAGCACCCAGCAGACAGACCGACGGTGAAAGGCGAGAGTAATTAATATCTCCCTTGACCTCGTCCCTTAACCTCTCCTTCCTTCTTAACTGTCTCAAAATTACTTACTGTCCTAAAGTGCGACTACATCAAAGTCATTCCTCACTTACACGCTCCCCCCTTTCTAAGCCTTAAATCTCTTTCAGCATTTTATTTGCCATGAACATTTTAAACTCTGTTGGACCTATATTCAAGTATTACTTTAATTGTAAAAACATTAATTGATATGTGTATTTACAAAAATGTTATCTTTCAACTCATTTTGATTTTCTTGATTTTATAATCTTTTTATGACTCATCTACCACAAGGCCAAATTCCGTTAACCTGCAACAGTATACAACTACCCTTCACTAGAACAGACTTGTGGATAATGTTCAGTCTTCATTCTCATATCGGATGAGTGATAATACATAACAAATCAGTACGCTTTTCTTTGTTTCTAGCGAATTTTTTTCTGCTTCTGACTAATTGCGTTTTGGTGCAGTGGATATCGACTCGGAACGACAAATCGGGGAGTCAAGTTGGAATTCCAGTTGAATTACTTCCATTCATTTACACACAAATAACCTTGGGAAAGGTATTAATTTGCCTCTTCCCTCCAGTTATGGGTTAAATAATAAGACAGACTTGGTTCTATAGCATGGTCGGCAACCAGTCTACCACAGGAAGCAATGGCAACCTACTGCCCGGTCAGTCATGTCTCTTTCGAGACATGATCGCCCAAAGCGTGTATCACGTATGGCACTTACTGACTAATTCTTTTAGTTTTTGAAAATCAGAAATCCCTATTCCAATCCGACTTCAGATTTTAGTGTCGCAATCCCTGTTATGGCAACAGAATCATGTCAAAACATAAATAGTCATGCAAAACTAACAACAAAAAATGCTTATGAGAAACTGGAGAAAGCAAAATATAGATACGTGATTTAGATAACGGACCCCCGGTCGTTTTACTCTACAACAACCAATGACCTGGAGTTCCCTAACAAGTCTTCACGCAAACAATTAATCTTCAATAAGGTAATGAAACAAATCAAAAAATCTGACATAGACGTACCAACTAAATCACAAACCATTATTTATTTTTGACATACCCATGTCATTTTCTGTTTTGGCTCTTGCCATAACGTTAGATCATTTTATTTAAAGTAGTGTAAAGCACAAATAAGTAATCCTTATTTTAAATTATCTCTCTCAAGTTTGTGTGTTTTCCTCATAAATATTTTTAATTTGATTTAAATATGCAAATAATGATATATGCTTATGAATTTTTCTCAAAATTCATAATCTATACATACACTAACATACTAACATACATAATCTATACATACACTAACATACTAACATACATAATCTATACATACACTAACATACTAACATACATAATCTATACATACACTAACATACATAATCTATACATACACTAACATACATAATCTATACATACACTAACATACATAATCTATACATACACTAACATACATAATCTATACATACACTAACATACATAATCTATACATACACTAACATACATAATCTATACATACACTAACATACATAATCTATACATACACTAACATACATAATCTATACATACACTAACATACATAATCTATACATACACTAACATACATAATCTATACATACACTAACATACATAATCTATACATACACTAACATACATAATCTATACATACACTAACATACATAATCTATACATACACTAACATACATAATCTATACATACACTAACATACATAATCTATACATACACTAACATACATAATCTATACATACACTAACATACATAATCTATACATACACTAACATACATAATCTATACATACACTAACATACTATTGTTTTGCTTGAATGTGCGGATAGTCTAATGGATAATTTCTCAGAATTGCTAATCGTGGAGTTGAATTCTCTCTCATTTGGATTCGTTATATTAACTTAAGTGCAAAAACCTTCGTAAAGGTAGGAATGAACTGCTTCTCCTTCCATATACTATTTGGCAAGATTTGTATAAGTAATTCAGTGTTATGTAAAGAAAAATAATAAAATTGCGTATAAAATATTTATATTTTGACAGTGAATAATTACCAGATGTCTACATGCTGCAAAAAAAAAACAAACTGTGAACGGCAATAGCAGCTGACACAGTAAATTACAAAATCACATCCGATATGAATATCAGAAGGAGATACAATGAAACTAATTTTCTATGTTTTTACACATCCTCTATATTCACCAGATTTCGAACCAATAATTTATTACATATTTTCAACTCTGTAAAGTCGGTTGATGGAGATGTTTTTTCTCATGAAAGCGGGATTCAAGTGTTTAGCGAACGCTTTTTTTTCTACATGAAAAGATACAGCGAGATATATATATATATATATATATATATATATATATATATATATTAGTTTTAAGGTGTGCTATATTTATAGGATAAAATGCTCAATATCAGAGATAAAGCGTAAGTAAACATAAGAGTAAACCTTGAGGTCAACACTCACGGACGACAGACTGTTTCCTGCTAAGCGCAATATATATATATATATAAAAGGAAAACTACTAAAAAGTATATATATATAGGAAAAACTACTAAAAAGTATATATATATATATATATATATATATATATAATCTAGGAAAAACTAATAAAAAAGTTGTAATTTTGAAAATGTATCTTTTTGACAGTATTTGTTTACTTCTATTATTATATTTCATATTTCAGACCGTCCTCGGTCCTTTATCAGAAACAAATGATTTTAAAATTTGAATTAGAAACATATTTCACGAGAGCGTCCGTGGAGAGAGTTTGTTTACATCACGTGACGCAGAAAGCGACAGAATTTTTTTTTTTATTATTTATAAACGTAAACCTATCTTTAATAATTTTTGTTTGTTTTGTTTTTCTTTCTCTAAAACAAAATTTATAAGTATTATTAAAGATAGGTTTACGTTTAGAAATATTTCTGATGAAGGCCCGAGGACGGTCTGAAATATAAAATATAATAATAGAAATAAACCAATAATATCAAAAACTACATTTTTAAACTTACAACTTTTTAGTAGTTTTTCCTATACATATTAAGACAGTAAACGTGGGTCATCACTATATATATATACGCTCTTACACCCTGATTGAGCAGTCTGGAAGAATGGTAGACTTTGAAAAAACATTAGCTACTCTATAATCTACGCATCGTTCATTCAGTGATGAATTAAAACTCTCGAACTGCTGGGGTATGATACATCATACGCTTAACGTCTGCCTTCCATCTAGCGAACACCAATAGCTCAGAGGTAGAATCACCGACTAACGCCAATTCGGTCAGGTTTTAATCCTGGGTAAAAAATGCAATCGGATGTATAACTGTACTCTAATTAGCTGTGGTACAGCGAAACAGATCTGTCTGTGGATGACTATATATATATATATATATATATATAAACTTCAATGCTTTGTGTTGCAGTCTCATATGCTCTTATTATTATAACACAATATATCTCTGATTATCTGTCTATATATATATATATATATATATATATATATATATATATAAAGAACTAACGTATATATTATGACCACGGACATGTAACAAGAATGGCAATTAGTTTATATATCAAGGTCCTTGTGACAGAAGAAAAATAAGTCTACGCCGAGAGGTACATTAAGAAATATTGCATATATTGACAATAAGAAAGATTTAAGAGGGTGTGACATACCAAGCCTGCAAATGCTTAAATGTCGTGGTCGCAGCATTTCCGTAGCTTCATGATTTCTTGACTGTCTGCAAATAATTATACTGGGCTTCTCTTTGTAGTGCTGTCACTAATAACCAATGTATAGCCGATAAATGAATAGGTTCTTTTCTGCTCGGTAGAATCTAAGAGATACTCTACCTCGGCACAAATTGCCTAGATAATTAATGTGAATGAAGTGCTATGTAGCAACACACAGCGAATCACTCCTCGTTGTAGGCTAGATTAGATAGCCGCTGAATGGAATAAGCATGCTAACGAATGATCAATGCTAAAATCCTGTTCAATGCACAAGCATGCTTAGGAATTATTGAAGAAGAATGTCACCGTGCCCTGATCGGTTACTGGTAGCTTTCCTGGATGACTAGATCTATTGTTATCACGTGTCGTCAATATATATATATATATATATATATATATATAAATAAATGTAATATGCTATTTTTGTATGAATTATTTTAAAATTTACACCCTTTTCAAACAAACGAAATTTAACTAGCCTCATATTTTTCTAACGCTGTATCCACTCTAAATGTTCAAACGTGCTACATAACTTAGTTCTACTAGTTCATACACTTACAGTTAGGAGACATCGTGTGATGTATACGGAGTTGAATTCTCCTCATCCTCTATGTATATGGCTTAAAGGCAAGTTCCATACAAACACCTGTAGAACGGCGACTTTATAAAGCAGATTTCTGATAAGTTACTTCCTTGATAACAAAAACTGTAACTTCTTTATGCATTAAATCAGCTGTCAGTTAAGTGTCATACGTGACACACCATTGGGCAATCATGTCACGAAAGAGACATGACATGGGTAAAAGATTTTCTCACAGAAGGTTCCCATTGATTTCTGAGATAGACTAGTTACCAACCAAGACTATAGAACCCAATCTCTTCTGCTATTTAATCCATAGCTAAAGGAAGAAGATACGGATGAATACCTTTGCCAAGGGTATTTGGCGGAAGTACATGCAATGCCTTTGACTGGAATTCAAACTCGGTTCTTCGGTTTTTTATTCGAAATCAATATTCACTGCAAAAAATCTACTAATCCTTCAAAAAGTCCTCCTCACTGATGTGGGATGTGGCACAAGGCCGTTTTTGCATGGGATTCTCCAAACGAGTACGATAACGTTCCTCGTAGACACCTTAGAAGCGATATTGTCTGTTCCTCTCGACCCGAAGAAAGCGAGAGTCCAAAAAGCATGATTTCAAGTTGAAGTCTGACATAACCTCATAATCTACATTTGTTGACAGTATTTGTTTATTTCTATTATTATATTTTATATTTCAGACGGTCTTCGGTCCTTCATCAGAAACAAATGATTTTAAAATTTAAATTAGAAACGTATTTGACGAGAGCGTCCGTGGAGAGAGTGTGTTTTTTACTTTTACGTGCATACAACAACGTTGCTCCTTTTAATTCATTCTTGTGTTGGCTCTGGGCCTTGTACTGGGGGGGGGGAATATTTACTATAAAAATAAACCTGAGAAGATAATAATTAAACGAGAAAGGATCCTCTTTTTTCTGGTTTAATAATCCCACCTGTTAAACGAATGTATGGTCATCAGCAAAAAGGGCAGCCCAAAATACCAATTACAGGTGAGGGACTTTAAAATCAAGCAGGTACTGAAATTTAAATACCTAGGAAGTGTTCTAACAGAAGAAGGAAAGTACGACACTGAGATATAAAGACGAATTAGCATGGCAAAAAAAGCATTCCATAAATTGAGTAAAGTATTACGAAACAAGACAATTGCACTAGAAACAAACAAGAGAGTACTGGATTGCTATGTGATGCCGGTTCTTCAGTATGGCAGTGAATGTTGGACAATATCTTCGAAGATGAAGGAAAATCTTGACGCAGATGAAATGTGGTTTTACATAAATTGTGTTGCAGATATCATAGACCGAGCATGTGAACAATGACGAGGTTTTGGAAAGGATGGAGACGAAAAGGAAATTAGTAATTAGCATCAGGAAGAGATAAGTAAATTTTTTGGGACATGCAATGAGGAATCGGAGAACCTGTTACTAACAGGCCAGATAGAAAGAAAAAGAGACTGAGGAAAACAGCGGATAACATATTTGAAGGACCTGATCAGGTGGATGACAGAAGGAGGGTTGCATGGTGCAACAGGAGAAAGCGTGTTAAGAGCCACCAGGGACAAGGACATATGGTACATAAAAGAAGAATCCCACATACAAATAGTAAATAATCCTGACTGGGTATCATAGTTTCTACAGATATACTGCTATAACTAAAATAATATTGCAAATTATCAGGCACCAACTTGATCCAACTATGTCCATTTCTACAATACGAGGAGATTGTAATTTTATTATTTACGTTTTAGCTATTTTGATAGATAATAGTAAGGTAGACATTATTATAAGTACACAAATACACACGAAGATATGTTTATGGGCTCTTATAGATATCAGTTATTTTGAAGCGGAGATAGTAAAAGCCAGTATGCCTCTTTTTTATTTTAGTATTGGCATCTGTCTCTGTAATTTGTATGCATGTCCGGTGTTAATTGCCGAGGGTTTCAGTCGTTGGTATATGAAGAAATACTAAATGACGCCGCCTTTAGTATTCACTAAACGCCAAGCTGAATACATACCATAATACTATGTTTCGCTTTTTCATTCTTTTCTTCTGTTTTCCATCTTCTTCGTAGATTTCCGTTCTGAAAAGAATTGTTGCGATAAGGGAGTTCTATTACTAAAGCAATTTTCAGACAATGTCGCCATTCCTCGACTAATGACATTTTGTGTCTTCTCTTGGAATCATTATTTCTTTAGGATCAACACCGGCTTCCTGGAGATTGGCCCGAGTTTCTAAAAAAGACGCTGTGTAAATAATAGGCACCATTAGTCCGGTTGTTCGCCGGTCGCCATTTTGACCATTATTTTCTTCGTCAATGGTTGCACACACACACACACACACACACTATATATATATATAATGACATTTGTGTGCGCGTTATAAATATGTATGCGTTAGTTATTTCTGTTTTGAATAGTGTTCCTACGTTTTTCCTTCTTTTTTTCTCGCTTTTCTTTTATAGTTTGCTCAATATTTCCTTCTTTTATTATTGTCAATAGCTGCAATGTCGTTTGGCATTTAAAGACACGTTAAATTTGCGTCTCATTTTTAAGATTTTAGCTTGCTTTCATTTCTCTAACAAAAACGAGAATCTCTCATCGACTGCGTTGGTAATTTTGAATCAGAAAAAGATAAGATGTTTTAGATGGGAAATTTTTCAATGGAAATTATATATATATATATATATATATATATGACAAAAATAGTAAGTTATGCTATATTAATGAATAAAAGTGCTCAATATAAGAGAGAGAGAGCCTGTGTAAATATAAAAGTAGATACTGAGTGAAGACTGTTTTATGCTTGAAATTAATTTTAATTTGCTGAATATAACAGCAAAAGCACGAAGGAAGTTTTTTCCTTCAAAATTTTTTCATTATTCTGGGGAAAGATCAAACTAATTTTTAATTACGTTTTATTTATACTACCTTTTATTTTGCGGGATGGTTTCGTCATCGATTTTTACCAGTGTTAACTCTCTGGATACTATTAAGAAATTATTTTTCCAGGGGAAATATTTATTAATGTGAAAACGAAATAAGTGTAATGGCACTTACAGGATTTGCAATTTCGATTAGAAACAAGGTTTATGGTCTTCCATTTTCTGTAGTATATTATAAATTTTACATGTTTTTGAGAAATCACAGCAGAAATATGGCGTTTAATATATTTGGGTATATGTTGTTTTAAACCAAAATAACCCCATGAAAGGTAAACTAGCAATGACTAATATAGTGTATTAATTTCAATACCCAGGACACGACTGCGTTTTTGTTTTGTAAATCATAGCTTATCTTGGACACATTACGATTCTAGAACTTGAAGCCTTATCTGCAATTTATCAAACAAAAATTCACAAATAAAATAATTAAAATCATTTATTAACGCCTAATTTACATGACCTCATTAAAAAAAAATAGAATGATGCTCACGCGATTTCCAGTCGCGCGCGACACGTAAAAGATTTAAAAATAACGCTCCTTTTTAAAAGCATAAAATAAATTTAAATACTACAAAAGCATGATGACAAAGTAAAAACATCGGGAAAAAGATTTTGACAATGGCCGGAGAAGTGACTAGGAGCACTTGGATAAATAATAATGACGGAATATATATTCATTCTTTATCGCCAGCAAAAAAAGGAAACAAGAATACCGGAACAATAAGATTAAAACTTAATTAAATCTTTCTTGTCAGCAGTTTGCTACGAAACATGCTTAAAAGAAAAGTTGTTGCTCAATATATATATATATATATATAGTACTGTGAAAAAGTATTAGGACAACAACTATTGTATCTTTTATCTTTAGAGAGAAAAAAAACAATTTAATTAAAGTAATTATTGATTAAAGCAATTGTTAACTCTTCTACCTTTGGCATTTTGGGATGCTTAACAAATAAATTTTTTGACAAATTCAAAAATAATGAGCCCTTGCATGAACTACTCGAGGTCAGACAGCTATCATCAAAATAGTTTAAAGGTTTTTTTAAAACTTAATGTTGACACTATTTACAGCTAAATTCGAGAGGGGGGAATAAGAAAAAGCCTGTCATGTCCAAAGATAATAGAATAATGAGTAGTTTTAAAATAACTTGTTTAATATATAATAAGAAAAATTTACTATAACATTTTTAATACATTTCATTTACATCTAGTTTTAAATAATCAATACTTATTAGCAATTAACTTGGCTTTTCACTTTGTATTTGAATTTCAGTGAAGTTTTTTAGGAAAACAGCCCTGTCTTAATACTTTTGCACACTACTGGTAGTGTGCAAAAGATTTAGGACAGGGGCTGATTTTAAACTTTATTTTGATTCCTCATAAAAGATAAAATAGTTCTTGTCTTAATACGTTTGCACAGTACTGTATATATATATATATATAATCTTACGTCTATAGCACGACTCATGCACTATGCGGTCATAATTTAGAGTTTCATATTATACCGAGCACTGTTTTATTAAACACCAGGAAAAAATATACATAAAATATTGAAAGGTGTGTTTGTCTGCGTAAATTACACTATACTACTGACAGATATATAGCCCGGAATATGAAGAAAAAACATTTTTGACTCTAAAAGAAATTTAGAACAACCTAAAAATTGCCAGAATTGAAGAAAATAGAGACACAGTTTAGAAATTACTGAATCGTACAGGTCTATATGCTAGATCACCATTGTTAAACAATGTTCATTAAATGTTTGTCAGAAGTATAATTAAAATTAAACTATTTTTTTATGACATTTATGAAATCTGATGTGTTTAATACTTTTGCTCCCTAATGTATATTTGCAACACCCAAGTAATTTTTGTGCCGACTACTACGAATGCTTTCTTTGACGATTCTGTTTCTCATCATTCAATCGTATTGGGAAAAACAGGAAGATCTAAAATCAGATGATAGAATTTAGATGTTCTCTGGAGACATAATTAAAGAAAAAATAACAGACTGAATCCATTCTGCTTTTGCCTGTAACTTTTAGAGCAGACAGGTCTGTCACAGCAATGGAAGGAGACGGTGTCATGACGATTGCAAGATATATTTCACCGCTGCAACTCAACCTGGGAGCGAATCATCTTTATGACAGCTGTGGCGGTCATAAAATGTGCAATTGTCATTATTACTGTCTACTGACCCCCATCTTTGATTACAGCAACATTCATCTCTAGGTTACAAAGCCTTATGAAATGCACAATGAGACATCCTAATCATTATCATTGGGGATTTTAACATTGATCACCTTAACTCCCTTCGCCACCAAATCTTGACCATCATGAAGGAATTTGGTTTTTGCTCTGCATGTGCAGGTACTCACCACAGACTATGGTAAATATTGGACCATTTGTATATGAATAGAATAGTTTCTGTATTGACTGATGTTATAGATACTTATTTTTCTTACCAAGAGAAAGTATGCATTGAATTATAAATCTTATGTTCATTATTGTTTCCCTCTCAAAGTTATGGTACTTTGTTGGAACATCTGTATGTCTAGAAAATAATATATCGACGGACTTCATATATACGTATTCTTTTGTCACGGCACAGTATGCATTTATTTGAAATTATAATTTTAATGTTCATTTTTCTTTTTCTCCAGAAGTACATTTTACAATAAAATGTGGTATCGAAATTTGCAGTTAATTATGTAAATTTTGAAATACTTAAAACCACACCTTTCACAAGACTCAATACGTAATACTAATATGTACATACTAAAATGAACACTCACACTGCTGATTTAAGCACTATCAAAAGCAATGAAAATATAAACTGAAATTAAAAATTAGGCTGCAAAAACTGTGAAAGTGTTTTTTTTTTGTATTTTATCTTTTCTTTTTAGCTTTTGGATAATAAATATTAAAGTTTTCTTATAAATATTTTCTTGAAAATAGTGTGTTCAGATACTGTAATGGCGTAAATCAATCTATGGGAGGTAATTCAGTATTCGGCATCTGAAATGTTCGAAAAATATTAGTGTAAAAAATAAAAGGAAAAATTACGTTGGGATTTTATCCCTCCTGTAACGGATCAAACAGAAATTCTAATCATTTCGTGCCAGTCATGAGTTCAATTGTCCCTGTAAATTACCTCCGAATCCGTCTAGCGGGTCTTGAGATATCAGACAGATAATCAAACAAACAAGACCGAATGAAATAACTTCGCCTTAAGACGTATGTCATAAACATATTTCACACTGTACAAATGCACACACAAGTAATTAGTTTTAATAATAAATCAGTAACGAACAATGTTGTTAATAAATACAAAAACTAAAGTAACTAGCAATAAATAAATGACTTGAAACATAACAAAAAACCTGTTTATGCTTCTCTGAACTTTATTTTAACGGATGCGAGTATTTGAATGCATAGTCTTCTTTTCCTATAATTTAACAGTAAATCTTTGATATCCAACAGTCTAAATAACTTAAATATGTCAGTTAATACCAATTTCGTATGTTTCTGTAAATTTTTAAATATTTTCTTCGGTTTCTTTTTCCATTAGTCTACGAATCTGAGAAGAAATAAATATTCTAAAGAAATTAGGAAAACGTGTACTTTTATGTCTTCCCATGTCGTTCCCATGAAGTTTTCTGTGGTCGAGTGGTAGGACACGCCAGATATAAAGACAGCATCTTTCCGGTGCATGAAAATTGCAGTTTCGAATTCTACCGGAAGATAAATATTTTTCAAACAAGATTTCTCAAATATTTAGTCCGGTGGATTTTAAAAGTGTGTTTAATTATAGAAAAAACAAACCAAATACGAGTAGCCATAAAAAATAATGTTCAAATAAATATATTTAAATAATTACGTTGGTTAATACCAGTTTTGTTAGTTTTTGTAAAATAAAGCTGCGCAATAACTACGAAAGAATTGCCAGCAATATAATTTGTATTAAAAATATAGGAAAATACCTATTTAATCAACATGATAGATTATTTCAAGGCATTAATTCATAAAATATCCTACAATGTCTTAAATCGAACTGTATTCCGAAACATAACATCAATAAAACTACAAAATAAAACACATATTATTGCCTTTAATAAATATGAATATCAGTTCCGGGCTATTCACCAATTACAACAGAATATGAAAACCTAAATCGCCATGTATCATAGACTTAATGCCTACGTGAATGACGTTTCCTTTTTTTCCTGTGGTGGGGACATATCTAAATACTCGATCTGCTATGTAACCCACGTGATCAGAGGGTTTTTTTTAACACGGAACATAGTGTTTACACTCTGTTTTAATCTCGGTATCAACTCTTATATTTACAAAATCTCTATACAGTTTGAGTATTTTACCTATACATTTAACATATTTAAAAGTTATCTTCAGTCATTCCTGTATTTAAGAATTATGATGAACACTCGGACCCATTCCAACTATCGCCCTATCAGTCTTCTACCGATATTCGGGAAAGTAAACGAGGCCATAATCAATGCTGAAATAGTTCATCATCTCACTGCCCACAAACTCTTCTCTGACAGACAATATGGCTTCCGCTTTGCCAGGTCCACGGCCGACCTGCTAACAACCGTAACAGAGTACATGCTACAGGCCCTTGATGAGTCTGATGAGGCTCGCGCGGTTGCTCTGGACATCTCCAAGGCTTTCGACAGGGTTTGGCACTCTGGCCTCCTATGCAAACTACCGCGTTACGGTATTACCTGTCGCCTGCTTGACCTAATCCAATCTTTTCTAAATAACTGCAAAATGAACTTCGTTTTGAATGGTCGTGCCTCTTCATCCTACAGCACCAATGCAGGTGTCCCACAGGGCTCTATCCTGGACCCGACGCTCTTCCTTATTTTCATCAACGACCTCCCAGATGAGATCAAGTCCCAAGTAGGCATCTACGCAGATGACACTACAATATACTCCCGCACCAGTAAGAAACCTGTCGTGGCGGACAGACATAATCTCGCTGCTGACCTTGAGCGGGATCTACAGTCTGTGGTGAACTGGGGCAAGAATTTGCTTGTCAACTTCAATTCGTCTAAGACTAAGCTGTTGTCTGTCAACTATTACAGGCAACCTCTCCTGCCTCCCATAAGCATTCGTGTCTTCTTAATTAAAAAGTGAATGCCCCCAACGATATATGTTAGCTGTTATAAAAAACTTACTTCAACGCACACAAATGATATCTTCTTCCGAATCTATATTTTATAAAGAATTACACAACATTAAGCAAACACTAGTCAATAATGGATTTCCTAACTCCGTTATTGATCCACAAATTAAAATTTTATCTCAACAAAATTAACAATAGCTCTAACAATAATGATAATATTAATAATAATGGTTTACATCAAAATAAACATAACACTATTACCTCATATTGTTGCAACCAAATACATAATAATTATAAACAAGATGAAAAAACTCTCAAAAACATAATACGTAGAAATGTTAAACCAGTCGAAAGTAATAATCAAATTAACCTCATTGTATATTATGAAAAGTTTAAAACAATTGACCTCATAGTCTATAATAACCCAACAAGCACTAAACTAAATTCTTTACAAAAAACCAATGTAGTGTACCAATTTACATGCCCATTCAGAGATTGCATCTCTGATACTAATCAAAAACCTAGTACATATATTGGTTTTACCACAACCACGCTCTCCCGTAGACTTACATGTCATCTTTCTGATCAGAGTACTATTAAACAACATTTCTCTGAAAAACATAAACATGTAGGTAATATCAGACAGATTTTGGTCAACAATAGGGTGATCCTTACTCATACACACAGTAAGAGGAACCTGCAGATATTGGAGGCCATGTACATCAAATCAAAACAACCAACACTCAATAAAATCAACTTTAAAACAGGAAATAACATATTACATTGCATTTGACAACATGGTTTTGTTGTCATTTCGCGCTATCCCGCGGTGTGACGTCATAAAACCGCATCGCAAACTTAAGAACTGCGTTTATTATTTTTGGTAACTATTGCCGTTGCCAAGCGGAGTTTTATGTCAACACAAAATAAAATCGTCGGTGACGGTGGATTTTTAATATTTCAGTTTAAACTACCTCTCTGAAAATGGCTCATGTGAGCCGAAAGCTTAGAAGAAAACCAATAAATAATTATCCAAATGTTGGAGAATTTTTGTCTTTATTTTCAACTGAAATTAAAGCAAAAATACGACGTTTAGAACGGCTTATGATTAAACATAATAGACATTCATTGTCTCTTATATTTAATAGCATATGTTTAGAAAATTACTTGCTGCCTCGATATACTATATATATATATATATATATATATATATATATAGTACTTTAGGCAGCACTCTTTTTTATGCATCTTTCATTAAAGCTGACAGAGAAGGTATTAATTTTTATATGAATTTTCATGGTTACTTCTGATTTTTTTTTTTTTCGGACTTCAAATTATATAAGAATTGTACAAAGGTTTTAATCTTTCGAGTGTTTCCGGCTATACTTTTAACCATTATCAAGAATTAATTTTAAGATCTGATTGAATTGTTGTGGGAAAGGTGCAACGTTAAATTTTTGGTGGTATAGCTAAATACAACACCATTTATATTTTTGCAAGAATCAAATGAGCAATACTTACAGATAGGACGAATCTTCACATTGCAATATCATCCGATATTATGAAATACCAACAAAATCAAACAAGAAAGTTAAATTATCTTTTATAAAAATGAAAAACAGCAAACATCTTTGACAACAATAATAATTCACCTGCAAATTTTAAACTGTAGGAACCAGTGTCGTTTATGAATTTATGTCTTTCGAAAAACTGTATTTCTCAACTATCCAAATCCGTAAAAATTAAATTGGTTACATCAACACAAAACTGACGAGAATAATGACATTGCATCTTTTCCACGGCAGTTTCTTCCGATCAGAAAATTATTGTTAATGACTAAAAGTATAGCCGAAAGTACAAAACAATTTAACAATTCTTATATAGTTTGTGTTCTGAAAAGAAAAAAAAATCATAAGAACACAAATAAAATTATATAAAATCTTTATTATAACACATTGTCTGTCTTTTTTAATGACACCTGCACACACACACACACACACACATACATACATACATACATACATACATACATATCTATCTCTCTCTAAATATATATATATATAGTTCATTCACGAATGAATTAAAACACTGTCAGCTAGTGGGCGTGTATAATGATAATATACACGATAAAAGGCCTGCCTTCTTCTACCGAGCACCCGTAGCTCAGAGGTAGAATCGCCGAGTGACGCCAAATCGGTAGGGTTTCAATCCTGGGTAAAAGGCAATTGGCTGTCTAACCATACTGATGAGCTGTGATAAGGCGAAACAGATCTGTCTGCGGATGACTGTATATATATATATATATGTGTGTGTGTGTATATATATATATATATATATATATATATGAGCAACAGCTTTTATTTTAAGCAGGTTTCATTTAAAACGACCGACAATGAAAATTTTATTAATTTTTTTTATATTTATTTTGCTATCGTTAATCTTTAGAGCTTCTTTCGTTTTCACATTAGAATTTTTCGCCCTTCCCTTCTTTTCATTCATTATATGATTTACTTTAATCTAAGTTAAACTCGATGCGGCCTAAAGAGCAGGAGCAAACCCGGTTTCTTCCTTTTTAACATGCCTAATTGTATTCCAGTTTACACTTTCATATCTATTATCACGTTCTGTACCTTTTAAAAACAGCTTTTAAATATCTTGAGTTAAGGTACAGCCCTAATTTAATTGTTAAATTAAATAAACTAATACAAATTAGGGCAAAATTAAAAACTTTGAAGTTTCAAATCGCGTTTCTGCGGTAGTGTATTCAGCACCAGGTTTGCCCCTCCTCTATTCAATTCAAATTAAGAGGGCAAAATTACGTTATGTTTGGAAGATAGAAAATGTCTTTAATAAAGATCTTCTCCAACAACTTTCAAACAGAGTCCTTGGGTTGAAAAATGAATATTATAGATAGTTATTTGAATGTAGGAACTTTGTCCTTTTTTATTAGGTGAGGTTCTCTTGATATTTGTGTTGGGTTTATGAGCAAGATTGTGTTCAATTATGAATGAAGCTTAAAGCAAAATTAAAATGTTTGATATATAAGTGATATGGACGCACAACTGAACCAAATAGGAATGATATTGTAAATCTTTCTTTGAGCATGAAGTGTTTGTTGCTGCTCATGGTTTAGACTTTTGTATTCCTCTATCTATTCCTGATTAGAAGATAATTTGCTGTGTTTGAGGTCTGGTTTGCCCAAAAGACAAGACTATCTCCTATTTCTTCGGATGCGGTTGATGATATAAAAGCCCATTTGAATAAGTATACTTATTTATACGTTTGCTAATTCTTCAGTGGCTCCAGCTTAATTGAAATGAAGGGCTGATCATCAATGTGTAACAAAATCCCAGAATAACACTCATGATTTAATCATCTCCAGACCGGATAAAATGCTGCGGTTGTTCTTATGGATCATTCAGAGTATGGGGCTAAGATGTTGTTTATTTTGTAAGACACGTTTAAATTCATAAAGCTCGATTCTGTTGATACATCTGATGCTACTACCTCAAATGAAACAAAAATTCTGAAGCATTTATTAAGGTGGATAAAAAGTGGGCGTTGTTCCGGAAAATTTCGGATAAATTTCGTCCGTTCGAGTCAATTCGCCCCCCCCCCAACTCTATATGGGCTACCAAAATACATAAGGATAGGATAACGTTAATACCCATCCTTTCAATGACAGGATTAGCATAACACAAGGTTGCCAAATGGCTTTCTTTAGTGTTATAACCTGTGTTGCAACATTTAAGTACATTTTGTATAAAGGATTGGTTTTCCTTTGTTGATCGTATCCGAAATTGTAGTTCTTCAGGCATGTCCTTTGATGTGTGCGCTGTATTTACTTGTATCCTTTTGTTAGAGACAATCGATATTTGCTGTGATTTACTTTATCGTAGTTCCCTGTCTCCCCCTCGTATTCCTGAATCGGTATTTGTTGAAACTCGCCACGTCATCGGCTGAATTTAGTTTTTATAATATCATGTATCGACAATATTTGTTGTGGTACACTTCGTCCTCAACTGTATTGTCGATACGTTGACGATATTTTCTGGTTATTCAATAACGAAGTTAAGACTGATCACTTTCTCCTTTTGTTGATTTTATCCAGTTTTGGGGTTTACAGTTGAGTCTATTTCTCAGTTGTTTTTTTTTAATTCGTTGAATAAAACAGTATAGAATAAAGAGATTTTTTTCAGTCAAACATGTTTGTCATTATTCAGGGGAAAGATCAAAGTAATTTTTAATTACGTTTAATTAATACTAACATTTTTTGTGGGATGGTTTTTTGCGGGACGCCAACAACTTTTCTCACCTCAGTATATAGGAAATCTAAATACGCGTTGTGATTCCCTTTGTCTCAGGAAGTGAATGATAAACCTCATTAAAAATTCTAATTCATAGGGCGTTAATGATCTGAAGCATTTCGAGAAGATGAAATTAATTTTGTTGTTGAGACCTTATGCGCTGTGGGATATCACCCCAATATAGTTCATTCTGTTATCCACGACAAGATTGCTGAGTTCAGAAAGGTCAAACCGATTATAATTGAAAAATGCCCTGTTTATCTTAGAATTCCCTGGGTTTGAGCTGACCGTGAAAGCTTAACTAAACAGATTGCATCTAGTGTTTGTACGTTTTAATTCTCGGCAGAGCTTTTGGTGGTGTTTTATAACCGGCCCATTTTCAGTTCTAGTCAAAAGGATGTATCAATTCATGTCTGTAATGTATCAATATAACTGTGGCTATAGTAGAACTATTCAAAGTCTAGATATGAGGATTAAACAGCACGTTCCAAATAAGAACAGGAATAATATCTAGACTTCTAATGAACCTGTCCCAAATATCTATGGTTTCTCCATTTTTGAGTACCTTTTAAATAATAGAAAGTGTGCTGCTGATTTTAGTGATGACTTGTTCGCTATCGCTTCCCGGTCACACTCTATATTTCATTTAAGCGTGCTAGAGTTCCCAAAACCTTAGCTCTGTAAACAGCGTGAATGTGTGCCAGTACTTGCTCTCATTAGACTCTAATACTTTTTCCCTTTCACATAATGTTTTCTTTCTCTTCCATTTCTTTCATTCGTCCCATGATTTATTTTAATCCAAGTTAATCTCCCAATGAGACCTGAAGAGCGGACGAACCCAGTTGTGAGGTTTTTAACATGCTTAATGATATTCAGCTTTACACTTTTATATCTATTATCAAGTTATGTACACTTAATAATATCATTAAGCATTTTTTATTTTATTTTACCACTATTGTAGTAAATTTTCTTATTGCTGGAGATAATAAAATGTTCTTTTATTAATTTTCAAAACGCTTTCAGCCACATCTCTGGCCACACATAAGAGTGTTATAATTTGGTAGTTGTTATTTTATCCTGATGCTTTTGCTGTAATATAATTTATTTTTTGTATTCGGAAAAACATGTGCGTTTTGGTGCAGTGGATATTGACTCGGAACTCGATACCGGGGTGCCGATTTCGAATTCCCGTTGAATTCCTTGCATTCACTTACGCTCAAATACACTTGGGAAAAGTATTAATCCGTCTCTTCCTTCCAATTATGTGTTAAATAAGAGGTCAGATGGGGTTCTATAGCCTTGGCTGACAACCAGTCTAACGTAGAAAGACATAGCAACCTACTGCGGGACTATCTTCTGCCTAGTCATGTCTCTTTCGAGACATGATCGCCAAAAGCGTGTATCACGTATGGCACTTAACTGACTGACCGTTTTTCAAAGCTCTCACATAACGCGCGCGAATGAAAATTGCGTGAGCTGAAAGGCGCCTGGCAAAATTAATATGAAACTTTTAAAATTCCTCATCTCAAGTAAAAAATGAAACCTGTTACAATAACGGAAAAAATGAAATAAAATCTTGCTTGTCGGTTATTTTAAATGATATATATATATATATATATATATATATATATATATATATAAAGCATAGTGATTATCCACGTATACTGTCTTGATATATATATAGGAAAGAATATTAATAAAAAGTTTTGAATTTAAAAATGTACTTTTTTTGGACAGTATTTGTTTATTTTTATTATTGTATTTTATATTTCAGACCGCCCTCGGTCCTTCATCAGAAACGAGTGATTTTTAAATTTGAATTAGAAACGTATTTCACGATAGCGTCCGATTATTATTTTTTTTTTAAATGTACTTTTTTTGGACAGTATTTCGGACGCTATCGTGAAATATGTTTCTAAATCAAATTTAAAAATCACTCGTTTCTGATGAAGGACCGAGGGCGGTCTGTAATATAAAATAATAATAAAAATAAACAAATACTGTCCAAAAAAAGTACATTTTTAAATTCAAAACTTTTTATTAATATTCTTTCCTATATATATATATATATATATATATATATATATATATATATATATATATAATTTTAGCAATACAGCATGCCGACTAGTAAATTCACATAATAGACTATCATAGCATGTGCTACTCTGCTTTAGGTGTGCAATCTCTATGTATATGTCAATGGTAGCTTCCAGAAATTGTTTTTTTTTCCTGTTTATTTAAAGTTAAATTCCGCACGTTATTTTTATTACTGAATGTATCTTTTGGAAATCATTTTATTATATATATATTCATAACGTTAGTTACTTTGTTTATTTAACGATCCTGTTCGAAAATTTTGTTTGTCCTTTTAAGAAAAAAATATTAATTTTTGATTCTGTGTTTTTGGTTTATCAGGATTGTTAGAGTCGTAATGAAAGTGTAGGTAGTGTAATAGCGAATACATGTAAATTAAATACGTTATAGAAGTAAAATTAGAAAAATGGATATATAAGAAACAAATAATGAAAATGTAGTAGAATAAATTTTAATTTGAAAGAAAAACTGGAGGAAATGACAAGAGAAAAAGAAATAAGGAAAGAAAGAAGCAAAGAAAAAGTAGTTGAAGTTATAAATGGAAGGATTCAAAAGAAAAAGAAATAAACAGATGAAAGAAACTCAAAGAAAATATGTTAAAGATGAGACTGGTGAGTAAATAAAAACGAAGAAATAAAAAAAGAAAAATGAGAACAAAAATGAAAAAAAAAACAATTGAAAGAAACAAATATATTATCTATTGAAGAACAAAATGAATAGAAGTAAAAACCCAAAGAAGAATAAAGAGAAAAAACATCTTGTAAAAGAAAACAGAAAGCGAAATATCAAAACAGAAATATTTCAGAAACAAAATGTGAAAAAAATGTTAAAAAACATAAATTATTGAAAAAAAAATAAATGAAAGAACGCTTCCAATAATGGTATCTTGCAAACGCAGAAAAAACAAAAATGGCGTCATAAAGGACAGACAGATATGAGAGAATATGAAACATATTTGATGCGATGAATTCACAAAGAAAACAAAAATAATAACCAAAGATCAAAAAATAAGGAAAATACAACAAAGACTGAAACTAATGAAAGAAAAAAAAACTGATGACCGATTAGGTTTTATTCAAATATCTTGTAGACGCAACTTCTTAGTTCTAACGACAGTTGATGGTAAATACAGGCAGGAATGAAACAATAATATCATCTCTCCTGCTTCGCATACTGTTTAGAGGTCAGATTAGTATCGAGAATAAACAGTAAAGTCCAAATGATGAAGTAGAATTTTTTTCCTTTTGCATGACAGGGACTCCATCTTCAATTAAGAAATAATCTTCATCAAAAAGACATAGTTTGAGAATTTTTTTTTGTGATATACATTGCATTACTTAGTTTTTCTTGTCAATAATGAAAAACTATTTTATGCATTTAAGGTACCTTAAATTACGGTGTAGAAGTGCTGGGTTTTTAATGAAAAAAAAGTGTCCCAAAATTTGGGGTCGACTCATATGGCGAGCATAAATTGCAAACCTTTACAAACAAATTTTGAGCAACTGGCACAACACGCTTAAAGTCTTTGTTCAACAGCTCCCGTCCCTCCAGCAGGATGCCACAAATATATCCCATTAAATATTGTGTTTCCTGGACAAAAATTTATATAAAATAATAAAACAAGAAAAAATTCCAAAATTAGGTTCAAAATGTCCCAAAATTAAAGCAACTCTGAAAAGCTATACATAAAATTGATAAATCTAGAAAAATCTACAAAATGAATATCACGACTAACAAGCTCACCTAAATTGACAGTCGTTGCATTACATACTTACACACACACACACATATATATATATATATATATATATATATATATATATATATATATATATATATTTGTGTGTGAAAGAAGTAGTATTTAATAATGTACCTCTCTGTTGGGCTAAAATGTGTTGACTTATTTTTACGTATTGTTAATGACGGAAGGCGACCTCCTATCAATATTTTCATATGTTCAGACGGACATTTTTCTCCTGTCCCTCCCGTAACAGCGACACAAATGGGATTAGGTCACTCCTGTCGCGTCTTCTGCAGACAGTGGCTTTCAACACAAAATTTCTCAAGTGGACGAGTTTGTTTTTTTTTTCTTATTTTTGCAAATCGGAAGATTTTTTCATTTACGGTTATTAGCTAACTCGTGCGAATAAACAACTTTCTGGCCATTTATAGCTCTATATATATATATATATCTATTCTTTAGAAGCCTGGCAAGAGTCAATGAATACAGAATGATTTGATTCGAGACAAGCGGCCATAAAAACATGGGTGTTTAATAATTAATGATTAGTTGAACGTAATGATAATTACAAAACTAGATGTTGCTATAAAGGAAACAATTTTTAATCATTGATCTAATTGCCGGTTGAAATTTATAACATATTTCTCTTAAAATACTTTTGCAAATCAGCAGAATGCTGAAGTCAACTCTTCTTAACATTGACGGATTTACCTTCCTAGCATCTTTTTAAGGTTGTTTGGAAACTTACAATATAGATTATAACATTTTTTTCATTCTACATGGTGCCCCACACACAAAAAAAACATGAAATTTTAGATTTAGATATAAAAAAAATAAGTATAACATTTACTATATGAATCACCAAAAATAAATTAAATAACCTATCATATTTATTAACCCAACAATTAAATGAACTCTATTAAATCACCTGGGATTTGTGGGGCACCCATGTTATATTTGCTAGTCACTCATATTGATGCTGTCTTTTTAGAATATTTTAAGGGATATGTTGTTGTTTGGTAAATTTTGATTAGGGAATATCTTATTCATTCGCTTAAATCGAATTGCATTAGGAGTTGTTTTAAGAATTTCGAGCCGGTTCAAAATTCCTAGCACCTGAAAAAGGCCAGAGTGTACAACTGCCGAAACGTCGTACAAATGGCACTAAAGATGAGGACAATAGTCCGAATAATGTAAATGGTGATTTGTCTTCTTCCTCTCCTCTATTTTAGCGAGTGGGACTTAGGTTCGTGTTTTTCCTTCACCTACATAAGCATATCCACCCGAAGCAAATCTAGCCGCTGTTTTTGTTTTTCGAGCTACGGTTTGATTGCTGTAAATGCAGCTACCTCTTCTGTTGCATGTGTTGTATCTATTGCTCTGTAAGTAGTGACGTCTTCCGCGCCTGCTCCTTAGGCTGCTGCCTCTGTGTTTTGTCTTCGTCGACGCGGGAATTTTTGATAGATAACCTGCTTAGGAGAAGGGGGAGCCAAATTTGTCCCTTTCTCGCTACCTACGTGCACTTATTAAAGTTAATATGCTCCTGGTCGGAATTTTCTTTCCATCACTGATTCTTTTACCGTTGCTTATTTTGATGCCATTTGTTTGAGTGTTGCTGCTCTCGGTGCCAGATTTTTACCGAGGTACACCTTAGATAAGTGCCGTGTGGCACCAAAAGACCATAGGAGGCGACAACGGCCTTTCAGAATGACCAAGACGGTGTGTCGTGGGTGTCCATATAGCTCTTACGGATCATTGTGATTAGTAGGACACAGTCACTCGTCTCAAGACTCGTTTTACTAGCTGGGGCTAAGATGTCCTCGACTTGTACAAATCGGAAGAAGATTTCCCCTGTCAATCTTCTCTAATATCCACTGTCACCCCCCATGAAGCGTAACTTATCTCTCGGGTGCCCATTTATTCTTTTGTAAGCATGCTGGCTTAGTTGTCATTACGTTACCTACCAACCACTTGGCTTCGTCGTCATTTGCCAGCACGATGTCCCATGGTATTGAACCTCATAGTGAGGTCATTAGACTGTATTTGGAGGCTCTTAAGAGCCTACTACATAATATCCCTGCTCATACGAATGAACTCCCGTTTTTTTCACATGGAGGTATTGTCCAGGTTGCAACAGCCTCCAGGGACTGCAGGATTGTTAAAAATTCCTTCCTCTTTATGAACGGTGCAGATTTTTCCTTAAGTGCCACGTAGTCCTAAGGTTTCTTTTTCTTTAGCTTACTACAGACCCATCCCGAAACGGCAGTTGGTAATCGATGATGACTGCTTTTGTGCAGTTTTAGTTAAGATTTCGAAGCAAGCACACGGAGTAACGAAAAATTTCACGACACAATAACTAAGGTTATTTAAGATAAACAGTGGTAAAATAACAAATTAAATAAGGGTAAAATGTGTGGACAAAAATGTGAAAATTTGTTTTTCTCAATAAGAAATGGACGACATTCTTATAGCAAATGACTTGCAGTACATTTCTCCCTCACCTTCTATAGGTAGAAACAGAAATGCATGCTGGGAATCTTTTTCCGGTTGCAGTTTGATAGGATGCAGTTTGATAGGATGCAGTCTCGTTCTCTCTTGATATCAGAACGTTACATTCGCAGGGTCATTTGGAATTCCATGATCGCCTACGTCTTGAGGAGACACGGGACATAAAGATGATGACTCACTCCACACTACTGATTGTCATAATCAGGTGAACTCGACAGATTGTATAATTTTACACGACTGCTTCTTTTCTGATTACAGATTAAATTATATATTGCAACATAATGATGGAGCAGACGTTGGGTGAAATTTAGAGCAGCTCATCATAGAAGCTGTGTGTGTCATAGACTTGATCTTCGGAGATAACTGGTTTACTGTTTTCAGATGTTGGAAATATTTTTCATATAGGCAGTTATATGATCGGCCTTCAAGGAGATGTTCGCACAGGTAATAAGAGGGGAGTATAGGAACCACTTATCAGACTCTATGACCGTTATTGATAAAATAGTCACGTAAATGAAATATTAGTAATGAACAAACAAGTTTCATGTCATTATTAGCGAAATCCCATCCCATTTCATTTCAAAATGGTAGTAAATTGAAAATATAACAAATGGTGCTAAAATAGAATCGACGGTTTTCCCATAAAGAGAGCGCACAGTAGGCAACTAATATAACCCTAAAAATTGTTATCATCTCATTTCTGACATTATGTACAAGATGTGATGGATAAATTGTCGTCTGAAGTAACTAAAAAATAAAATTAATATTGACATCACTTTTTAACATATATATTTACCAAAATTACAGAAAGTATCTTGAAATACAGAAGGTTAATTTTTTCCAATAAATTGCCATATATTTATCAAAATTACACAAAATTATTTTGAAATACTAACGAGTAAATTTGTTCAATATAATCGCCATTACCACCAACCTCGGACACAAGACGATATCGGAATCTCCTGCATCCCTTCTGAACGGTCTCCTTGTTTAAGTTGGCGAATGCTGCCATAATACTTGCCTTCAATTCATTTGGTTTGTCCCTCTCTCAACTGTGCCCCACACGAAATAATAAAAAGGATTGCAGTCTGATGGGTTAGGTGGCCAATTTTAATGACTGATGTGGTCGCAGAAATTGTCTAAGGGACATGAGCGGGTTCTCCTGCTTGTGTAGCATGGTTCCGAGTCCTGTTTTAAGATATATTTTCTTTCAGCAGCCACCTGCTTCACCCAGGACAGGAGTACTTCTTCAAGGCACTTCATATAAGCCTGTGTTTAAAGTTTGAATTCCCTTGGGAAGGTGAATTGAGTCATAACTTCGGATCTCTTCAAACATCATGCGGTTGGCTGGATATGTCATTCATATTTTTCTGAAATTTCTGCACTCTCTACAGATTGGCACGCACACACTCCCAGATAGTCTTCTTGGAAATTTCGGTGCAAATACCAAGCAGTACAATCGGTGACAATTTACTCATTGCATACTGTATTTGTCTACAGCTATATCGTGTTGAATACACCGGTTCCCGTCCAATCACCGAAGTTAAGCAACATCGAGCCTGGTCAGTACTTAAATGGGTGGCCATTTGGGAATACCAGGTGCTGTAAACGTAAGGACCAAGAATGGTCCACTCGTCCTCCGGGTTTGGGTGTTGGGTGCAGGGCTAACAACCCTGCCCCGTAAAAAAACAGTTTGTTACAGAAACAACAACAAAAAGTTGCTGCCCTATGCACCATCTGCGTGTGATGGATAAATGATGATGATGATGATGATACTGTTTTTAGAGATAGGTCGTTGAGGTCCAGTTGATATCGGCTCGGACCAAGGAGCCGAGTTCGAATTCCAGTTGAATCCATTGTATTCACTTACGCGCAAATACCCTTGGGAATTAATCCGTCTCTTCCTTCCAGTTATGGGTTAAATTGCAGGACAGATTGGGTTCTATAGCCTTGGTCGGCAACCAGTCTACCGCAGAAAGCAATGACAACCTACTGCGGGATAATCTTCTGCCCAGTCAGTTATGTCTCGAAAGAGACATGTTCGCCCAAGCGTGTATCACGTATGACACTTAACTGACTAACTGAAATAATGGATAGTCTCAAAAACAGAAAAGGAAAATATTTCACTAATCGTAACGAATCAAAGCGCTCAGTGAGGAGTAAGCTTCACGGGATAAGAGTAAGAATTGATTTTTCCAGATAATACTTATTCATTTATGGCGTGTCCGACTGATAAGAACGTTCCCTTTCTAACCATCGGGTTTCGAATCTCACTATGAGGAATGTGTCAGGAAGAAGATTTCTTCTTGTTATCGGTCTGGAGAAAGTGATCCCAACTTACGGAACTTTTGGATTAAAACTGGACACCATACCCTGGTTTGACTCAAGCCTTGTAAGTGAATTTGGGGAGATGGATTTCTTTGAGGAGCCGTCGATGGTTGTGCTAGCTCGAAATCACAAGTCAACGTGACCAAGGACATGGGAGTCTTTGCCTTGTTCAGACTGTAGTTCATGCGAGATAACGATCTCTGCCAGAAACTAACTAAAGTCCGCTTAGCATAGTTACAGTATGAATCACAATTGGTACTGAATGGAATAAGTCTCCCCTCCAACTGGCAGTTATCTTTGAATGCGGGTGACCAGCACTTATATATATTCACTCAAAAGTAGCTTAACTCTGAATTTCGTACACAACGCAGTATTCAATTGCATAAACCTTTTAGTTAACACTAGTAAAATAATGGATTATTTTATTTATTAATCGGATATATGCGCATCACTTTAACTGATAGTTTGGTGAATTTTCACATTTGAGTAGACTCTCTGTTTAGTCTTTTACCAGTCCATCTATTTTCAACATGTTCTGAAGCATAACTTAATTCCTCAACAAAAAGTCTGCATTTTAACTCCTTCCATCAATGAAAATAAGCTTATTCTTCCTAATAACGATTATCCTTGTTTTTCATATCATCATTTCACCCCAAGCAAAGCAGGACTATCATTGGTGCGCAGTTGGTAACAGGAGTCAGTTTCTTCTAAATCTTGTTCTTATTACTACTGATTCTTCTGCAGTTACTTCTTTTCTGGTCTTAACCAGTGAACTAAAGTCAGAAAGGTCATCAGAATATTTTTCAATTAACAACATTGTAAAACTAAAACGAAAACAGTTTAACTTCACATTACTGTTATAGATATACAGCCCTTGCTAAGTTGAGAACTGTACATGTGAGAATTTCCTTAATACACTCCTGATCAAAATTTTGTCTCTTGTCTTATAATTTTGATCATGCGTAAATCGCCTCATTTTATAAAAATGTAAATTTCTAAATAAAATGTTTGGAATGTAGCTTTTTGTTTCCATAACCTTTTAGATTGTAGTATTGGTAATCTTAAATGGTAGGAGTTTAAAATCTATCTGTATAAAAAATATTGTTTTTAAAGATTCTTATGTGGTCTTAAATTTTTGATCAGGAGTGTATATGGGCTACCAGTGATCCGTTCAATGAATCCATTGAAAGTGTTCTAATCAATCAAATGGCCGCACCAAGAAGTAGTATTATTGATAACTTCAAGAGGTAAATTTCTGAGATTATTATTCTGAGAGCCCTAGAAGTTATGCCAGGATTTGTCATCGCAGGCCACAAGGTACGCAGATGATATAGTGCAGATAGCAGACCCAGAAAATAAAAGACCTCCTACAGAATGTAGCTGAAGAGAGTGACAAGAAAGGACTACAAATAAACTACAAGGAAACTGAATGCATGGTCATCAGCAAAAAGGGCAACCCAAAAAGCCAATTAAGGTGTGGAACTCTAAAACGAATCAGGTACAGACATTTAAATACCTAGACAGTGTTCTAACAGAAGACGGAAATTGCGACACTGAGATCGGAAGGCGAATTGGCATGGCAAATATAAGCATTCCAGAAATTGAGTAAAATATTAAGAATAGAAACAGAGAGGAGAGTACTGAATTGCTATGTGATGTCGGGTCTTCAGTATGGCAGTGAATGTTGGACAATATCTTCGAAGATGAAGGAAACAATTGAAGCAACTGAAATGTGGTTCTACAGAAGGATGCTGCGTATATCATAGACCGAGTATGTCAGCAATGACGAAGATTTGAAAAGAATGCAGACGAAAAAGAAAATTAATACTGATATCTAAAGTTCCTGGGACATGCAATGAGTAAGGTAGGATTGGAGAACCTGTTATTAACAGGCCAGATAGAAAGAAAAAGAAACAGAGGAAAGCAGCTGATAACATATTTGAAGGAACTGATTAGGTGGATGACGGAACGAGAGTTGCATTGTGCAACAGGAGAAAGCATGCCAACAGGGAGAGGGTGATGTGGAAGGCCATGATCGCCTACGGCCTGAAAGGACATGGCACATAAAAGAAAAGATTGTTAGAAGTGTACCCCTGCTGTCAAAAATGACGGCAAAATGTTTTCAAGATTAACATCTGTTTCCTCACAGGTTACCCCCATGACTGTGACATACACACAAGGGTTTATATATGCTTCACGATACAGTGACATAATTATTGCCAATAATAATAATAATAATAATGCACCGTTAAAGAGTAAATACGCGGCAATAATTTCATAACTGGTAGTAAAGTTTAATAACTGGAAGTAAAGAAAATGAATTGAGTCGACTCTGCTTCATTAATGAACTGAACCGATGCTACCTCGGTATTGTTTTTTTTTTCCCTCCATATGGATGGCAGGAGAGAAATATATATATAGCCAAACTGAGACCAGCTGTGATACAGCGAAACAGGCTTGCGCGCGCACACACACACACACACACATATATATATATATATATATATATATATATATATATATATATTTATTTTGTTATTCTTTAATCCAAAATGGAAGAGTAGGAAGGTAAATTCCAAGAACCTGATCCTAATCAATATTAAGAAGTGATGCAGGCAGAGAACTCAATGTATTAAGAATACAGAGCCAATATAAATTAGAGAAAATTTTCAAATTCAAAGGTGTCGGATGTACATTTTGATATAGGATCTCTAATAGAGACTCTACGTCACGTCAGAGACATTGTTTTTCCAAATGGCGAAGGTTTAATCAAATAAACTTTAAAAAATTTATATTGAAACCCATTCCTTCTCGCCTAAATACACCTCTTCAAACAGCCCAAAATCTTAACTTTAAAAAGTAATTTGGCTCATTTAGAGGTCCAACTTTATAAAATATGAACTCCTATACCTCCCCTTCCTAAATATACCATTTCACCACCCTGTAACCCCGCGACTACCAGCTCTGTCCTTTTCAACTTTGTGACCGTTGTTAACCAAAAACCTCTCCACACGCTAACTCAGGGCCTTCGCCATTTGGAAAAACAATGTCGCTGACGTAACTTAGTCTCTATTGGAGAACCTATGTCGAAATATACATCCAACACCTTTGAATTTTGAAAATTTTCACTAATTTATATATATATATATATATATATATATATATATATAGTGGTGTATATAGAGCGTTGATAGGTAAAAATAGCATGTCTCTTTAAAAACTCAAAAGATTCGTTAGAACACGGTTATTATGTTCTCACTCGTAGTGGCTCTTTAAAAAAACAGCCCTGACGAGTGATAACATCATAACTGCGTTCTCACGAATCTTCGAAGTAGGCATGAATCTGTTCTATTTAATGGATAAACTCTTCGTAACTATATATATATATATATATATATATATATATATATATATATATATATAATGGGCTTTATTATAATAGAGATTATTATTATTATTATTATTATCAGTAGTAGTATTCCGGGAATTGAGGTTAAATCGGCCCTTATTATTTTTTTCCACTTGATTTTTCTACATTCCTTTTCGAGTTGCTTTTTGTCTATACGACATGTATCTGCATTCTTTGCAATGCTTTCCCTCTTCATAATCAACTTGTATTATTGATCGTGCTTAATTTCCTTTACTGCTTTACCGTTGTGCTATATCGTCCAGTGTGCACCGACATTACACCCTCTTTAACTTCCGGTTCCACATCAAAGCTGCAGTATATTTTGCCTCTGCAAGACGACTTCGAGACTGTTTCCGGATGACATTTTTCCTGTCCCAGATTTATGGAATTTTTTCTCTTTACATCTACGGACATATGTCACCTTACAGTATTGTTTGATATAGAAAGGGAAAAATAAAATTCTTATTTCCAAGGCCTAGGAAGATAAGAGAATCACAAATAATGTTAGCGTGTCTAGGAATGTCTTACAACATACAGTAAAAGAATAAATTATTTATTTCTTCGGCATATGTAGTTCATTTATTCGTAAGCATTTGTAGCCACTATAGACGAATTGTCTGGTTCAAGCAGTATAAATTACACTAGCCTATATTTTGCTTAAATATTTATCGTTTTTTTTTATTTCTCAATATTTATTTTTGCATAAAATCTATTCTTGAAACAGGTACATATACATACATATATAGGATGAGTTATACAAAAAACATACATATTAAATTGAGATAGAATAAAGAAAGATATATAGATATTAACATAGTGAGAATACATGTATATTCAAGCTAAGATAGAAAGATATATATTAATAAGATGATAATCGGGTACATTAACGTTTGGTTTGAGTTTAAATGTAATTCAATGTTTTAAAGGACACTCATTTCCCTGTGGTAGTTTTGATATTTTTAATATAATTGTGTTTTTATAGTTTTCTCTATATTGCAACATTTAAAATAGTAAAGAAATGATTTGTTTGTTTCTTTTTTCTTACAGGTTCTTAGTATAAATATAAATAAATATTTTTGCTAGTCAAAAACTGCAATAATTTTTTGCCGAATAAAAATGCTTTTTTGAAATGAACGTTCTGCTATTTAACCCATAAATGAGGGGAGAAGATGAATATTTTTCAAAGGTATTTGGGCGTAAGTGAATATAATTAACATGACTTGTATTCGAAACCGGTTCTCTGATTTCTCATTTCCGCTATCTGTTACACAATCCACACGTCTTGAAAAGCGGATAAAATTTAGAACAATGCACAACAAATATGGATCAAACAACCGACGATCCCACATTTATATGCGTGTACGCGAAAACGCTTTTGTGAAAGGGTTCAGTCGCAGTACGAATGATTCCTAAAGTATGGAGGCGGTTACGTCGTAGAAGTGTTTAATTTGAATTGCCCGAGGTTTGCCATCTAATAGGTCAAAACATGATCCTCTTCGAAATAAATATTTTCGGCAAAATCCCTTGTTCCCTGTTTAGGATGTGGTCTCCGGCTTCCTCTTTTCCAATCTTTCCACTTTTCTCTTTTGTTTATTTTTTTCAATTAGAGTAGATAGATTGAACTATCGCCCGGTTCACACTCCACCCACGTCTATTGAACAGGTGTAGAGGCTCATCCCTTGTTTCCTGTTTAGGACGTGGTTTCCCGCTTTCTCTTTTCCAATCTATTCACGCTTACGTAGCCCCCTGCACACCAGTGGCCTTACCGCCTTGCTCGGGGTGATATGATTAAAAGAAAAAAAACAGAGGGAGACTACGCAAAATACAGACAAACAAACAAAACGCAACTAATATTGTGGATGACAGATCCATAAATTACCTCGAAATTTTGCCCGTTACCTTTACAGAAATGTACAAAGACTAAACCTCGCTTCTCACTATCTAAATACCTTTCACAAGACACTGTTGCTGTATATCAGATGTCAACATTAGAGAGTGACAAAAAAGGACTACAAATAAACTTCAAGAAAACTGAATGCATGGTCATCAGCAAAAGGTGCAACCCAAACTAACAAATACAGGTGGAGAATACCAGAATTAAGCAAGTACAAACATTTAAATACCTAGGAAATGTTCGAACAGGATATGGAAAGTGTGACACAGAGTTCCGAATGCGAATTGGCATGGCAAAGGACGAGTTCCAGAAGCCGTGTAAAGTACTAACACACAGAAACATTTCACTAAAAACAAAGAAAAGAGTGCTGGATTGCTATGTTATGTCAGTTCTTCAATACGGCAGTGAATGCTGGACAATATCATCGTAAATGAGGACAAAACTTGCAGCAGCGGTAATGTGGTTCTACAGAAGGTTGCTACAGATATCATGGACTGTGCATGTAAGCAACGATGAGGTGTTGGAAAAAATGGCAACAAAAAGGAAATTAATACTGAGCATCAAAGAGAGACAACTGAAGTTCCTGGGACATGCAATAAGGAAGGAGAGCTTGGAGAACCTGATACTGACTGGCCAGATAGAAGGAAAAAGAGACAGTGGAAGGCAACGGATAACATATTTGCAGGGCCTGATCAGATGGATGACGGAACGGGAGTTGCGAGGTGTAACAGGAGGAAAGATACTAAGAACCACAAGGGATAGGGAGACATGGAGAACTATGACTGGCTACGCCCTGAAGGGACAGGGCGCATAGAAGATTCTGTAAAAAAATATAAATGTTACTTATGTAGCAAATTTCCCATAATTCCAGACGTGATTTTTCTCGAATTACTGCAATTTAATAATACTAATTTACTACATACGATCATCGAACTTTGGAGATATGTTTACTAATGAGTTTTCATAAAAAGTATAAGCATATAAAAAACAAAATGAATAAATAAAGACAAATATAATTCCTTGGTCTCACTCCCTAATATTAAATGAAACATTTTGATGTAAGCCTTTTCTATTTTACATGAATATATATTTATATTTACCTAATCTTATCCCAATTTAGACACAGAAGTATGGGATAGATATAGATTCGACACTAGAACCTGTTTTATCTCATTTCTATTCGGAATTACTTTTCCAGAAACCAAAGTATTTACTAATTTCTTCAGCCGCCACTAATTAAATGTAAAAACAGTATAACACGAAGTTAAAATGCCCCAAACTTACTCAAAATATATCGTCAAAATGCTTGTTATTATTAACAGGAAAGACAAAATACTTTTTAATTAGTTTTTCTTTTTACATTTTTACGTTCTTTCTGACACGTTCGAAATACGGGTTATTTTTTTTTCTTTTTTCGTTAGCGGTGCACCAGAGATTATGAATTTTTAAGAGCGTTGTTGTTTCTGGTGAAAAACAGTTTAATTTGAAAATGCTTTCACACATCAAATAATTGCTTTTTTTAATAAAACTTTCAAAACTTATTAAAAAGGAAATAAGTTATTTTTAAAATTATTTTTTGAAAATATTTTTTTGCATTTTTTCCCATCTAACTTCATGAAATTTCGAGAAATTCAATACTATCCGCAAACATTGTTTTATTAATTATATGCAGTACACATTGTGTAAAGAAAATCGTATATATTTTTCAAACAGTAGCTGTTTTCCGAAAATCTTCACTGAATAGTAAGATAAAACATTCATTAAAATTAGACCATTTTTTATTTAGATAAGATTTTATTTGCTTTCATAAATTATGTATTTTAAGGATATCATATTCTAAAGAAAAGGCGTTTCTATGAATAATGAATATTCATAAGAATGATATTAAATTTTTTTGTTAATTATGATGGTTTTAAAGTTTCAAACATATTTTACATTTCTTCCATTCACTGTATATTCGGATATTAAGTTAATATGTAAGGACTACATTTAATAATCGAAAAATGACATTTAATACAAATCATTTTGCACTAAAATTTTTAAATAATTTTTTTATGTTAAATTGTTCTTTTCTTTAGACTATGAAATGTCATAAGAGACGTGCTATTAAAAGGTCACATGTTTTGAAGGGTTGATCCTTTTACAAAACGTTCACTTAAGTTTAATAAATTTATGTCAATTCTGACCAACCATATTTGATAGACTCTCGGTAGGTCGATGTTACATTGTTTTCCCCTGTACTCCCGCTTTTGATCTGACTTGAAATTTTGAAAATTTTTATGTTCAATTATTTCATGTACTCTAGAAGTTTTAACAAAGGTTAAGTGTAGTGTCCTTTTGTTTTCATTTTCTCTAAAACTTTGATTTTGATCATATGTTTTCCCCCCATGCGATTCTCAGAATCGTTTCATGGTACACATTTTTTTTGGCTTCAAGTCTTTTTCCTGTTCGAGAAAATGGACCAGTTTTCATTACTATATAGATGGACTGCTTTTACATAAGAGTTCAATGCCCGATTCTTTGTTTCTAACAAATATTTTCTGTTTCTCTTTAATATAATTTGCTATGCATCTTTTATGTATGTATCATGTATCATTCTTCTCGACTGTGAAATTCCCTTCCACACGATTACTTCCCCGATGGCTACAATCTCTAGGAGTTTAAATGTAAGGTCAATAGACACCTCCTAACACACTAACCTGCTCCTATTCTATCAAACACTCTTCCCATCTGCCCAACCCTCATCCTCGGTATCCTTACTCATCTGTCTTCTTCCTCCTGACATTCCCTATGTCTAACCACTCCTCTTTACCTTCCCCTATGTAGCCCCATGCGCAATAGAGCCAGTGGAATGCTTTGCTTGGGGTGAAATGATTAAAGAAAAAAAAATCCCGATGTTCTTTCTGATTTCAGTGTCGCACTATCCGTGCTTTCTTTAAAAAATTCCAGTCTTTGTTTATATTTCTGAGATGAGATTCTATTTACTCTATTTGGCCGATTGTTCTCATCTTTGTTGCACAATCTACGACATTGTCCTTAAGAACACATTGCCCAATGGATACATGCGTTGGTTAGTTCCAGTGACTTGACGAAAAATTTGGGATTTCAATACCAGACTACAGCAGTGGTAAATATTAACTCAGAGAATCTGGCTAGAGGGAGATAACTCATGACGCTTAAAAGAGGCTTCGCACAAAGAATGATAATGATGTGCTACAGTTATCGTAATAGAGAGTTCGGTTCGAAGGAAGCCGGAGCGTACAACAGCCAAAACGCCGTAGAAATGGCAAAAAATGAGAACAATAGTCCGAATAATGTAATTAGTGTAAAACATTCCTAGTTTCTTAAAAGAAAACTTCGTATTTTATTTATTCTGACTTATCTAATTTGTAATTTGCCTGTTTGGATTTTCCTTTTCTTTTACTGACAAACTTGCATTCCGTCTTTTTGTATTTGATGTTAAATACTTTTTTTGCTTTTGTTTTTTTCTACATTAGTGACACGTTGCTCTTTCTTGTGCTAACGGTCTCAACTGATATGAATTAGATTCTGGATTCAATACAGTTTTTCCATCTTACATATCTATTCATCTATGATTAGAATATTGCTGTTACGTATAGTCTATTCCCCCTACAACCTAATTAGAATCAGCAATATTTCTGGTCTTTATCTGGTTTCTCAGCTACAGTCACTTTCTCATCATCGTAAACTTGCTTCTCTGTGCCTTTCCAGTAAGTACTTTCATGACAAAGCTAAATGGTAGCTAAACTTTATGAATTGAAGCATAATACGAAACTGGTGACGATGTCTTATCAGTTTACAGTAGATTCTTTTATAATATTTTCTCCTGTGGAAATAAAATCCGTCTCTGCTTTCCCGTCAATTTGAACATGCATAAATTTGAATACAATACCATTCGCTAACTACTGTTTTCCTCATGACTTTTTTTTTCTTGCATCTCAGCATTGTTTCTGTTTGCTAATTATTCCGCACACACTAATGTTTTGTGTCTTAGTGGCTTTACTACCTTGCATGCAGTAAGCTCGTTTAAAAAAATATTTTTCTGTGTCTGCTCTCAGCACTACATATCATAGTGCTATAATTCTGGACGCAAATAATGAATGCTGGAAGGCCTTCTAATTCTGTCAGAATCTCCTCACTGAATAGGTTGAATAATTTTACTGAGATAACACATCCTTGTCTTCCACTTCTTTTTCTTTTTCTTTTTTTATATGTAGTCACTTTCTATCTGAATGCAGGGACGTATGTTGACAGTACATGTTCTGCACTCTGATCAGTCAGTCATTTAAGTACCATATGGAATACAAGATTTGGGTGATCATGTCACGAAAGATTCATGACTGACTGGGATGAAGATTATCCCACAGAAAGTTGTCATTGCTTTCTGCAGTAGACTGGTCACCAGCCAAGTTTATAGAATCTAATTTGTCTTATTTAACCCATTACTGGAAGGGACGGATTAATACCTTTCCCAAGGTTATTTGTGCGTAAGTGAATGCGAGGAATTCAACTGGAATTAGAACTCGGCTCCCCGATTTCGCGTTCCGTGCCGATATCAACTGCACCACAAAGCACTCTGATATTCAACTCAAATTTATTGTGTATTGCTAACAGTTATTTATGATGCTATTATATGGTGTTGTATATCTATCTAAACTTATTCATAAATGGAACTGTGTGTGTATCCGTTACCTATAGACTCCAAAACCACTGAACCAATTTTCTTGAAAATTTACACAGTTGTAGTATAAGAGTCTGCGAGTGTTCTTAGCTCGGTTTTCTGTCGAGGTACCCCCGATAAATATCGATAATCGAAAAAATCGGGTTATAGAAGGAGTGGTCTGATTTTAATCAAATTTCATACACTCATAGACAAAGACACAAGAAACGATATTCAGAAGTTTCAAGGTTGAAGTTATTACACTAGTGCAGAAAATTTGATATCGATACCAGGAAATCAAAATTTGACTTACATCCATTCATTTTTCTTTCAGTCTACGGTTTCTCTTTAACTGGAAACAACTATTGCTTTTTAGTCTTTCATGCCAACGTCCAAAGAGTCTAAGCTCCAGGACCATGGATTAGTTTTAAAGCTATCATTACACCCGAGCAACGAGGGCTATACTGCTAGTAAATTATGTGCAGGTGGCTTGTGGTTTATTTTCCTGTGAGTTTTCAGCAGTTTATTTGAAAGGAACGAATTATGAACAAAAGGAAATATTCTATTGCCCTTCCTTGGTTTGACACTGACACAGTTTGAAGCATTCCTTTTATCTCTGCCTACCTCACACAAGCTGAAACGGCGTTTAACCAAGATGAAAGCTGGTAGTTCACTTACATACCTCAGATACGTAACTCTTTACTTAGCTTTGACGATGTAGAGCAACTTATAATCGATTTCCACTCTCGAAAAATACGTTCGCTTTATCACATTCGAAATATTCAATTAACAACAGTGTTTTAGTGTTTTATGAGGAAGAACGACCGAATGGTGTTGGTTAGGAAATTAAGGGAACATCTATCAATTAAAGATCTAATTAGTTCATTAATTATAGCCACGCTGTTTTGCTTTTCGCAGAACCAACGTTTCTTCGTCTTTTTCATCTACGCAGATAAATACTGTTTTTTCGTCAAAACATGATATATCAAGGAAAGATTCAGTATTTCTTCGCATAAAACGTATTTCTTATAGTGTATGTGTTGTGCGATCGTGACTCTTCACAAATTTCTATTCGTAACAGTTTTTATAAATGATTGCCCACTTATTATGCTTCCAATCTCCGCACTGCAATCTATTTACGCAAGCTCATTAAGGAACTATCTTTTTGCTTTCCTCCTATACTTTTAGTATCTTCTGTGAATTTCCAATGTCCCAAGTATTATTTCCTCATGACATACCCCAGAAAATTCTACAATGAAATTCTTATCCTAAGTATAATTTTTCATTTTCTTTCTATTCTTTTTTCAAACTTCCGCATTGATTACATCTTCCGTCTATCATATTCTCAATACTCGTTTTTAGAATCACGTCTCCGTTGCATTAAGTATCACATTAATCTGCATCAATGAAAAATTGACATTACCATTTCATCACACATATCTTTGATTCAAATTAAATTCTTCCCTTTCTTAATATTTGTTTACCTTTTGAAAGGTATCATTTGAAATTATTTCGATTTTGGATGGCATTGGAGATAACAAAATCAAACAAATACAACACCTTAAATATATTGGAGTTATAAAAAACAGAACAAAATGGGTGACACTGAAATGTGAAATATACCTTTCAAAAAATAAGCGGAGCTTTAAAACACACGAATTTCATTAGAAACGAAGAAAATGGTTCTGAATTCTTCCGTAATATGAGACCTCTTAGATGGAAGTGAAGTATGAACATTCTCACAGTTAAAGAATAGATTTCAAACAAAAAAAATGTTATTCTACAGAGGGAATCGTGTAATATAACAGTCTGGCCCCAACCGAGGAAGTGATGCAAGCGATGGTGTTTCCCGTCGATGAAGGGGGCGGCGAAGCGACAAGACAGGTGTTTGTGAAATACATCCTGTCGAGGCCGGAGCGGATGTCATTTGACCTTATTTCCGACAGCGACGGAAATGGTTACAGAGGCAAACAGATCAGGTGTCTCTTATAATTACGTGGGCGTTGCGTGGGCGAGGCAAAACCGGAAGGAAAGTCCCGGTTCTAGAGACTATAAAAAGACCTCGACACACGGATTCGCCAGCAGAGAACGGCCAGTGGAAGCAGAGAAAGACCACGGCAAGAATACACTCCCGTCAACCCATTCTATGTGCCTCTCACCCTTCCGTTCTCTATTCCACACGGTTCGTCGTTATTAATAAAAATATAACCTTATATTTTTATATATGCGTGTTTGTTGTTTTGTCGTCGTACGGCGATATATAACATACGTAGAATACCATGGAATGAACATGTGAGCATAAGGAAGTTTTAGAGCAAATGGAAACAAATAGGAGGCTAAACACCAGGAACAGAAAGTTGAAAATTCTAGGGATCATCATGTGGAAAGATCGTGTAGAAAATTTCATATTCACAGGATGGGTTCAATGCAAGTTGGACAAAGTAAAACAACTCAGAAAATACCTCGAGAGTAAATGGAAGGCCTAACAAAATTAGAGAGATGTAACTAATATTTTTTAAGAGCCACAAAGGACAAGAATTTGTTCTTAATGTCCTGAAGAGATACTGCGTGTAGGTGAAATATCCAACTCAATTAGGATAACTACGTTTTTAAATATCAATAAATCCGTTGAAATTTAAACTTATTTATAAATGGAACTTTGTCTTTGTGTGTATGTGTGTGTCTGTTACCTATAGACTCCGAAACGGCAGAACCGATTTTCTTGAAAATTTACACAGTTGTACTTTAAGAGTCTGCGAGTGTTCTTAGCTAGGTTTTGTGTCGAGGTACCCCCGATAAATATCGATAATCGAAAAAATTGGGCTATAGAAGGAGTGGTCCGATTTTAATCAAATTTGATGCACTCATAAGAAACGATATTCAGAAGTTTCAAGGTTGCAGTTCTTACAATAGTGCAGAAAATCGATAGTATATATATATATATATATATATATATATAAGGCAAGATGTTTGTGTGTGTGTGTCTGTTTATCTGCCTGTATGTCTGTATTTTTTCAGCCCTTTTATTTCGGTTTTTGCTTCGGGTTTGGCTCTACGTTTGGTATGATTGTAGTTCTTAGTCTCAGCCATGATACCATTTACTCAGGGTACTTATTTAGCCTTCAAAATTCAGTTTACGACGGAAAAACTTATTTGATATCGATACCAGGAAATCAAAATTTGACTTACATCCATTCATTTTTCTTCCAGTCTACAGTTTCGCTTCAACTGGAAACAACTATTGCTTTTTAGTCTTTCGTGCCAACGTCCAAAGAGTCTGAGCTCCAGAACAATGGATTAGTTTTAAAGCTTTCATTACAGTCGAGAAACGCCGGGTTATACTGCTAGTTATTCATAATTCTCTATCTAGCAATACAGCTGATTATCTTATTTCTCAGGATGTTGTTCTCCAATCTTCTGCATTTAGCAGAATTTATGTAGAAGAAAGTAAAACATCTCTGACCGATAGTCCGATAACTTCGATAATAACCGTAAGTAGAAAAAGATTATATCGGCACTGATGTTTATTTCAGTCTTGTCAGAATGTGAAATTACTTTTAAAATATATTGTTTAATGTTATAACTTTTATGACTCGGAGGACAGAGAGACACTGTGACAATAATATATACAATTATAATTTATTGCCCGTATATCGTTTAGCTCTAAAACTGGCGCCCATTTATCATACGTCGAATTCAAGTGAATACCGATTCTTATGTCGTCAACAGAACACATAAAATAAAATAGATTGGCAATTAAAGAGTCGTCTAATGAGAATTAATTACGTTCATTTCGTTCTTGTTTAACACATAATCACTAAGGGAAAGAAAGAAAGAAAAAATAGAATTTTTTTCTTTGTTTCTTCTCTCTCTCTCTCTCTCTCTCTCTCTCTCTCTCCCTACTGAATATCCTTATTGCATCTAGAAGAGATGGACAGAGTAAAAAGCAGTGTACGTTAATATAAGGACATCTATTTCACCTCGTTTACATTTATTCTTATTCATTATTGCTTTGAAAGATGCATTGAAGCAACAGTCGAGTTGCTTTTTGTCTCTTTATTATCATACTATACGATGCTGTAAAGATGGATAGAAAAATAAACTACCGTTTCATTCTCAGTTATTATCTTTTATTCGTAGCTGCTATTAAGATGGCTAAATGATAATACTTTTTTATATGAAATGAAACGATAATTTCATTGCATTTTATCCCTTCATCTTCTTGCTACACGATGCTGCAATGATATATATATATATATATATATATATATATATATATAATCGGACTGAGATTAATACACACACACACACACATATATATATATATATATATAGTCATCCTCAGACAATTATAATCTGTTTTGCTGTATCACAGCTCAATAGTACGGTTAGACATTCGATTGCTTTTTACCCAGGACTGACACTCGACTGAATTAGCGTAATTCGGCGATTCTACGTCTGAGCTATGGGCGCTCGGTAGAAGGAGACATACTTTTAACGTGTGATATGCCATATATTCATACGCTAGTAGTGAGTGTTCTAATTCATTAGTAAATGAACAATGCGTAGATGCTAAAGTAGAGTTCAAAGTCTACCATTCTTACAAAGTGCTCAACACAGGCGGGCGGGCAAAGCCGGATGGACACAGTCGGCCTGAGGGACAGAGGCGGCCGGGCAAAGCTGGAGGGACACAGAAGGACGGACACAGACGGCCGGGCAGAGACGGACAGACACAGACGGCCGGGCAGAGACGGCCGGGCAGAGACGGCCGGACACAGACGGACGGACGGACGGACACACAGACATGAAAAGACTGATATACAAAAATGGATAGAAATTATATACCGTTTCCTTTTCAGCCTTTTACTTATGTGTCGCTGCTATAAAGATAAATAGATTAGGAAGATGAATGTGAAAAAAATTAGACCAACTTGCACTCTGCCTTGCTTTTACGCTTTCTAAAATATTTCCATTCATTTTTTATAAAAAAAAAAAGAAAGTTAATAAAAAAGATGACAAATAAAAATTAGAGAGATGGTATGCTAAAGACATGAATAATATTCATCGATATATAAACAATAGAACTATTACATTTCTTTTCTTTTTTTTACTCTTCTGTGTAGAGTTAAATATTCTCTCGAAACATCCATCTTATTTTCTGTTCCTTAGTTTATCATTTTCTTCGTTCTCGCTCCGATTGTCTAAATTATTTTCGTTACTTCTGTTTTTTATGCCTCTTTATAGAAGTTTCTTTTCAGCCAATTATTCGTTTCACGAGTATCTTAATATTAATTTAAGGCCTGAATAAAATGTCATTGAAAGCTTAGTTTTTTTTTTTTTTTTTTTTTTTTTTTTTGATAGCAAACTGTTAACATTTTTTTAAAAGTAATTTCACTTTCATATTTTTCTCGTTGTGTTCCGGAGCGTGCTTGAAATAAAAGTATATTTAATACTGTAGTTGGAAAGAAGTATTGGCCCAATATTAATGATAGAAAGATAATCTGTAGGAAAATAATTTTTTTGCGAAGATAAATCTTCTTCACTCTGTATTGTTTCTGAAAAATAACTTCGTAACTTTCTTTAGTAGATTTGCGAAGGAAACCGTCAAATGCGACTGAAAAGTCTTATCTTAATAATTACTTTTATAATGTGAATAGTATAACCTAATTGGCTTCAGCTCTCATAATTGCAATGGACTTGCCTACAATATACCGTGTGAATACTAAATTCTTCAGTCTTTAACTTTTTAACGCTTATTGATGGTTCAGCTTTCTGCTTGTGATTATAACGATAATTTTCTTCGTTGAGTGAAGGATATACAAGGACATATATGATTGCAATTTAAAGAAAATATTAAGAAACCGGAAAATTTGTTTTTAAAAAATGACTGAAATTTAACCGGTCTTTCTATAAAATCTGCCCTTTAATATGGCAACGAATGCTGATCGATTTCATCAAGGATGAATGAAATAATTATAACAACAGAAATGTGGTTCTACAGAAGGATGCTGAGGATACCAATTACAGAACATGTGAGCAACGACGAGGTTTTGGAGAGAATAGACATTAAAAAGAAACATATTTAACAATAGGAAAAGACATCTGAAGTTTCTGAAACAAATCGTGAGGAAGAAGTGATTTGAGAATCTGATGCTCACGGCACAAATACAGGGAAGGAGAGGCAAGGGAAACCAACACATGCCATACTTGGATGGTGGAGCAGGAGTTGAGTCGGATAAGAGAAAAGGAGTTTTATCCGCCCGTGTATTGAATATTGCTGCCATATCTGGTCGGGTGCCCCTGCTGTTCTCCTTGGGCTTCTTGACAAAATACAAAGGAGGATCTGTAACGTGCTTGATACTGACTTGGCAGACCGGCTGCAGCCGCTCTCTCACCGGCGTGATGTGGCTTCCCTGTGCCTCTTCTACAAGTACTTTCATGGCTTCTGCTCCGATGAGCTTTGATCACTGGTGCCGTCTAAGCACGAATTTACACGAGATACTAGATTAGCAACTAGGTCCCACCCTTTTACAGTTAAACAAATAAGATGTAACCATAAGTTCTACTCCAACAGCTTTTTTTCTCGCGCTTCCCGCCTGTGGAACTCCCTTCCACAAGTCTGCTTTCCGGACAGTTACAATCTCCAGGTGTTTAAATGTAGGGTCAATAGACACCTCCTATCACACTAACTCCCAACTATTCTCAGAACACTCTCATCTACCCAACCCTCATTCTCAGTATCCTTACCCGCCTATCACCCACCCTCTGACATTTCCTATAATTAATCATCCTTTCTCCACTCTACGTAGCCCCCTGCGCAGTAGTGGCAGTGACATGCCTTGCTCGGGGTGAAACGCTTATATAAAAAAAAGAGCAACAAAGGATAGGGAGATGTGGAAGGCCATGATCGCATCTGTTTTGGAGGTACACAAAAGATATAACAGTGATTCCTGGGCAATCTCTTATTAGATGATGACGCGTAAGAAACGGGGCTCTGCAGAATGGTGTTTAGAATTTCATGGAATTGAAATGTAAGGAACGACGAAATTTTATTCAAAATAATAAGAAAATGGAAACTTATACGTAACATCAGTAATTACTTTGGTTAATAATGAGTAAAGAGATGTTGTTATAATTTGAAAATTGCAGGACCGAGTAAAAGCCAAGAGAACAAATGAATGTAACGAATAAGTTTCCTAACGAATTGGCGTAAGACTGCGATTACAAAAGATGAGAAATAAAGCTTCAAAGTAAAATAAATTGGGCAGGGGCATGATATCTTACGTTCTGAATGAAAATAATAGAAAATGAAGACATATCGCCTCACAAAATTTCACACTTTCCTACCTTGTCTCGGTTTAATAGAACTAATAATAATACAAGTATGGAACTCATAAGACCTTCAGAAAAATAAATAATGAATAATCCATAGTCAGATGTGCTAGTAGACAATATTAACCGCTTGGTTTCCTGCCCAAATTGGGAAATCAGCTGACCCGAAGAACGAGGCTTCATGTTGTTATATTCACACCTTTCACCTCCATCCTGCTTAAGTAGATGACAGTCCGTGAAATTCAATGAACGGAAGAAGAAATACGATGAAAGATATATTAATGAAAAAGTTATTCATAATAGAAATTGCTGCATTTAAGAATTTCGAATAAAATTACTAACAATCTTGCACGCTTTATATATCTTAAACTCGTTACATGTTACATTAAGAGGAAAAATACTTTCAAATAAGACACTTAACTCTTCAGACGTGAACGAGTGAATGAGATTTATTTGATGATGTACTGTCCAGACAGCAATAAAAATTAAGATATAATATTTGCAATGTTAATAGTATAGGTTTAGTTCCTATATATATATATATATATATATATATATATATATATATATATATATATACTAGCAGTATAGCCCGGCGTTGCTCGGGTGTAATGTAAGCTTTAAAACTAATCCATGGTCCTGGAGCTCAGACTCTTTGGACGTTGGCACGAAAGACTAATATGCAATAGTTGTTTCCAGTTAAAGCGAAGCCGTGGACTGAAAGAAAAATGACTGGATGTAAGTCAAATTTTGATTTCCTGGTATCGATATCAAATAAGTCTTTTTCGTCGTAAACTGAATTTTAAAGGCTAAATAAGTCCTCTGAGTAAATGGTATCACGGCTGAGACTAAGAACTACAATTATACCTACTTAATCAAACCAGAAGCAAAAACTAAAATAAAAGAGCTGAAAAAAATACATACAGGCAGACAAACAGACACACACACAAACATCTTTCCTTTCATATATATATATATATATATATATATATATATATATTATCGATTTTCTGAACTATTGTAAGAACTGCAACCTTGAAACTTCTGAATATCGTTTCTCATGTCTTTGTCTATGAGTGATCAAATTTGATTAAAATCGGACCAATCCTTCTATAACCCGATTTTTTCGATTATCGATTTTCGATATTTATCGGGGGTACCTAGACACAAAACCTAGCTAAGAACACTCGCAGACTCTTATTGTACAACTATGTAAATCAGCCGTTTCGGAGCCTATATTTAAGGAACATTTATAAATAAGTTTAGATTTAAATAGATCGATTAGATTTAGATATATGTGTGTGTGTGTGTGTGCCATGGTGAAACACGCCTATTTCTCAGATGATGGACTCGTCCTCCTATATTAATAAGAGTTAACAGGAAGTTAACTCGAGAAGTTCTTTGGAAGTTCTTTGGAAGTTCATAGGAGTTCTTAGAAGTTCTAGAGAGTTCTTTAGAGTTCTATTAGAGTTCAGTAGAATTAGTACGCAGTTGATATTAGTCAGCAGTTAGGAGTCAGCTTACAATGGAAGATTACCAAGTTCCTAAGATTTTAGCAACCGACATAGTATCTTATACTTTACGCATGACTTTGAGTTTCGGGTTTTTAACATAACATACTGGCTTATTTTCGATTTGAATAATTAATTTAAGATTATTTCTAAAATCAACTTAACTTTATTATACATTTAATAATTACAACAATATTATCTTATATCTATTAATATTATGAAGAAAAAACGCAGATAAAGCGAATTCATTTCGCTGAAATTATCATACGATATATGTAAGTTTCGAAGACATATGTGTAAAATAAAATACATTTGGCACTGTAAATAAATATTTTATTACACTGGTTCCTCAGGTTAGGTCAGTTTCAATATTTAGTTTTCTACAATGTTAATAGGATTTCCGTTGAGATTTTACCTACATGTCACTTATTTTTGGATTTATATTGTGCGAATGTGTGTGTGTGTTTATCGCGTGCCTACAATATGAGACATATTTGAACGCAAATTCAAGCCATGAAAATATTTGTATACAAGCTTTAATCAATATTTGTATACAAGCTTTAATCAATATATTTGTATACAAGCTTTAATCAATATATTTGTATACAAGCTTTAATCATTATATTTGCATACAAGCTTTAATCAATATAATTACATAGTTCTAAGGTACACCATAATATATATATATATATATATATATATATATAATGTTAAATATTTTAACGGAGAGGATAATCCAAGAATATCTATTTCATATAAAATATTCAAGATTTCTATATGGAGAGCTCAATGGATATTAACCAGAGCAATATGACATATATATAAAAAAAAAACTCAGTATGGTCGATTCCAGAAAATTTTATACTTGAAAAATTAATTGCCGAAATGTTAAAATTAGTCAAAATACGAGCCTTGAGCATCTCTGCGTCTCTGTCATTGATGAAATTATTTATTACTCGGCGATAAGAAGTTAGTGGCTCTGATGCAACTAAGTATTTGAAAGTTAATTCCAACTCTGGGTTAGATCTGAAAGCTTTGCCATTTAAAAATCTGCTTAAGAATGATAATCAGTGATTGGAAGACCAGGAGAATACGGAGAACCTGAATTGTGACTTTTTGCAGCGTTATTACAGCATGTGTTCGCGAATAATAGCGGAGCAGAATTGGACCAGGTCGATTCAACAATGCAGGTCTCGTTCTTTGCAGACGTGCATGCATTTCAGCAAAATGATTGAAGTTAACCTCTGCATTAATGCTGTGATTAACTTCCAGAAATCTGTAGTGGATAATACCAATTGCAGACCACCAGAAACCAATCTGCTGCTGATGCAACTTTGTCTTTTGGAAATCTTTGGGGGATTCATCACGTGAAGCCATTGACCTGATCGTTTACAGTTAGAAAAAGGATTCACTTTTCATCACAAGTGATTCATATCGCCACGAGCAAGACAGTAACGCCACTGATGTGCAGGGGACTACGTAAGAGTGAAAAGATTGGAAAACAGAAAGCCAGAAACCACATCCTAAACAGGAAACAAACGATGAGCCTCTTCACCTGTTCAATAGACATGGGTGAAGTGTGAACCGGGCGATAGTTTAGTCTATCTACTCTAACTGAAAAAAATATTGGGTGAAAAGATTGGAAAAGAGAAAGCCGGAAACCACATCCTAACAAGGGATGAGACTCTTCACCTGTTCAATAGACGTGGGTGGAGTGTGATCTTTTTGATTTTCATTAAGATAAAGAAAAATCCATTTATTGTGATTTTTCACCTTATCAATTTTATTCAAATAACGTGACACTGTTGCAGTGCTGATACTGTTGTGGAGTTATTTTCGCAGTGGAGTCTAGTATTTGTGCTAAATTCGCTCCTAATAGGTTCGACATACAAAACGTTAGGAACTTGATATTATATGTATTAGGCCGTGTAACCTTGCCAGGACACTGAGTACTTTCGTTTTCGATTGTTGGCTGCTATCGTCCAACATCCGACTGACCCTCACTCCTCTTACTACTCCTACTTAAATTACGTGGGGGAGTCTATTCACTATAGAATAGGAGTGTTTCACCATAACAGATACCAAGGGTCTGACACATTTCTGATATTTTGATGTGAGTTTTCCTCAACAATTGCTTGCAATCATTCGTTTCCACGACAGCATGACAGTTCTCTACATTCTTTAACTTCAAGGCCCTCATCACCAGTACAGAATTTCTGGAACCACCTTCGTACTTTCTGATCACTTCTAGATGCATTTCCCCAAGCTCTGTTTATACTGACAGAGGTTTGGGAGGCACTGTGCCCAAGTTTGTCTACATGCAAGAAAAATAAATGGCGTTTATGTTTATTCATGTTCATAATTAAAGGCTTCTGTACATAAAGATTATTTCTGTCTGAAATTTATTTTTTTTTATTAAAAGTCATTAAAAAACACAGATTATATATTATGCCTACCATAATCCACCTAAGATATACCGTAAATATTTTGTTAAAATGGCTTCTCAAAATGAAATACTTCGAGCAGCCCTTATTTCTGTAGCAACTTAATATTTCTCCCCTCTCATATTCAGGGGTTTTGATTTTTCTTTCTAATGTCTTAATGCAAGATGCTAAATTGTAGGTACATTAATATACATTACCGTCATTATAGACTGCATATCGATATAATTATTTTTGATAGCACGGCACGACTCTTAATATGATAAAATGTTAGATTTCGCAGACATAACGGATGAAGGCTTGTTTTAAACGAACCTCATTTTTCGGAAGAAATCTTGTGTAGAAGGCATCCCGGCCTCTCCTTGACTGTCCTCCACACTTTAAAATTTAAATATTTCGTTCTCCTTGACTGGCTGTCACCCAAAGCGTTAGAGCTTTGACTTGCTATTTGATCAATAGTTTCCCTATTCCTAAAAGAAATAACGTGAAGTGAACAAAAAAAAAAAGACAGATAATTAGGTCAACGACAAAAAACTTAGCTTCCCGACTAGATTTGGATATAAGCTGCTAGTCACTCTCTGATAAATAATACTTATCCTAACAAACGGTGTATGTTGAATGCTTCTATTTTAAAATATAAGTTTCTTTTTTAACTTAACTTTATTAACTATTTGTTTGACTTCATTTCTTATACTAAACATCTTACACTAACTAAAATTTATGGTATAGATGCATTCTATACAGATAGAAATGGCGTACAGGTAGAAAAGATAGATCCATAGAGAAAAAAATGACAGATAAAAAAATAGACACTGACAGAAATAATGAAATGATAGTTATCTTTAAACAAAAGGAAATGGTAGACTGATTGAAAGTCAATAAAATGATAGCGAGTTCAACAGATAGAATTAAATGAGAGGTACATTTTTGGACAGAAATGATAGAGAGATCGATAGAGCGATTGAAATGATATATTAATAGACGGACAAAATGAAACAACTAATAGATTGATAGGCAGAATAAAATGAGAGACCGTCTGAAGTACTAGACAGACCGACAGATAGAAATTATATACGACATACAAAGAATATATGACACATAAAACACAGATTATGCAATATTTAGATATCTACATATACATATATATATATATATATATATATATATATATATATATATACTTATTTATAAATGGAATTGTCTGTGTGTATGTGTATCCGTTACCTATAGACTCCGAAACGGCTGAACCAATTTTCTTGAAAATTCACAGTTGCACTATAAGCATCTGCGAGTGTTCTTAGCTTGGTTTTGTTTCGAGGTCCCCCCCCCATAAATATTGATAATCGATAATCGAAAATATCGGGTTATAGAAGGAGTGATCCGATTTTAATCAAATTTGATACACTCATAGACAAAGACGATATTCAGAAGTTTCCAGGTTGCAGTTCTTAAAATCGTGCAGAAAATCGATAATATATATATATTAGTTTTCATTACACCCGTGCAACGCCGGGCTATACTGCTAGTGTGTATGTATATATATATATATATATATATATATATATATATATATATATAGCGTGTGTGTATTAAAGGAAAAACGTTAGAAATAGATGTAACTTATGCTTAGATAAAAAAATTATTTTAGTTGTAACAACCAGCTTTTAGATCGACGTAATGAAGTTATTTTTAAATGCCGCCACAGAAATAAATTTAAATTACCCGTTTCGCAGGATTTTAACTGTTTTCTTTCCAATGGTTTTCTAGCAAATTCAGCTGTTTTTTTCCTCTATTGGTAATCTACTCTCTTACTTTTATTTTACTATTTTTTTATTCTTTATTTAGGTTTCAAACTTTTTTGTTTTTGTGATAGTTAATCGCTTGTGATTGTGTCCTGTTTAGTTTTTACTATATAGGTATTTTTATGTCTGCAATCCTATATTATTTTCTTTTTTGTCATGTTTAAACATTTCTTTTTTTTGTCTTATGATAATTTTGTGTATCATTTGCTTTATGAATCTATTTTTCTTGTGAATCTTTAATTAATATGTTTAACTTTAAAATTTTTTGTAGTTGCTAATTATTTGTGACTAATTATATTATACTATATAGACACTTTTTCTTCCTTTTCACAATTATGTATATATTTTTGTTTGGCTATTTTTAGATTTGCATTATTGTGTGTATGTTATTGCATGCGTATATGGCCGTTTATGTATTTGTGCTTGTTTATTTTATGATTTTACGTATTCTTTTGTTTGTTCTTGTATCTTATTTTTTCTTTAAGAGTATTTCTATATGTGTGAAGTTGTGTATGTGTTCAGACAGTAGGTGTTCCTGATGATTACATTCACGGGCATGAAGATGTAATCGCGGTCGATCATGTTGAGCGGTAATCAGTATTTTGTATAAGTATTATGTTATACCCCATTGTGAGGTATCGAACACTTTTCCCAGGCTTTTCGTAGGCTCTCTTTGAGTCGCTGATTTCCTCCAAGTGTGTTATATATATATATATATATATATAATCCTATGCGCACCCTCCTTATATGTATATTTATTAATTTACGTCAGGGTATATATATATATATAAAGTAGAATCCTTAAAATTTGGTAAGGTAAATTCCAATAGAGGAAGACTCCAAAGAGAATTCAATGTTAAAATTTATTGCTAAATTTAAGTGTATTATAATGAGGAAATATTAAAAACGGAAAAAAAGAGAAACGTTTTAATATTTATCCATTCCTTTCCCTTTTTCTATCCTACGTGATTTCGTCTGGACAAATGTGAGACATTCAGTGTTGTATGAATTTAGTTTGAAAAGTGGCTGGGCCAGTGAAATAGAATTTACGAATGAATTTGTAAAAATATCTAACATTTGTTTCATGCTTTCTTTTTTTCAATCTTTTTACTCTTTTCTTTTTTTTTTTTTCAATTGGAGTAAATAGACTCAACTATCGCCCGGTTCACACTCCATCCACGTTTATTGAACAGGTGAAGAGGCTCATCCCTTGTTCCCTGTTTAGGATGTGGTTTCCGGCTTTCCCTTTTCCAGTTTTTTTACTCTTTTCTTTTTCTTTTCTTTATTCAATTGGAGTAGATAGACTGAACTATCGCCGGGTTCACACTCCACCCACGTCTATTGAACAAATGAAGCGGCTCATTCCTTGTTTAGGATGTGGTTTCCGGCTTTCTCTTTTCCAATCTTTTCACTCTTACGTAGCCCCCTGGGCATCAGTGGCGTTACCGCCTTGCTCGGTGTGACACGATTAATATATATATATATATATATATATAAGGGAGATACACAGTCATTAAAGTCACTCCTTATTTTAGAGTTTGTTTATTAAAGATAATTTCTACAAGAAACAGATATGATAGGAAAGCCTTTAGCATGAGTTTTTATTTAAAATTAGATAAAGGCACCAGATTTTGCTAAGGGCTGCTCGATCCACTTCAAGAACACGTCAATCTATGTCACTAGTAACACTCACGTTGTAGATGACAAAAACTTTTGTATCCGTCCTTCATGTTCTTCACCAATCTTGGTTTACTATAGTAGACTTCTTGACTTTTTTTTTTAATCATGTCACACGAAGCAAGACGTTCCACTGCCACTATAGCGCAGGGGGTTACACAGGGCAGTAGACGAGTTAGGATGTACATAGGGGGAGTGTTGGGGAGAATGGGAGGGTTAGTGTGTTAGGAGGTGTCTATTGACATTACATTTAAACTCCTGGATGTTATAGCCGTCGGGGAAGCAAGCATGCGGAAGGGAATTCCACAGGCGGGAAGTGCGAGAAAAGAAGCTGTTGGAGTTGAAATTGCGGTTACATTTCATCGGTTTCACTGTAAAATGGTGGGACCTAGTTGCCAATCAAGTATCTCGTGTGAACTCACACCTAGGGGGCACCAGTGATTTAAGTTCATTAGAGCATAAGCCATGAAAGTATTTATAGAAGAGGCACAGAGAAGCCACGTCACGCCGGTGAGAGAAAGACTGCAGGCGGTCAGCTAAGTCGGTATCAATCACATTACAGATTTTTCCCTGTATTTTGTCAAGAAACCCGAGGAGAATAGCAGGGGCACCTGACCAGATGTGGCAACAGTATTCAAAACACGGGCGGATGGTAGATTTGTATAAGTGCAGAATAGTTTCAGGCGGAAAGAATTTCCGGGCCCTGCACAGAGAGCCAACTTTCATGGCAGCGGATTTAGCAATGGATTCGACTTAGTCATTCCACTTGAGGTCCGCTGAAAGTGTCAGGCCAAGCAGGCGTAGTGTTTTACTCTCTGGGAGACATGCCTGTTCCATGTTAATGGGAGGGAGGTGCGGTCGTCTCTGCTGGTTAATTGACAGCAGCTTCGTTTTGGAAGAATTGAATTTTACGAGCCATTAATCCAAAAATAAAAAAAAGAATCACACACTGTTAAGATCTTACTTTTCAATCACCCTGTATGTAGGCATAAAGGTTATATAGACCGATACGCAATATCAATAAGCATATAAGAAACTTAGACAAACATAAAGAGATATACTGGCAGACGTGTATATATATATATATATATATATATATAAAGTGTGTGTGTGAAAAGTTTACGTATATAATTATAAATATCAATATATATATATATATATGTAATTTGTTATATATATTTTATATATTATATATGCGTTGTACTTATTTGAAAGCGCTCAAGTGTTTGTCTGACGATCGCAAGGCCGTGAAACCCAGGGTTACAAACTCACAGACATCTATCTATCTGTCTATATATATATATATATATATATATATATATATATAATGTGTGTGTGTTATATAAAATGAAAGTATAAATTGTTTGATGCGTACATTCAAACATACACTCGTGTCTATGTATGTATATATGTATCTGTGTAATCTAAAGTTTAAAACACTCACATTCAGATATTTGTATATGAATATTTACAAACATTAAATCCATATCTTTGTGTGTGTATATATATATATATATATATATATACATGTATATATGTGTGTGTGTGCGATTTGCAAATAACCTATACCGTATTTATGTATGGTCATCGAGATAAAAAAGAAATAATTTTCTTTTAGCTCTTTTCCTTTTATGGAAACACACTCCGCTTAATCCTACTTGATTTCTGTAAAGATGCTATTTGCATTTTTGAAGTTCTCCATTTTCCGGCTTCAGTTTCTGTTTTACCATAATCAATTCCGTCTCTATGTTTAGCCAAATATTTACTTTTCTACTTTTTCCATTTCGAAAGCGTGTCTTAACTTACAGAGTGAAAAATAGATGCGCGTTCTACACGCCAATCGACCAGTCATTTCACTTAAATGCAGAACAGCGATAGAATAAAATTAAGGTTAGGATATTGTTATTCTGGGCGGACCATCTTGATTCAGAGCCGGGGTGCCATGTCTCCCAATAGCTTTCCTTCATCTTCTCTTGTTGAAGACTTTGGAGTTGTTGCTTCTGATATTAACTGGGTTTCTTGCTATTGTTGTCATGGTTTGGTTAGCGTGAAAGAGAGGCCGAAAAAAGCGAGGATGAGGATTTACACGGAAGTCGATAAATAATTGATTGTATACAAAGTATCTCACTTACTCACTCACTTACAAATCTGTAATGTGATCGATACCGACTTGGCAGACCGCCTGCAGTCACTCTCTCACCGGTGTGAAGTGGCTTCCCTTTGCCTCTTCTATAAATACTTTCACGGCTTCTGCTCCGATGAACTTAGATCACTGGTGCCCCATAAGTACGAATTTGCACGAAATACTGAATTAACAACTAGATCCCACCCTTTTGCAGTGAAACCGATAAAATGTAACCGCAATTTCTACTCCAACAGCTTCTTTTCTCGCACTTCCCGACTATGGAATTCTCTTCCACATGACTGCTTCTCCGACGGCTACAATCTCCAGGAGTTAAATGTAAGGTCAATAGACACCTCCTAACAAACTAACTTCCATTCTTTCAAACACTCTTCCCACCCACCCAACTATCTATCACCCCCCTTCTGACATTTCCTATATCTTACCACTCTTCCTATTTACCTCCCCCTATGTAGCCCCAAGCACAATAGTGGCAGTGGAATGCCTTGCTTGGGGTGAAATGATTAAAAAAAAAAACTTCCGGCCTTTGAAATTCCCTTCCACATACTTGCTTCCCTGACAGCTACAATCTCCAGGAGTTTAAATTTAAGGTCCATAGACAGCTAACACACTAACTCGCATCTATTCTTTCAAACGCTCTTCCCATCTACATCCTTACCCGTCCATCACCCTCCTTCTGACATTTCCTATATCTAACCACTCTTTCTCACCACCTTCTCCAATGAAATCCCCTGCGCAATAGTGGCAGTAGAATGCTTTGCTTTGGCTAAAATGATTAAAAGAAAAACAAAAAATAATGCGTGTGTATGTAGGATTTTTTGTATTTGTATCTTGCATAATTGCATGCGTCTCGCCACAAACAATTTCTGGGTATGACTAAACTAAATCTCGTAGAATTTGGCGGTTATGAGTTGCGTGGAAAGCGTGCAGGACAACTGAACAACTCTGACTCAGCTCTAGACAAACACATCATTCTATGACACTAAAAATTTAAAACATTCGTTCGTGAATATTTTTCTTCAAAAAGGCATTTGAAAAGGCGTTTTGTAAAATATGAACATTTTTGTTTTGAATTATTTTTTATAATTTCTAATAAATGTAATTCAGATGTTCATAAAGTAAATTGAAATATAAAAAACAATTTACTGTAACATACTTGTTTTTAATTATTTGGATAATTTCTAATAAAAAATAATTTATATATTCATAAATTAAATATACACATAAGAAATAATTCAATGAAACATACATGTTTTAAATTATGTTTTAACAGATTAAATCGGAAAAATGCAAAATCAAATGAAGCAGTATTTTTTATTTTAAGAAAGTAAAATAAAGTAAACGGAAATTCTAAATATTATAATAAAATATATTTTAACATATAATATTGGGAATTATTGAAAATAATATCCAATATAGTTTCGAGTTTAGCCATTTATTTGAAATTTACTTTATTATAAATAATTTCAAAATATTAAATAATTACGGTTTTAATCATTAATATATTACATTTATTCGGTTATAAAATATGTTAACATTTTCGGGGGCTGTGTTATATCTGTTATCTTTCATTTATGTTCATTCGGCCATGTTGATTTGCCCATTTCCGCGTGGATTCACTTCTAAATTGCTTTTGACCCATGTTCATTTTAACTTTTCGTGGTAGTACCTGTAAGGGCCCATCTATGGACAAACAACAATAATAATCGCAAAGATAAAAAAAAAACTAGGAAAGTAGAACATAGTGTTTTTTTGTTTTATCATTCACACAAATATTAAAGTTATCAACTTAGAAACACACTTATTTAACCACCAATGATTACCTCATATAAATATTGTCACAAGAACCAATCGCTTGATACTTGTATAACTTTTTCTTGGTTAAATTTTAAACAGAAATATATTACATTTTATCATTCACACATTAGCAACACTTTCATACTTTAAATTGCGCATGATTCTTTTCATCGATATAATTTTAAAAATCGTTCATCGTTTAAATGCACTTGAACGTGCATTATTTTTGCATAGATAGATTTAGACAGACATTGATACTCACTTACATTTAAAATAAACATCTCTTGCTTTTATTACGTGGCACACATCTATATCAACAGCATTGCTTTCCTACATTAGGAAACGGTAATCTATTGCCTTTTTACACGTGATACATATCTGAATAATGGAATCAGGCTTTCAGTTTGTTATGAATTACAATTAAGAGCAAACTGGTCTATTTTGCTTTCGTTGTGACTCAGTCTAGAATGAAGAGATCATCTAAATTTAACGCTAGTAAATAATATGGCACAATGAGTTCATTAGCGTTTTACAAACAGTAAATTAGTACATACTTGATGATTCCGTCAGAACTGAAATTGGCTCGCCGATTCCACTCTCAGTAACGATGCCCATGAGATGAACCTTGTATATAAGATACATTTTGGCAAATAAAATTTGTTTTCGCTTAAGTCACAGCGGTAACAATAAAAGTACGCGGACAGCCATTGAATTGGATAAAATTACAACAACGTGTTATTTTCCATTGCCCTATTTAAAAATGAGTAATCGCTACGTGTTATCGACTGAACAGCACTTTGCTAAACTATAGTACCTTCTCCAAGATTTACATAAAATATCAGTCATGGTTTAAAATTTGATTTTTTATCACCGCTTAGATGTGGCACAAGGCCAAAAGTTTGGGGTACCCAGCGAAGACCAAATTTACTACTCACTTATAATAGGTTCTAGTGAGACAAACTTGAGGTTTTCAGCCATGGCTTATTTAGATTTTTATTTGAAAGTAAAAAGCAAAATGTCTGCTCAGTTCATTATTCATTGAAAATCTCTTAAGAAAATAGTGTCAATTATATTATATATTCATGAAAGCAAACGTTTTTCTAATTAAAAAATATTCTAGTTTTGCAGCATTTTTCTTTTCCGAATCAGCGCAGATTTTCGGCAACTGATATTACTGTTTTACAAAAGAAAAAAAATGAATACAATTTTATAAAGACCTTTGCTTTTAACTAATATAAACAAACATTAATTGGGATAAAATGTAACTTCTCGAATTATTTTCGAGTAGAAAAATTTAAAAAAATATTTTTATACAGAATTTCTAAAAAAAAACTAAGTTAAAACAATTTAATTCATCTGTGAATAATTCCTGAAATTATAATTAAACTTTGACAGCTATATAAATTTTACAAACATTTTCAAATCAATGTGTTTTTCGCCGCATAAAGACGCTACAAATAATTTGGTAAAATTTGGGTTCAAGAAAAACAAGATACTTAACAAAAATTTTGAAATTTTTAAACCAGATAAAAAATATAATTTAATAATAAAAATCCCTTTATCTTTCCTCTTAAAAATCACAAAACTGGGATTTTTTTTTTCATTAGACTATGCTAATTCTTTTAGCATATCACTAGATGTACATTATATATATATATATACACGCAGGCACAGTCTTAGTTATGTCAATTTTGTCAATTTATATATATATATATATATAAAACAGGAGGTGTAGACATAGAAGAATCCAAAGGAGTATTATGTACATAAAGTGGTAGGATAACTCTCTACGAGAGCTATATATATATATATATATATATATATATATATATATATACATACAGAGAGAGCAAATATAAGTAAAATTTGAGACAGACACGTTATTCCATGGTAAAGCGGAAGTATGGGCCTATTTCCGGCGAATCATCATTAGCTTCCGTCTTTGCTGTAAAGAAGATTTTACACGAATCTGTAGATTCGTGTAAAATCTCTGTACAATAAAGACGGAAGGTGATGATGGTTTGACTGAAGTAGCCCTAAACTTCCGTTTAACCACAGAATAACGTGTCTGTATTAATTTTTACACACACACACACACACACACACACATATGTATGTGTGTGTGTGTGTGTGTCCATAATAACAGATCTTAATGATATGCGCCAGTGAAACTTTGAAATGTTGTAATTTCTCGCGATGTGTATACAAAGACACCAGGGACATTAATTATATATATTCTTATTCCCATGAGATTCATATTTATTGAGTAGATATGTTTGAGTAGATATCGATGTTTTTTTTTTCGTTCTTGGTTTTTAATATGCTGTTTTTTCTAAGTACTTTTAGAATCAAAAAACAAAAATGCTTTTGTTTTGACTAGACTTACTGTCAATCATGTTAAAACAACGACCACTTAAGCAACATCGAGTTTGGTCATTACCTAGACAGATGATCGCTTGGAAATAGCAGGAGCTGTAAGGTTGGATATGTGGGTAGAATAACGGATAACGGCTCCTAATTAAACATCTCAGTTTCAATTCCAGTCAGGTTTGTTATATTCACTTATCCGCAAATTCACTTATGGGCCTACTACCTTTTTTTCGTTCAGTTCTGGGTTAATTAATTTTATTGAATTGAATAACTCATTATTAGCACTAAAGATCTATTTGCGGATAATTTTTACGGATAATGAATCGAATTGTCAATCTGAGAGCAAAACTCTGATTCCCGTCGGGGTATTTGTATTCAGTTATGCATAAATACTTTTGAAAAACGTATGAATACACATCCTCTTCCGCTCAGCTATTGTTTAATTAGTAAAATGTGTGTCCCTATATGAGTATTATCTCAGAAAAAAACCTAAAATATCTAAAAGAAATATTTTCTCGCTTAAAATAATATGCAAAGTGCTGATAAACAGTAAACCATTCAATTACACCCAATCGTGTGTAGGGCAGCGTTGTTGCTGTTTCCGTAACAAAATGTTTTTTTATGGGTCAGGTTTGTTATGCCTGCGCCCAACCCTGTAGAAAGTAATTTTCTGACACACGCGCTGAAGTAGGGAGTACCCAGGGAGGATCGGACTCATTACTCAATTATAATGATTCTAGCGAGACGAGCTTGCAAACCATTGCACCACGCCGAGGTGCCCAGATAAACGGTAGATAAAGGAAATAAAAAAAATAACCACGCTTATACAACAGCTACAAGAATACAAAAGTGGTAAAATCTGTAAAAAGAATACAGTTTTATCAACCAACTATAAAGATAAATGACTTTTTCTCAACCAGAAAGGCTCTGTGACTCCTTCGTTTCTCTTCCTAGCCTTCTTTTCTTTTGTCCTTCATGACTTACCTGCAAATTTCCAATCAGTAGGCAATGAACCGAACGCAAATTCGAACATTCACGTGAGCTTAACACATTACGGGAAGGAAAACCCTGAACTGTCTGCAATGGAAATGCGTTCCTCTTTATCCCAACATTTACTCGTAAATTCTATTTAGTCTTCATTTATTTTGCTATTCAGGTCTTGTATTCCCCATCTTCGAGTAAGATTTCTTTTTTTTTCTGGACACTAACACGTTAAAGTGTGAAAGAGATACATTAAAACTACGACAATTCAGAAAGTCTTGCCTGATACCTTTGTGAGTTCTATATACAACTGATCTTTGTATTATTTCTAGGCGTTTAAAGAATCAATTGTTCAGCACTTACAAGTTAATTGAAATTTAACATCTATTAAATCATGATTATTCGTGTCAATATACTCCACGGTTTTAATAATTTAGTGGATAAAATAATCTAGTTTATTGTTGTTATTATTAGTTGTAGTAGTAGTAATACCCTCATTATTATTAATAACATTATATATATATATATATATATATATATATGTCTGCCTTCTAGTAGTGAGACCATAATTATTTTTAATAAAATTATATATATATATATGCCTTCTTCTACCGAGCGCCCATAGCCCAGAGGTAGAATCGCCGACTGACGCCAATTCGGTCGGGTTTCAATCCTGGGTTAAAAGCAATCGGAGTCTAACCTTACTGATGAGCTTTGATAGAGCGAAACAGATCTGTCTGCGGATGACTATATATATATATATATATATATATATATGAAACGGCACGATAAAGGATAGCAGTATTTAAACTGGACACTATAAAGCCATAAAGCCCTGGAATTGAAATAGAAAAATCTAGAAATTGAAAATAAGAATAGTACAAGTCTTTCTTTTTTATATCTATAGTCATTTCACTTCAAGCTAGACAGGGCTGCTGCTGCTGCTGCTGCTGGCGCGGGAAGTATTACATTGAGAGATAACCAAGGTGCAATGGATGGCCAAGAAAGATAAAAGGTAAAAATTGGTTGAGATTCAAGTAGAAATAAAATATCAACTGACTTGCATTTAAACTTTTGAAGATTGAAATTAGCAAGCAAGCAAGCAAACGGTTGGAAGTTGCACAAACGAGAAGTGTGACATATGAATCTTGCAGAGTAGATTAATCGGTTTTACTTAACTATTTTAACGGTAAAAGAGTCGGTCTTAAATGCCAGTCAAGTAGAACGCGTAAATAGGTGCGCTTGGAATGATAAACAAGGAACATAACATTGAAAACTCCCAGCTTAAAACATTTTAACTTAAAAAATCAAAACCATTATCATTATTTTATCTATCATCATGTTTCGTTTTTTCTCTGTGGTCTCAGTACCTACTAAGTTTACGGAAAATCCTAAAGCAAGTCGTAGCAAGTTATTATAGCTACATTTCATGATTTGATTCTCTCTCATAAAATTACGAGCGTTGAATGGACAACGTTTTTAGTGCATGGACTGTAATTACGAAAATATGCCTTATGCTGAGATTTTCAGGGATTTTTCAATATTCGATTTCCAGATCTTTATAGTGTCCAGTGTAAATATTGCTAGCCTTTATCGTGACGTTTTTAGTGCATGGACTGTAATTACGAAAACATGCTTTATGCTGAGATTTTCAGGGATTTTTCAATATTCGATTTCCAGATCTTTATAGTGTCCAGTGTAAATATTGCTAGCCTTTATCGTGACGTTTTTAGTGCATGGACTGTAATTACGAAAACATGCTTTATGCTGAGATTTTCAGGGATTTTTCAATATTCGGTTTCCAGATCTTTATAGTGTCCAGTGTAAATATTGCTAGCTTTTATCGTGACGTTTCTTTTTATATCCATTTGAGACAAATACAGAACATACTCATATTAGATGGTCTATGGTTTCCTGATATTTTTCACAGCACCTGCGTTTTAGATCCATACTATTATTTGTCATATTTTCCTGAATGTTCATAGCGAAAAGATTCTGGGCTTGCAATGAAAGAATGAAGCTTTCCGTTTCGGCCATTAATCCAGATACCGCAAAACCATCGATGAGTGTCGGCTTTATTAGCACGTTCTGGATATTGGCCACACAGTTTTGTCCTGACAGCGTTTTTTAATTTATTCACGAGCTTTATTGTTGGCTTTCTTTTTTATGCTGCTTTGTTTTCTTTTCACAGAATCGACTTAATGAAAATCTTCTTTTATGATTGAATAACTTTAATTCGGTTTTTTAATTGTGTCATCTAGACTAATTGTATCATCTAGTTTTATTGCTTCTGAGTATGGTTGGCAAGCCAATATCTGTTTTGGTGAATGACAATTCTAGTTAAATTCGAATTATTGCAAGTGCGATGCCACTACTGGTAATCATATAGTTATCTCCCTTTAAATGAACTCTATAAGTTATTTGTTCACTACTGCTGTAGCCTGGTATTGAACGGTCAACAGTTTAGGTTAAGTCACTGAAACTAACCAACACCTATATCCACAAGGCCATTAATTTCTGGGACCTAAAAACTTAATATCTCAGCAACCACTTTTTTTACCAGAACTCATATTGCAATCTTTGATGCTAATGATTTTCTTTAGCACTCCTTATTACTGGTTCCCATATTGTATTTATTTCCATACTTGGTCATCTTTTGAGAATTATTTCAACTTCATCAAGGGGCACTGGTTACCTATTCTCTCCACATAGCAGTTAGCACTTAAAGAAGGCCGCAGCGTACAATGACAAAAAACGTCTTAATAATGAAAACGAAGTTGTGACATTTGTTCGAACAATGTAAATCGTGTAAATACTAACTCATTTCACAAGCAAAAACAAATATTTCTTTATAATCATTTACACTAAGGTACTTATACGCTTCTTCTGCACTAAATCTCTGATTTTTTTACCCCATGATCTAAGCTAATAGAGGGATTTTTGCAAGTGATACACGTAAAATTTTGGCTTTAGCACATTTACCAAAATAGAATTTAATCCCAATATCATCACTGAAACATTTTAATATTTTCATGGGAACTTCCAATTCACTAGGATTTTTAGCAAGTCATCCTTGTAAAACAGATCGCTTATTTTCTTTATTATTATTATTATTATTATTATTATTATTATTATTATTATTATTATTCATCCCTTACAGAAAACCGCGACTAAAGGAAAGAAAATCAGAATACACAATATTTAATAATTTTCAAATCACTTCGGCGTTTAAACATTGTTAAATACTGCATTTCTTTTCTTAAAGGAAGTTCTTCTCTGTTATTGTCATTATTATTATTACTATTTGATTTCCAAGAGACCTATGTTAAAAATGACATCATGTCATTTTTCTACTGAGCATTTTTGAGAAAAAAAAACAAGGCAAATGATAAAAATATTATTTTACGTAGATAAAGTCATTTGTAAGTTGTATACAGTACTTCTGAGTACAATTGTTTGAGTTTCAGTCTTGGGCTAGTACGTATTTCTTCAGTGTGTCTGCTAGATCCTTTTTGAACGAAATCAAGGACTTCAGCTCCAACTGAACTTGTTGAGATCTTCGAGTGCCATGCGTTGTTTAGATTTTTAATTCAGGGTCTTTTTAATTGATAGATTTTGAAGACCTTCAAAGATACATTACAATCAAAAAGACCTTCAAAGATACATTAACAATTCAAAAAGATACATTACCAATCAAAAAGACCTTCAAAGATACATTACAATCAAAAAGACCTTCAAAGATACATTACAATCAAAAAGACCTTCAAAGATACATTACAATCAAAAAGACCTTCAAAGATACATTACAATCAAAAAGACCTTCAAAGATACATTACAATCAAAAAGACCTTCAAAGATAAACATTACAATTCAAAAAGACCTTCAAAGCTTAACAATCAAAAAGACCTTCAAAGATACATTACAATCAAAAAGACCTTCAAAGATACATTACAATCAAAAAGACCTTCAAAGATACATTACAATCAAAAAGACCTTCAAAGATACATTACAATCAAAAAGACCTTCAAAGATACATTACAATCAAAAAGACCTTCAAAGATACATTACAATCAAAAAGACCTTCAAAGATACATTACAATCAAAAAGACCTTCAAAGATACATTACAATCAAAAAGACCTGCCGTGTCAATAAGAAAACATATTATTTGTATCACTTCTATTATTATCATCAAATCTTTTGTCAGAAAAATGAGCATGAAGATCAACTCGGCAGCAGCAGGACGTTTATTGCCAAGCATTGCGAACTTCCCCTTGCGATTTGCAATTGCTATTTTAATAATTTATATTAGCATTCAGTTGATCAGTTTAAATTCCTACTAGTCTCCAGCAAGTTTTTCTACCTTGAGTAACTTTCCAGAGAAAAACTTGTGAATTATTTCATTCTTGCTTCTTTCACTATTTTCTTGACAACTGTCGTCGTCATTTTAGATAAATCTTTATTGAGTATTTGTCGTTTGTTGCTGCTGACGGACATTTTTTTCACGAGTTTTAGCAGTTGAGTTTAAGTCAACGCCCTCTATTTTTTCTTTTTTTAAATTCCATACAAAGGAACTATAATGAAGAAATTTTTATACTTTGTTTTCAGATTGTCGACTTGATTTCTATACAGATATCGTCATATGTGTACAAACGTTTGAGCTGCTGACATCTGAGGTGATACACTGGCCCCATTTTTGTCCGTCATTGTGCTAGATTATTCAGTGCAATGCCGAAAATTTAATGTCTTTGAAGCTGAGTAAAACCAACAATTAGTCAGCAGTCAGCTGGTGTTATATGCGAAATAAATCCTGCGATTTCCTAATTCGGCTTCAGTATTCTTAACAAATCACTAATCATTCTAATTATATTATTGCCGAACTGATATCAGTTGATCTCACATACCTGATATCTATCTCTGAAAACAAATGAGAGATAATTTTATACTAATACTTTTGTTTTCTGGGTTAAATCGTCAGTATTACTATTGTTGTTATTATTTGCAATCATGCGTTATTTTATCACATTAATGTTGCATTTCATGAATACTTTCATCATCTTTGGTGGTAATTTATGTTGCACTGAGTAAAAATCATGAACAAACATGGGTTTTGAACTTCTTTCCGCGTTTGAACATGAGTAAAATAAGAGAAAAATGGCACTCAGTGAAATGATTATAAAAAATATGACAAAAATATGGCTGTTTAGTTTCGTCAATTATAATTATTTCCATTACTCAGTCTTCTCTTATTTTTGTATATGATTTTACTTTCTTAATTGTGTTATCAATTTCATTCTCATATGTATTCTGAGATTCAGAATACATTTTGTAATAATTTATCTTTCCCAATTCATGCTTTTTTCTGTTGTCACTTGTAACACGACAACTAGACATATATGTATTTTATTATAATAGATTAAAATAGAAACTAGATTAGAATAGAAAATAGTTTAAAAACATATTTAACAAAAGTGAAAAAGAAGAGGAATAAATTAATAAATAAACGCCTTTTCTTTTATGAGGAAAATTGTCCTCCGGTAAATATTTGACTCAGTGATAAAGTTCAGCAGGTAGGTTTTCGATGACCCGGTCAAAGGCTGTCCTTTACTGTATCTTGACCACACATTAAGCCTTTTCCGGCGGAAGCCTTATTAAGATAAAAAAAAAGATAACTGAAATTTCAGACTTACAGTCGCCGGTGTTTGTCACCGGTGGTCTAAAGCATTTCCGGGTTTCCGGTCAATTTTAAATAAATTCAGGTATTTTTTCCGAGTCAGTTAAGTGAAGGGGAGTCCGCCGGGTGCGAGCTTGAAGTAAGGATCTCCGTTCGTCTTGTTTCGTTCAGTTTGGATTTGTTGATCTCCATTAATTAGAGTTAGAGATGTGTGTCACATTCACCTGCCCCAACCGAAAAGGCTAACTCTAAACGAATAAAGCATCCTTTCAACTCATCCAAGTTGTGGAAGTTCGTTCCTTATAGTCAATCTTGTACCCCCAGCTGTCCGGTCGACATTTTCTACAAATTTCCGGCAACATCACAGCGTGGAGAACGGCCGCGGGAGAAATTGTTAGGACGGTCAGTTGGGGTGTTACACACTTCAAAAACTTTTTCTTAGCTGTTGCCACTCTTTTTTTCATTTCTTTTACACTTTCTTTTAATCTCCCTCTATTTTATCTCTCTATCCATCATGTTAGCTTCATTTCTCTTATTATTATGTCCTTTTTCATAATTATTTTTTCTGCTATGGTCGCACGACCTACCAAGTCTGCCGAAAGAATTAAGCAGGTCGTAGTGTGTTTATATGGCTCTATTTACGGTTTTTCTTAATAGAGATACATAGACAAATGTCTCCTAAGTGTGTTTGCTGTACTTAACAAAACATCTTTTGTATACCTCTTAAGCTGGAGTTAAGAGGAATTTTTTCATTGTTTTTTGTACCATTTTTTTATCATTTCAAGTGCACCTACTATTAATGGTACTATTCTTGTTTGCAATTTTCACATTTTTTTTCTAGTTAAATTTCTAGGTCTTTATATTTTGATAGTTTTTCAAATTCCTTGGTTTTGTTTAAATCCGCTGGACAAGCCATATCAATTAATAGGCAAGTTTTTCTTTTTGGTTTTTAACAAAAATATCTGGCCCATTTGCTTCAAATTTCCTGTGTAGATGGTGTAATCCTATAGATTGGGAACATCTATTTTGTAACCGGTGCTGGGTGATGTTCATACTAGTGTTTGTTTACAAATTTTCCATAGTGTTTACTATGTTTACGGGCATATCACGTTAAATACACCGGTTCTCGTTCGATCACTGAAGTTAGCCAACGTTGAGACTGGTCAGTATTTAGATGAGTGACCGCTTGGGAATACCATGTGCTGTAAAGGTTTAGTGACGGATGTGCATTGTGGTGTAGTAGTTATCGCCTCGGAAAGAGAAATCAAGGAGCCGAGATCGAATTCCAGTTGAATGTCCTGCATTCACTTGCACGCTGGTACCTTTGGAAAGGTAATAATCTGTTTTTTACCTCCAGTTATGGGGTAAATAACAGGGTAGGACTTAGGAACCTTCCCCGCAAAAAAATCCCAATGAATCTCCCTCGATTGGGGAGGAAGCCGGCTCAACCCCACTAGAGTGAGTACAGCTATTTTTTTCTTTTTTTTTTCATAGTGTTTTTACATTGTCTAGTGTAAATATTGCTCCACTTTATCATGACGATTTTTATATTCATTTGGGGCAAGTACAGAACATCATGAGATTAGATGGTCTATTGTTTTTGGTCTTTATTACAGAATTTGCATTTTGGATCTACATTATTGTGTATGATATTGGCCTGAATGTTCCTAGTGAAAATACTTTTGTCTTGTACCGCAACAATAAAACCTTCAGTTTCAGACTTTAACTCAGATGCATGTAACCATCGGTGAGTATTAATTATATCATCTGGTTTATTAGCACGTTCTTGATATTGGCCATGCAGAGATTTGTCTTGCCAGCGTTGTTTCATCTCTTCAAGAGATTTATCCTTGGCTTTCTTTTTCATACTTTTGCTGCAGTAGTTGGTTCTTGGTTTCTGTTTTGCTTTTCTACCGAATCTACTAAATATAAATCTTGCTTGGATTTGCTGTTTTCTTTCATTATTGAATATTTTTTTCTGTTTTCATGTCGTTTTACTAATTGTATCATCCAGTCTTTGTTGTTTCAATGTATGTTATTATTATTATTATTATTATTATTATTATTATTATTATTATTCCTGATTTGATTCTCTTTTAAACCCATTTCCTGTCGGCTCCCAACTCGCTACCTAACGTGTGAAATGACTTTGACACTTTTCGTATTTTACATGGATAAAAACTCTTATTAAAACGTGAGTAGTATTTGTAAAAAGTTTTTTAAGTTATGACCAACAGCAGTCTCTTTCACTGAGTCTTTTGGAGCTTTCTTTTTCTTCAGTCAATCCGAGTATTACAACTAAAATTAATGATTCTCTCATGTGCCATATTTTTTAGACGTCCACTTCAAAATACGAGGGTTATTCAATAAATAAGGTGAATGTTTCGGTATAAGGACTTCTAATACTGATAGAAGGTTACTTTTTTAATTTTCAACGCTGTCTACCAGCAGTGTCACACACATTTCTCATCTGTGCACAAGCTTCTGTATTCCCTTAGCGTAAAAATCATTGGGCTGATGTCTCAGTCAATCGCTCACAGCACTTTTGACTTCATCGTTACTTTCAAATTTTGTTCCTCTTGTACACGCTTTCATGGGACCAAACGGGTAACAGTCTGAAGGTTCAAGGTCTGGGCTGTAAGGAGGATGACGGAGCAGTTCCCAGCCCACTTCGTTGATGGTCACCACCGTTTGAGCTGCTGTGTGAGGCCTTGCGTTCTCTTGATGCAAGACGAATTTTGTGTGCTGTCCCAACAAATAAGCTCAAAGTCCTTGCAATATCATCCACTGTCACCCTTCTGTCAGACTGAATGAGGTCATTAACTGATTCGATCACTTCAGGAGACCTCACTTCCTTAGGTCTACCAAGCCTGTCTTCATCCTCAACACTGCTTCGTCCCTATTTAAACAATTTAGCCCATTTGTAGACATGGCTGAAACATGTGGCAGTATACACAGCTGATATTCTCCTATGACTTTCAACTGGATTCCACCCTTCAGCAACCAGAAACTTGATAACTGATCTCTGTTCAATCCTGGAGCATGCTTATTGGTCAGTCATCTATGTTTATCTCCTAAAGATTTTTTCCAATCTGCAAAAAATTAAATCCCTTTAAAAAAGAAGTAAAGAAAAAAACACTGAAAAAAAAGTAAGCTTCTATCTGTATTAGAAGACCTTATACCAAAAATTCACCTTATTTATTGAATGACCCTGGTACTAATATTTTGATATTTCTGAAAATTTTAAAGCATACATTACAATCTACAGAGTGCTGCTATATCAATCAGAAAGTACATTCTGCTTTCTTTTCTTATTTAAATAATAATTTCCATTCACTAAGATGTAAAATGCCGCATGAAGATTAGACGGCACATTGGCATGGCCAAAGACTCATTTGAAAAGCTAACAGTGTATTGAGAGATAGGAAGATTTCGTTCAAAACAAAGAAAAGAAAACTGGACTGTTATGTGATATTATTCCTCCTATTTGGCAGCGAATGCTAGAAATTCTCTTCAAAGATGAAGTCGTAACTCGAATCAACAGAAATAGAGATCTACATAAACATACTGACGATACAATTGACCGAAGACTTCAACAAAAACGAAGTTTTGGAGAGGATACGAACGAAAATGGCTCTTATGCTTAGCATCAGGAAGAGGTAGCTGAGGTTTCTAGAATACATAATGAATACGGGGTGTTTAGAAAATCTAATACTCACAAGAGGGATACAGAGAGAAAGAGAAAGTGAGAGTAGCGTGAGAAATACGTGATAGGCTTGAGCAAGTGAATGACAGGGCGGGATTTGGAAGAGATACCAGTAGATAAATACGTTTAGAGCGCAAGAGATAAGGGCAAATGGAAGTCGACGTTCTGAAAGCCCATAACACAAAGAAGTAAGTTTTATATCCTCAAGTGTTTGTTTAAAATTATTAGTAGTAATAATAGTAGTAGTACTTTAGTTGTCATCATGGTTATTCATTTATTCTTTTGAAAACTAAATAATAATTTTTTTCACATGACTCTGATTTCATCGATCCTGGGTATGATGATAAACTGCATCCGGTAACAAGGCCTCTGATTAAGATTTCTGAGCAGCATAGAACCATGTCTTAAGTTTAATTCTTTCTAGCCTCAACCTGGCGCGGAGAGGTAGGAACTATTAGGGACCCAGTTATGTTAAAATGCTTAACAACCCAAAATCATTATGAGTCAAAACACTATAAATGAATAAAAATTGATCTTATGGAAAATTCTCATGCTTGAAAGATAAAATATGACCATAACTCATTTTAGAAATAAAGATATAATGACCATAACAGATTTTTGAAAGAATAATATTATGACCATAACACATATTTGAAAGAAAAATATTATGACCATAACACATATTTGAAAGAAAAATATCATTGCCATAACACATTTTTGAAAGAAAAATATTATTGCCGTAACAAATTTTTGAAAAAAAAAAATTATTGCCATAACACATTGTTGGAAGGCAAATATTACTGCCATAACACATTGTTGGAAGGCAAATATTACTGCCATAACACATTGTTGGAAGGCAAATATTACTGCCATAACACATTGTTGGAAGGCAAATATTACTGCCATAACACATTGTTGGAAGGCAAATATTATTGCCATGACACATTGTTGGAAGGCAAATATTATTGCCATAACACATTGTTGGAAGGCAAATATTACTGCCATAACACATTGTTGGAAGGCAAATATTACTGCCATAACACATTGTTGGAAGGCAAATATTATTGCCATGACACATTGTTGGAAGGCAAATATTATTGCCATAACACATTGTTGGAAGGCAAATATTATTGCCATGACACATTGTTGGAAGGCAAATATTATTGCCATGACACATTGTTGAAAGACAAATATTATTGCCATGACACATTTTCGAAAGAGAAATATTATTGCCATGACACATTTTCGAAAGAGAAATATTATTGCCATGACACATTTTCGAAAGAGAAATATTATTGCCATGACACATATTCGAAAGAGAAATATTATTGCCATGACACATATTCGAAAGAGAAATATTATTGCCATGACACATATTCGAAGGACAAATATTATTGCCATGACACATATTCGAAGGACAAATATTATTGCCATGACACATATTCGAAGGACAAATATTATTGCCATGACACATATTCGAAGGACAAATATTATTGCCATGACACATATTCGAAGGACAAATATTATTGCCATGACACATATTCGAAGGACAAATATTATTGCCATGACACATATTCGAAGGACAAATATTATTGCCATGACACATATTCGAAGGACAAATATTATTGCCATGACACATATTCGAAGGACAAATATTATTGCCATGACACATTTTCGAAGGACAAATATTATTGCCATGACACATTTTCGAAGGACAAATATTATTGCCATGACACATTTTCGAAGGACAAATATTATTGCCATGACACATTTTCGAAGGACAAATATTATTGCCATGACACATTTTCGAAGGACAAATATTATTGCCATGACACATTTTCGAAGGACAAATATTATTGCCATGACACATTTTCGAAGGACAAATATTATTGCCATGACACATTTTCGAAGGACAAATATTATTGCCATGACACATTTTCAAAGGACAAATATTATTGCCATGACAATGCTTGAAGGAAAAATATTATTGCCACAACACATGTTTGAAGGAAAAGAAAAATTATTTCCAGCAATCCATTTTTGATTACAAAACTAAAAGACATTTTCAATTTTCTAAGATAGAAAATAATGAAAACGATCTCATTATAAACGGACATTTAAACCTTATATCTTAAAACCCTACCGTTTTTTGTCATTAAATAAGACACAGAGGTTGATATGCCGTTAAGCAAAACTCTGTCTGTCACCAATCTCTCTGCAACTAGTACTACTACTAATCATAAAATAATAACAGTAATAATAATAATCGTCATTATTATTATCATTAATTTTTTTGGTCATCTTTATTTTCGTCTCTTTTTCAATATCCATCTTTTCGAGGAGACAACGCCGGGCATGTATGACTCGTACTTAATCCATTAGAAAAACAAAAATTTAATTTCCTCTCCATGTTCAAAAATAACCCACATATCCCTAACTGACAATGAAATCAATCATATAGACAATGAATAACGGAAAAGAAAACAGGACGCGCTCTCACCTGATTTAATCATTTTCATTTTGGTTTAACAGAGAAAGACGGATAGTGATGCATTGAATACTGTTGTCATATCTGGTCAGGTGCCCCTGCTTTTCATCTCAGGGTTCACGACAAGCTCCAAAAGTGAATCTCTAATGCGATTGGTCCCGACCTGGAACGGCGACCCCAGGCACTTTCTCACAAATGGGACGTGGTTTCCCTCTGTCTCTTTAACAAATTATTTCATAGCTTGACGAGCTTAGCTCACTGGTGTCCTTTCCACACGAATTTACTCGAGCAATCAGACTGGCAACAAGGACCCACCCTTTTACAGTTAAATCAACTAAATGCAGCCGTCACTTCTAGTCCGGCAGCTTTTTTTCTCGCACTACCTGCCTGGTGCACTCTCTTTCGCATATTTTTTGCCTGGTGGTTAAAATCTTTAAGAATCTAAATGCAATGACATTTGACATCTCTTGTCCATTTGACACCGATCCTTCTTGTTGGTAAAATTTGCCATAATTTATGGATAAAGTACAGGGATTAGTTTATTTATTGATTACAATAGAGAATCAATCTCCCGAATGTATATTATATAGCAACAACAGTCCATGATGGTCCCAAAGTAAGAGATTGAAGGTAATGTTGACAACGTTCCTGGATATAGAGTATCCTCTTGGCATCTGTTGACCATCACTCTCGAAGCAGACACTCTTCAGAATCGGATTTCATGTCCAATACTCGGAAAAATATGGCCGCCTTTAGACACATCGCATTGAATATTTTGAGCTTACTGATTGGTTAAGCCTTCTATAGGTGAACTATAAAATGGGTTGACTCATAGGGGTCTGCGCAGTATATATGTAACCAAAATAGTCCAACATTTCTCTAGTCCTTTTTCAATCACTCCGAGTGTCTTCTTCTTTTCCTTTCTCACTCTACTCTCGCAACTCTCTTAACACCGGTATTCCCATCCATCACTTGGTCTTTCTACGACACTTCCTGTAACTAGTTCGTCTTTCTTTTTGCTCTCTTCCTGCTTAAACTTTTAATCCTCTCTTATGTAGCCCCCTGCGCACAGTGGCAGTACCGCCAAACGTGAGGTGAAACGATTAATATATATATATATATATATATATATATATTCAAGCACAGAATATAGACCCAAATTTTTCTGCTATCCACTCGATTTCGAAAGATTAGGCATTTGTTTTTCAAAACAAATTTACATGCTTAACTCTGGACAAAGCCGGGCGCTCCCTTATTGAAAATATTCATCATATATTGATAAACTCTTCATAGAATTAAACACCCTGCACTCAATTTTTAAAGCATCTTAGAAATTTTGCAGCGAATCAATTCTAAGCCAGTTATATCTTCTAGGATTCGTCGTTGACAGCCACAATCTCAATATAATATAAGCAGATGACACAGCGCTGATAGTAGACACGGAGGGAAAATATAAGACCCCTAACAGAAGGTCCCTAATGAAACAGAAGTAAAAGAACAACCTAAATTTCAAGAAAATATAATACATAATCCTCAGCAAAAAGATGACCCCAAAGTATCAACTATATGTTGGGGATACTAAAGTCAAATATGTGCAGAAATTTACATAGCTGGGAACTGATATATATATAATTTTCTAAGGTAATGTATTTTCTTTGACAATCTGACAGATTTGTATCATTTTAAATCCTTTTTAACGGATATATAGTTGAATGGAGTTTTCTTTTCGTCTGACTCCCTGAAGATACGAGAAAACTTTTAAAATAAAATATGCGCCCCACGACATAATTCAAATCTGCGTCCCTGTTGGAAAGTGTTGTATAGATCCAAGTGATCTTAGCTAACTCCGCTACAGAGCCGCCTCACTGATCAAAGTTTGAAGCGGGTCTTTAGGCTAACATCTCGTATGAATATACTCGAAATTAGAATTTGTTATCATATACAAATGTAAACAATGTAATTTTTTTAGGTTATTGTCTTTATGCGTTAATGTGACATTTTTATAGCTAATATTCAGGTTGTTAATCAAAATTAAATGATAGTTTTAATAAATAAATGAAGCGTTTACTCAAATATTAGTACCCGCTAAATATCTCTCTTTCTCTCTCTATCTCTCTCTCTCTCTCTCTATATATATATATATATATATATATATATAATTATCTGCGTCTTCACAGATGATTGTCTCCTTCTCACGTTTGCTCCTCATTTCGTATCTCTCAGGTATGACCCTGAAGATAAATTGGCAGGCCGGTTGCAGATTTGCATGAATTGTTACACAAATGACATACGAACAATTGGCTTGTTCCACGCTTGATGGATTCACATCGCTGTATCTGATTTCTGTGCACTATCATATGTCTTTTCAGTTCAGAACTGACTCAGATAATAGCATAAATTGTGTTCCTTAGTATTACAACAAAGGGATTATTTGTTTAAGGGTACATTCTCTTTCACTCACTGGCCATTTTTACTTCGTCGATTGTTACGGAATTTGTGTGATAAACCTTCTCTTTTAGATGTCTCCAAAGGTAAGTAATCCATTCAAGTGACAGTTGGTGAAGCAAGCAGTTAGCAATTTCTGACGTTTCTTCTCGTTTAAACTTAGAACGTGCTCTCAAAATTGTCATTGTACTACAGTTTGGTCTTCAAAAATGCAGTTGCATTTTAAAATATTTATTTTCGAAGTTGAAATAAATAATAAAAACATCATTATATATATATATATATATATATATATGATATAATGACGTATATATATAATATGAGTCAGTTAAGTGCCATACATGACAAACGCTTGGGTGATCATGTCTAGAAAGCGATATAACTGATTGGGCAGAAAATTTCCCGAAGTAGGTTGACATTACTTTCTGTGGTAGACGAAATGATTGGACGGGGGAAATAGATATCACAAGACAATCCAAGTGGATTTGAATTTATCTATTTAATGGTACTGAGAAGAATAATGGGTTCAAGATTGTTTAGACAAAACAATAAAGAAAAACGATATCAGTAGTCTCAAATTGTCTGTAATGGTTTTCAGTATAAGGACTATTATTTCTCTCATTACTCTAGTGAAAGATACCGTCCAGGAGTGAGGAAAATTTGAAGAAACACTAATTTCGTAAGAAGCAAAAACCAGAGTGATGAATTATGTATCAACAGGCCCCCAATATGGCAGGTGATGGACAATTTCTTCACACCTGAAGTTGAAGAAAGAGAAATGTGAGCAACGATTTAAGACATAACTGACTGGGAAGATGATTTTTGTTCAGTGGGTTGCCATTACTTACTTCGTTGCTAAGTTGATTGAACTCAATCTGTTCTATTTAACTCATAGATAAAAGAGGTGACGGAGTTATATCTTTCCTAAGATTATTTGCGCGCAAGAGAATGAAACAATTTTAATTTAAATTCCGTCAGTTAAGTGCCATAGATATTACACGTTTGAATTTGATATGATTAACTGGGTAGATGATTTTTCTCCACAGTAGATAGCTGTTACTTTCTCCTGTAGACTTGTTGCAAACCATGGCTATAGAATCCATTCTGTTTTGCTATTTAACCCATAGATGAGGGAAAATATGACGGATTAATTCTTTTTCCAAGGATATTTGCGCTTAATTAAATACAACGCATTCAACTAGAATTCGTATTCGGCTTTCAAATTTCTCGATCCGCGTCGATATTCACTGCACCACAACGCAAATCATAGAAAATTTACTTAGAATCAGTAAGAGATAATTGAGATGTGTATGACACATAATGAGCTCCTTCAATGTGGCATCTAATGCTAGACAATCTCCTTAAAGATGAAGGAAAGACTTAAATCAACCAAAATGTGGTTCTAAGAAAGTATAATGAGGGTGCCATAAACTGAATATTAGAGCAACGACGAAGTGTTGTAATTAAATGGAAATTTATATTTAACATCAAGAATAGACAGCTGAAGTTTCTGGGATATATAATGAAGGAGGAGGGCTTAGAGAATCTGATATTCACAGGAGAGAGGGTAAGAGAGACGGTAAAAGTAACACTTAACATACTTGATGAGTTTCAGCAAATAGATGACAGAGCGTAATTGGCGAGGTTATACAGGATAAATCGCTGTAAGATCCACTAAGGATAGGGAGATGTGGGTGACCATGATCGCTTACGTCCTGAAGGAACACGGCACATAAAAGAGAAGAAAAGAGAAAAATATAGCTTCCACAGGATCTAATGAAAGCAAGTACAGGTTCAAGCAGAGATTAACCTACTAAAGAGATATTGGGCTGATGGATGACAAAAATGAGTTTAGGATAAATCGCAAAAAAGACGAACTATTTCGAAGTGATAGAAAGAATAGGTGGTTGTGGAGAACCGTGATCACCTATATTCTTTAGAATCATAGCACATATAATACTTTGTACTATCCTCTATAGACACCGACATATTGTTAATATTGCCTCAGCTGATTTCATTATCTTGTAAGTTTTAACATATCCAAGTATTCTATTTCCGTCGTATGTCACAGTAATATCAGCCATCTCTTTTTAATAGTTAGCTTCACTTTCCTGAAGTAACTATAGATTCGAAAATCCTAAATTCCCACATATTCTGTAAATGCTATATTGTTCATTCGTCAATAAAAGTATCCCTCTGGCGTTTCAAAGATCATTTTCATCTGTGAAGAGATTATCTAAGATTCTCCGCCGCGTAGGAGTTTAGATATTAATTCGCGCTTTTCTTTCTAGCTGTATTTTGCTCTATATTAATAATTTGATTAATTTTGGGCGATATTTTGTTTTTCTTATGCCAATCCATATTTCTCTGTCATGGTTTTTCATCTTTTATGACAAGTATATAGAGTTGAATGTGCGTTGTGATGCAGTGGATATCGGCTCGGAACTAGAAATCGGGGAGCCGAGTTCGAATTCCAGTTGAATTAATTGCATTTACTTACGCGCAAATACCCTTGGGAAAGGTATTAATCCGTCTCTTCCTTCCAGTTATGGGATTAATAACAGGATAGACTGGGTTCCATAGCCTTGGCTGGCAACCAGTCTACCGCAGAAAGCAATGGCAACCTGTCCAATCAGTCATGTCTCTTTCGAGACATGATCGCCCAAGCGTGTTTCACGTATGGCACTTGACTAATTTAGAGTTGAATTTGAATCGCCGCTAACACGTGTCATAAGGCATAGTCTGAGAGAACCAGTGAGTGTCGAACTCACTACTCTGTCGTAACAAGTTCTACCGAGACAAACTTGTTAACCATTACACAGCATCCAGATGTCCGACATATATTTAGAGGCTAGCCTGTTTAAGATTGTAAAGATTTTCTTAAGAACAGCTTAGATATCGCACATGGCATAAAAATGGGGCTCTGAATGAGCCTCGCATTCGCTAATAATTCCTAATTGATCTAATGAGCAAAAAGTCTCTAGTCCTTAAACCACGTGTATGACACGTGATCTTTTTTGCTTTCCGACATTGAAACAAGAGTTCGGATCTCAACAACTTTTAATACTATCGTCCCGAACAGGTTGTAGAAGCCTCAGTGATGCTTGGTAAATTGGCCAAACACGTCCGAAGTCCCCACAATTTAAAATATCAGAAGGTTAAATACTTGACGTTGAAATGTGAAAGGATAAAATATTTTGTGTGTACATTAAAGTAAAGCTTTATTAAATGAATAACAAAATTGTAGGAAGAAAAATATTGTTAACTGAAAAATATAATATATTTGTGAGAAGAATAATGTTCATAGGGAAATGTAAGTATATAAAATGTCCTCAGAATTTAAGGGTTCATGGTCGATAGTTTAAGTAGCTAAGTGTCCTGGGGCGTATACTGATAGTAGCAGAATGCGAAGTCTTCTGTTCCTTCCCGTTTTGGTAATTTGGCTACAGGGAAGAAAGAAGGTAAAACAAAAAGATATTGTACTTATTTTTTTCTTCTTCGAATTAGTTGTTGTTTTTTGTTTTTGTTGTTTTTTGTTTTTGTTGTTTGGGTTTTTGTTGTTTGTTTTTCTTTTTTTGGCGGCTTAGAGTAAATATGAAGAAAAGGAAAATCGGAAGAAAACGTCGAATAAATCTGTGACGCACCCTTACGTACGGGTCGGCTTCCAGAATTTTTTTTTTTTGTAACATTGCCAAAAGGTCTGTCAGCTAACCATTACCATGCTGGACTGATTTTGTCCGGTCACGTAATGGGGTTAAATAGTGTATTATCGTCACATGACTGGTTCCAGGAGGTATTTTCTCCTTTATGCTGGGAAAAAATTGACTGACGTCATTTATCAATTTTCGATTTCCTATCCAATTAGGATCAAGAAGATTGCTTTTCGCACTGACTTCTGAAATTTTCCTTGGTCTGGGTTTTTCCAAAATGTTTTTAATCATTTTGGTCCCCTTTTGCGGTTGTGGAATTTTACTGTGTGTGTTTTAGTTAACTGTTGGATCATATAGGATTTGTATCCTGCACAGGTTGATTGATTACGTTGCAGGTACTTTAAAGCCAAAAAAATAATTTTAGTTTGTGAGAATTTTTTATTAACGGATAATAATGGTTTATGTGATAAATGTCTTACTAATTAACATCTAGAAATGGTGAATTCATACATTTCCGTGAAAAAAATAAATAACGAAACCAATATGAGTTGGAACCCAGTTCTCCGATTAACAATTCTTAACCATTATCTATTACACTACCCGTATATTCAATTTTACAGCATCTGGTATTCCCGTAGGGCACCCATCCAGATTCAACCTCGTTGAACTTCATTTATCGTACGGGAACAGGTGCTTCAACTTAATTTGGTGATAAGCTCCTGGAGAGGTGATCGCAGCTTGGCACCCATCTATAGTGCTTGAAAATAATTCCACGTGTAGAGACAGGTTCTGCGAATTAAATTTTTGTCGTTAGAACTGTTCAGGACCCATAAATGGCTGTGTTAGCAAGAAGTCGCTTGTCTTTATAATTGAGGGGTTCAGTGTACTAGCCTTTTTCAAAGTGTGCGAGAACACCGAGAGAATGTCAGTACAGTTCACTCAGTATATTTGCAATATAATTTATGGCTTCTTGGGTTTTATTTTTAAAGAAATGTGCTAATTTCCTGAGTTTTTGTTAGGTACATTAAGTGTGCTGTGGTGCAGTGGATATCAACTAGGAACGACAAATCGGCTTACCGAGTTCAAATTCTAGTTGAATTCCTTTTATTCACTTACGCACAATTACCCTTGGGAAAGATATTAATCCGTCTCTTCCATCCAGTTATGTGTTAAATAACAAGGCAGATTCGGTTTTATAGCCTTGGCTGGCAACCAGTCTACCGCAGAAAGCAATGGCAACCTCGTGTGTGATAATCTTCTGCCCAGTCAGCAATGTCTCTCTCGAGACATGATCGCCCAAAACGTTTATCACGTATGGCACTGACATAAAGTGACAGATTAATACCTTTTAAAAAGTCATTGCATTCACTTACGCGCAAATACCCTTGGGAAAGGCATTTATCCGTCACACTTCCCTTTAGCTATGGATTAAATAGCAGGACAGATTAAGTTCTGCAGCCTTGATTGGCAACCAGTCTAGAATACAAAGTAATGTCAATCTATTTTATCTTCTCCGAGATATGATTGCACAAGCGTGTATCACGTACAGTACTTAACTGACTGACTGACCTTTCACTCTATTTGTGCGACAATATAATTTTATGTAAATATTTCTTCGTTTTTTTATTATTTATTTTACGTCATTAACGATAGCGATGTATCTATCTGCTGGCTTGATATCAATCTCCGAAAATGTAACATTTTGTTCGGTTTCAGTTGCTAACAAACCGAGAGCTACCATATTGAAGTAAATATTTTGTTTTCGTTAAATGAATTGTACAGTGGTTATTCGATAGACTGTATGGAAATTTGTCACTTAGCATTTTACTAATTTTCTATCCAAGCAAATGCGTGTGTGCCTGAATAGCTGCCTACTTGACAGTGGATTTATCTCATGGACTAACCCCACTATAAACACACACACACGGTCAGAGTTTCAGCCGCGTTTTAAGAAATAATTTGGTATACTGAATTTGAACGTTAACATTCCCCTGCAAAAACTTGATCTGTGTCGATTTCAATGTGAAAATACCAATTGGGCTAAATTAACTATTCTTGTATCCATCAATGTATCTGAAACTTTTTATCTTTCGTTTGTGTCACATTTTATCTTTCATTTCTGTCTCCTTTTATCTTTCATTTCTGTCTCCTTTTATCTTTCATTTCTGTCTCCTTTTATCTTTCATTTCTGTCTCCTTTTATCTTTCATTTCTGTTTCTCCTTTTATCTTTCATTTCTGTTTCCTAATATCTTTCATTTCTTTGTTTCCTAATATCTTTCATTTGTGTCTCCAATATCTTTCATTTGCGTTTCCTAATATCTTTCATTTGCGTTTCCTAATATCTTTCATTTGCGTTTCCTAATATCTTTCATTTGCGTTTCCTAATATCTTTCATTTGCGTTTCCTTTTAATATCTTTCATTTGCGTCTCCTTTTAGTTTTCATTTGCGTCTCCTTTTAGTTTTCATTTGCGTCTCCTTTTAGTTTTCATTTGCGTCTCCTTTTAGTTTTCATTTGTGTCTCCTTTTAGTTTTCATTTCGTCTCCTTTTAGTTTTCATTTGCGTCTTTCCTTTTAGTTTTCATTTGTGCCTTTTACTTTTCATTTCAGTCTGCTTTTATCTTTCATTTCAGTCTGCTTTTATCTTTCATTTCAGTCTGCTTTTATCTTTCATTTCAGTCTGCTTTTATCTTTCATTTCAGTCTGCTTTTATCTTTCATTTCAGTCTGCTTTTATCTTTCATTTCAGTCTGCTTTTATCTTTCATTTCAGTCTGCTTTTATCTTTCATTTCAGTCTGCTTTTATCTTTCATTTCAGTCTGCTTTTATCTTTCATTTCAGTCTGCTTTTATCTTTCATTAATTACTGTCTGTCTCTGTCTTGCATTTCTATCAATATCGTATCTATCTCTCTTTCGAACCTACCTATCTCTCTCTCTCTCTTTCTTTCGTACCTATCTTATTCATGATATCTATTTCATTGATTTATATCAATCTATTTCCTTTTCTATCTTTCTGTCTCTCCATAATTTCGGTCTATATATCTGTTTATTTATCTATAATTTGCAAATAAATCTACTATATGTACATTCATGGTCTTACTTCAAAATAAACGTTGAATATATTTTGCGACATTATTATAAATACGTTTCTTTTGTAAAATCATGAAACCTTCCTTATTTAAATTCATCAACTTCTTACATAGTAACAGGAATATATTACCTACTCCCCCAATATCTTCCACTTTTTAAATATAATAGTAGGTAAGGGTTCTGCACATGTATATATTCTTCGACTTTCTCATATATTTATATACCTGAACACCTGCAGATTAAATATATAAACAATCGTCTAAACATGTGTATGTGTGTAAAATGTTGCGCGTATTCTTTCAAGAATTTCTGCAATTTTACGTGCACGTATTCCCATGCAAGCCGTATTTATTGTAATTTAGATGAACATCTTAGGGGCATTTTCCTCTTAGGGCAGAGATTGCTCAATCTTTCCCTCCTCCTCGCAAGGAATACCTCCGCCCATTAACCATCATCGCACCCCCGCCTTTATTCCTCATTATAATCAACAGTTTAGTTTGTCGTTTGTTCTGACGCTTCAGTTCAATCGCATTTCGAATCCCGAGGCGAATCCATTTGCAAATTGAGGTCGGTCCACACGCCCACCTCTTTTTCCAGGTGCAAGCGTATAAATTACGCCAATAGCCACCACGTATCAATTAGTGTGCTCCTCTTTGATTCTATTACTCCAGCCTACTTGAATCTATTACCACTTCTCGAGCAAATTCCTTCCTACGTCAAAATCAATCGGGTTGGATCATTTACTAATGCTGAGAATACATGGTTTTCACCAAGAAAGACACAAACATGCGAATTACAAATTGGAGTGGGGTGGTAAAATCAAGCAAGTACAGTTGGTTGGTTTGTTTTATGGCATATCAACCTCGGCGGGTCATTCATTGCCAACTAACTTTTTTTTATTTATTGCTGGTAATACCTTTTTCTTTCAACAATTGTTTTTTTTAAAAGTTTTGTGTCTAGTAATAATGTTTTCATTTTGAGTATCAAGATTCATTGGGATTTGTTTTTTTGGCGGGAGGCAGAGTCCCCAATTCCTACCCTGTTACTTAACCCATAACTGGAGGGAAGGGACGGATTAATACCTTTCCAAAGGTTACCAGTGCTTAAGTGAATGCAGAGTATTCGACTGGAATTCGAACTCGGCTCACCGATTTCTCTTTCCGAGCAGATATCCACTGCACCACAACGCACATCCGTCACTAAACGCTTACGCGCACCTAGTATTCCCAAGCGGTGACCCATCTAATTACTGACCAGGCTCAACGTTGCTTAATTTCGGTGATCGAATGAGAACCAATGTATTCAGCGTGATATGGCCGTAAGCCAGCAAGTACAGACATTTACATATCCAGAAAGCGCTTTAACTGAAAGTGCGAGAGAGAAATCCAAAGTAGCATTGGAATAGCAAAAGTGTCTTACAAAAACTAAGCAAAGTATGAGGAAATAGAAAAATTTCATTAGAAACTAATGAATAATATTTAACTGTTATGGAAGACGTTTGAATCTACTGAAATGTTTTTCCTACAGAAGGATTTTCGGAATCAGTCAATTTTGTGTCATATTTCATACACGCTTAAACGATCATGCCTCTTTGGAGACATGTCTGATCGGGTAGAAGGTTTTACCGCGGCAGATCGCAATTTCTGCGGTAACCTGGACGCCGACCAAGGCTACAGAACTGAAACTGTCCTGCTATGTAAACTATAGTTGCAGAAAGAAGAAAAGGATCAATACATTTTTTAAGTGTATTTGTGCGTTAGTGAATGCAACGAATTCAACTGAAATTCGAACACTGTTCTCCGATTTCTCGTTCCAAGCCTAATGTTGAGAATACTATAAATTAAACATATGAGCAATAAAGATGTTTTAATGAAAAGAGAAAACACAATTAAAAGTATAATCAGAAAGCAGCTGTCGAATCGGGTTGTAATGAGGAAACAAGGTTTTAAAAATCGATATTCAGAGGTAATTTTAAAGAAAAAGGATTAAAGTGAAATAAGCTATAACCTGCCAAAAGAGATTGTGTAAATGTTCTGCGAAACAGAGATTAAGAGTCAAAGCGAAAAGACAAAATTTGTTAAGAGCGAGAGTGAAAAGAAATTGAAGCCAGCCATCATTGCTAAGATCTGAAGCAACACAACAAATAATAGATATATATTAAGTTGAAGAGCGAATACTGAATATTGCCATGAAAAGTTGTTTGAGCTTTGAATTTTGTTTAATGGCATATCAACTTCTGTGGGTTTTTTAATGCCAAAAATTTAAGATTTTAAGGTATTTTTTAATGTTCAGTTACAATGAAAATGTTGTTTTAATGAGATTTTGATGAAAACAATTTTGTTTTTTTTGTATTTTAAGAAACTGAAGATATCTTCTAGTGTTGTATTCAAAAATGTAATTCTGGTAATAATTTTTTCTTTCAAAAATAGTATAGCAATAAATTTTTTCCCTTCAAAAATGTATATTTTCTATAAAGTCTATTTTCAAATATATATTTCTATAAAAGTGTATTGACACCAGTTTGGGGTTAACTATTTGCCCATAGTTGGGAGCCTAACAGGTGCTACCACGTCGGGTCAGGGTGGACCCGGGAACAACAGCAATTAAGGAGGTGGTTCCATGCTCTTCACAACCTCCTAATCAACTGTTCTAACAATGCAAATATTTTGAAAATTAAAGTAACTTATACACTCCGTCTTGAACAACATTTTTCAAAAAATCCATATATACTAACTGCTAGCAATTGCTGAAGCAAACTCATGATAACAGAATTCTACCATCTGAAAAATTTTCACAAAAAATATTTCGTAATTCGAAATATAATTGGGAACAGTAATTCACATATTTTCAAGCGAAACCAACCGATTGTATGCAATTTACATATTTGTGATATCGTTATATCTTGTCATGGTGCTGCTAAATTGATATTATAATATTGAATCGATTATCAAAATAGTATCGCTAAATAGTTGAATCTAACTTCTATATCACGTTTCTAGCAATAACAGTCATAAGTATACTATGAATGCTGGTGGTTATTACACAGGAAAAGCTTCTAAAATTGAATAGGGCTTCACTGAACAAACACTTACATGTTTCCTATATATTCCTCCGAAGTTAAGTAACGTCGATTCTGGACAGTACCGAGATAAGTGACTTATTGAGAATACCAGGTGTTATAAGCTTGTATGTATTAGTGACTGAAAAGATAACAGCTCTAAATCGGAAATCTTACAATTAAAATTATTCCACAATATAGTCGGATTTGTAATATTTGCTTATGCTTAAATATTCTTGTGAAATGTAAGACTCCTTCTTTTTTACCTGCGTGTCTCCGTTAACTAATTAGATCTTTATCAGTAAAACAATATAATCCCCTACAAAATTGTTGCAATCTCAATATATTTTTGGCTTTAAATAACCTACAAATGGTTGACGAGCCTTAAATAACAAATCGGTATTTTTTTTTGTTTTCTTCAATCTTTCGTAATTTTCTTTTCCTTTCCTTTTCTTTTATTTTTTGTTTCATTTTATTCCTTTCTAAAAATTGTTTTTCCATTTCGTTTCATTTTCTTTCTTTATCATCTATTTTTCATTATCTTTTTTCTTCTTCCTTTCTGTTATTCGTTCCTTTCTTTCTTTTCATTTTTTTTCTTTCTTTCACGTTTTTTATTATTCTTTCCTTCCTCTTTTCTTATTTTTCTTTCTCTTATTTTCTTCTGATTTTTTTAATATCCATTCATTAACAAAAACCCAAATGACGTTCCTGGTGTATCTAATATTTGCCATCTCTTCACGAAATCTAAATAGAATGGGGTATTATCTATCTGAGCTAACGGCAGAGAATATCGCACGGTATAAATACTTAATGCAGAACGATGATATGAAACTAAACTAATAATCGTATTTTCGTCTTCAATGGGTGCAGCACACATTTTAAAAAACAAAGTAGGCGCATCTAATTATGGCAGGAGAAGAGATATCATGATACAAATCAAACGTATCAACAATATTTAGGTTCTTATATTGTGTTGGTTTTTCATCATTTTCCTTGATTATATTCCTTCTACCCCCCCTCTCTATCACACACAGACATATATATATATATATATATATATATATATATATATATATATGAAATGAAATGTTTGGACATTATTTTTTATGGATACTCGTATTTTAGTAGATATTCTTTTTTTCATTAATCACTATTATATATTTATATCTACTGGCCTGATTATTTACGATAAATGTTTATTATGAAAATTTGTGTCATTCGGCAAGATTCGAACTTGCGACCCCTAGCTACATAGAGGAAGCTGCATTTGATCTGGCAACGTCTTAGACCGCGCGACCACGAATGACCTCCAGTCTAAACTACGAGACCAATTCGTAGCTTCCTCTATGTAGATAGGGGTAGCAGGTTCTTATCCTGCCGAATGAAACACATTTTCATAATAAAACTTTATCGTAAATAATCAAGTCAGTAGATATAAATATATAATACAGTTTAACTAAAAACAGAATATATCTTAAACACGACTATCGATAAAAAATAACGTTCAAACAATTCATTTCAAATGTGTCGGTTGTTTATAACCAAGTTTCGTTAAAATTCGTTAATTTCCGTAACATGTTTACACACACACACACACACATATATATATATATATATATATATATATATATATAATCATGTCGATGTCATCATGACCTCAGATTCAAACGTACGGTCTTTGCTGAAATCCTGATCATGACAGCATATTTGCTTGCTTAAAGTAACTGGAACTAATGTGCTTTTATCATATTTGTAGTGTAAATGAGAGGTTGGATCATTTGGAGATTAAGATATAAGGAAGCGGTGGTAACATCGATGAGCTAAGCTTGGCGCACTAGCAGTCGGATATAAACTGAAATGAAAATTCAATTCATATATATATATATATATATATATATAAAATCTAAGCACGAGCCAGTAAAACTGCCTAGGTTTCACCCTACGGTTCTTCAGGGTAAACTGGCCAGTTTACCCCGAAGGACCGTAGGGTGAAACCTAGGTAGGTTTATTGGCCCGTGCTTAGATTTTCTTATTGAGCGCTATAGTGTTAGGATTTTCATCTTGGTTTTTTTACTTTTTTACGAGTACTTGACTTTTTGTTCATGTACATCGTTTGTTTCTTTTTTTACGTCCTCTTCTTTTCCTTCCGAGTTCGTCCCCGGTGTGTTGTTCTAGTCGATTAAAATTATAGCTTAATTAATGCTAGTTTTGGCAGAGTTAGTTCTGTTTCTATTAGTATTGTAATTACTATAGTTAATAATATTATATACATATATATATATAGAGAGAGAGAGAAGAGTGGAAGAAGTAAATGAAACATTAACATTTATTCGTTGGCTGTCTTCTGCTAGCCCGGCCGCCATTGGCCACAGGCTTTACCGGAGTTATGCCTCTAACTATAATGGGAGCCTTTTTGTCTCTGCTCGTAATGAATGTAAGAGTGTTTTAAATGAGGCTAATCTATGGTTTGCTGATAGAATGAAACCACATATAGCATCCTGCGAGTTTGGTTCAAAAGACTACTAGCTGCTCTACAAAATTTGCTAAACTCCAGCAAACTCTCCTTCTCTCCTCTATTCAAACAGAAGTTCCTCCCTTCCACTGCTAACCAGGCTGAGTGATTTGCTTGATTCGTCTACAGTTTCCACACCCGACTTCACATCTAGAATTGACGCCAAAACGAATGATGTATATCCAGGATGTCTATAAAGTTTGTATGCACTTTAAAAAAGTTATTGAAACTTTTTAAAGTTTCAACATGTCCTCCATCACTAGCAATACAAAGTGTAATACGATTTGCAGTTCACGGAAAACATTTGCTAAATGATTTACAGTAATGCCTAAAATCACATTAGTTATTTTAGATTTCAAATTTTCTAATGAACTACTTTTGGTTGCATACACAACTGTTACATGTCAGTTGAAGCCATGTTACAAATTGATTCTGAAAAAAAGAAAAATATTTTTATTCATTTAAACATTGTTGCAAATTTCGTGGTAAAGAAGTATTTAATAACTATGTTTAAAATTAGGTACATTAAACTTTAGAAGATTATTTACAGATTATTTTTATCACAAATACAAATAAAGTTATAAAGTTTTTAAAGTGCACACAAAACTTATTCAGAATTTATATAAAGATATATATATAAAGCCGTCTTAGTCTCTAACATTATTTATTGACACTCGTTAAGTAACTGGACATAATAAAATTCTAGCCACCGTCTTAAAGACCTGCGTCCTTGGACTTTCACTTGTTCTCTCCAAACTCGATGACTATTGTCACGCTGCTTCTGGCTTCCTTACCTTTTGGAAATTGTCCTTTGTAGTTTCAATTTTTTTGTAAAATGTGGAGTGTTTCCGACTCTCTAGCTATGGTCCTATCAGATTTTTTAACAGTTTTTAGTAAAGTGGTCGCGGCTATTATCAACTACAAAATGATTCATTATCTCACATAAAAAAAAACATATTCTCTGAGAAGCAATATATTTTGCGTTTCGCAAGATCGACCGGTGATGTGGTAACAGCCATCACCGAATATATATATATATATATATATATATATATATATATATATATATATAATGATATTTACAGGTCAACCTCTTCACAAAGACCTGGGCAAACCCAGGCATATCTGACGCCAATGTCTAAATTCTGACTCTCCTTTCCTCTTTCTCTTTTCCTTCTTCTTATTTTTATTTTATTTTTATTTTTATCCTTCTCCTCAGTTAAAGAAAATGCTTATTCTGGCAAAATTATTTGTACCAAATGGAAAAAAAATATTGTAAGGTCTGATAAAATGAGCTAATTAAGCTCATAGAAATTAATTATAATTTATAACCAATTGAAATGACGTGCTGAGTTTTTTTTTATATATATAAATAGCATATTGCTCTGGATAACATCCATTGAGCTGTCTATAGATATAGATATAGATATAAATATCATATTGCTCTTGATAACATCCGTTGCGCCCTCTATATAGATATAACACTTAATATGTTACATTAAGTTAATCATGTGGTTTTATCCTCACCGTTTACGGACTGGACATCTGTATATATATATATATATATATATATATATATATATATATATATAAAGAACGACGAAGCTCGAGATATTACTCTGGATATCTTGAAATAATTTAACTTCTACGGAAACTACAGGGGTGCGATAAAACTGAACGTTTCTTCTTTTTAATACTATTGATCCTGTCAAATGGTAAACTGAAGGTCTTTTGCGGAGAACTCTGGGGTCGCTTAAGGCTACGCTTTCCCTGATTTTTATCAATACGGGACTGAAGAGTTATCACATCATAACTGTGTTCTTATGAAACTCCGAAATCTGCATGTATCTGCCCAGTTAAAATGAGAAATGATTTGCATTCAACTATTTACGTTAAACCTATCAAGTCTCTCTCTCTCTTCCTACCCCGATATCGAGCTCTATGTGATAAAATCATGCTTGCCCAAAAAAAAGCCTTTTATCAATAAAACTACTGAAAAAAGAAATGATCTTGTCGCTAAACATTATCACAGCTCGACTCACTCATACACACACACACATATATATATATATACACACACACACAGAGATACAGATACACATATATATATATATATATATATATATATATATATGGCTCGGCCTTAAGGAAAGCTTAGGAAAACTAATTCATGGTCCTGGAGTTCAGAATATGGACGTTGGCACGAAAGACTAAAAAGCAATAGTTGTTGCCAGTGAAAACAATAGATTGAAAGAAAATGAATGGATGTAAGACAAATTTTGATTTCCTGGTATCGATATCAAATAAGTTTGTTTTCGTCTTAAGCTGAATTTTGAAGGCTAAATAAGTCCTTTGAGTAGATGGTATCATTGCTGCGTCTATGAAATATAAATATAAATACTTGGAGCCAAACCCGAAGCAAAAACTAAAATTAAAGGGCTGAAAAAAATACAAACATACAGGCAGATAAACACACACACACACACACACACACAAAAACATCTTGCCTTTCATATATAAATGATATCGATGTCCTGCACTATTGTAAGAACTGCAACCTTGAAAATTCTGAATATCGTTTCTTATGTCTTTGTCTATGAGTGTATCAAATTTGATTAAAATCGGACCACTCCTTCTATAACCCAATTTTTTCGTTTATCGATTTTCGATATTTATCGAGGGTACGTCGACAGAAAACCTAGTTAAGAACACTCGCAAACGCTTATAGTACAACTGTAAATTTTTAAGAAAATCGGCTCAGCCGTTTCGGAGTCAATAGGTAACTGACACACACAAAGTTCCATTTATAAATAAGTTTAGATTATATATATATATATATATATATATATATATGATAAATATTTCGAGAAGCCGTGAACGTATTTTTAATGTAGATTTATTCTTGCTATTATTATTACTTGCTTTTTGTATGATACATTCAGTGTCCATAATGAAAGTTTGCTTTCAGAAAACCAAACTGGTCTCGATGCATGAAGTCACAAGTTTATTCGCCTGAAGAGAATCAACGTTTGACTCAAAACACTTGTAGTCTCACAAATACCATTGCCACTTAATATATCAGACAGAAACCAAGTAATATTAATAAAAAAAACTATTAGCAACAATAAATATACACTTTAAACAAAACTTTCTCGGCTTCTCGCACTTTTAATTCTATACCAAATTCTCTCGTTGGAACTGCTCCTATTTATGTTGTTAATGTATATTCAGAATTCAGCCGATTACGAAAACTTAGTTTCAAACCTTAGGTATCTTCAGGTTGTTTTATATTAACTGATTCCCAGAACGAATAAATGGAAGTTTTTAAAAAAATGGAGAACCTGGTCAAATATGCTAAGAAAATTTCGATTATTCGAAAATAAAAATGAAGGCAAAATTGTGGTGATTATGCAATTGAGAATAATGATTCTCGGAGAGGATAATTTAGTGTTGCTGAGGTGAATACGATACCCAGAGAAAAATATTCAGCACAATATACGATGCTGAATGGATATACACAGAACTGTACACTAGTTGCAATAACAGACAAGACAGAACTTAGAGATAGGATGGGTTTAGATCGCAATAGTCGCCGTGTAATCAAACCTAATATAAATTGAATGACACTTGAATATTATTGCTAGAATGCTACTATGTTTTACTTAAATAGACCCTTTTAGATCATGGTCCATTCTATCCTTAAGGGTGCTGCAGGAGTGCCAGCAACACAACACAACAACAATAACTTCATTAAAATTGCAGTTAGAAATCATGGAGATTCACTTAATATTGTTTGAACGTATAATAAACACAGTGAGCTTGAAGATTTTAGCAATCGCAAGAGATACTTGGAAGTATAATAAATTTTGTAAAAACAGCGAGTGGGTCATTTAACAAGATTTGAGTAATGTATAAAAGAACATGTGTACAAGATTATGGTTAAAGGTGCAAGGCTACAAATAGCAATAAACAAATTAAAGAAAGACGTAGAAATAATCGTCGAATTTCTTAAATGTAAATATAAAAAGAAAATAGTTGAAGTATCCGCATGTATTATCAAGTATTAAAGTGTAATTTTAAAGATTCTTTAATTGAAAGCTAGCTCCAGCAATTTGAATGCTCATTGGTTTCTCCCAGCAAATAAAATATGGTATTAAAATTAATATTTTCAGTATTCATTCTTGATGTGACTTCCCTCTGTCTTTTCTACAAATATTTTAATGGCAACTGCTATGAGTTTTTTTTTTTCTGGAGGCACAACCAGGTGATTTTAAGCCTGCTACTAGATTGACATCGAGGTCCACCGTTTTTAAAATTGAAATAGTTAAATATGATCACCAGTTGTATTCAGAATTTTAATCACACTTTCCGCCTGTAAAATTCTTTTAGTTTACTAGCTTCCCTGATACAGTCTCTAAAAAATAAATGCAACATCAATTCCCATCTTTTTAAATCTCGTTCATCATTTAAACTTTCTTAAAGATCCCCCGGTATCCATTAATTTATCTCAATGATACACCCTTGCACACTATAGACGGTCTCATCTTGCTAGGGACGAAATTATAAAAAAAAAGACAAGGGAAACAGAATAAATAATCGACTCTATAAAATATTGAGAAGAATCGACAAATTGAAATTAATTATTGAAGCTATGCGAATATTAACCTTGAATTACATATTTTTATTGACAAATAAAGTTATTCCTCTCTTATATATATATATATATATATATGAGAGAGAGAGTTGGATGTGTATGTAATTAAGTTAGAAACAACTGATATCCATCAAAAAGCCTAATACACATACGCAGGTTGAAAACGATCATATGGAAATTAATGATTAATGTTTCTTGCGGAAATATGAAAAAAATTGATTGACAGATTCTGGCTCGATGATATTATCAAGTGTAGAATATAAGAAAGGTAATGAAGAATATAAAAAGGCAAAAAAATGGAAATGCTTGATTATTTTTTTCCGGTGATTAATATGAATAAAAAAAGGTTAATGTATCCTTTATAGCAGTATAAGACCAAGCTGCTGTCTGTCAATCATCACAAGCAACTTCTCCTGCCTCCCATAAGCATGGACCAAGCGAGATTCTCTGAGAGCAATGCACTGCGCCTCCTCGGCCTGACACTCTCTTCCAATCTCAAGTGGAACCACTACATTGAGTCAACATCTAAATCCACTGCTAGAACGGTTGGGTCACAGTGTCGGGCCCGGATGGTTTTCCCGCCTGAATCCATCCTGCATATATACAAATCAACCATTTGCCGGGAAAGGAGTACTGCTGCCATATATGGTCAGGTCTCCCTGCTGTTCATCTCAGTTTTCTTCAAGAGTTCCAAAGGAGAACCTGTAATGTGATAGGTATCGACTTAGAGGCTCGACTCCAGCCACTTTCCCACCGGCGGGATCTGGCTTCCCTATTTTCTATAAATACTTTTCTCTCTTTTACTCCAACGAACTTAAGTCACTGGTGCCTCTGCAACAGGTGTTTAATCGTGCAACCAGACTGGCAACTGGGTCTCACTTATTCTCTGTTAGATTAACCAAATGCAGAAGACAATTCTACTCCTGCAGCTTCTTTTCTCGCAATTCCCGCCTGCAGAAATCTCTTACGTATTCTTGCTTTCCTGACGGCTACAACCTCCAGGAATTTAAATGCAATGTTAATACTCATCTCGGAACCACTTGACTCTAGTTCTTTCTTCCTTTCTCTCCACCTTTGCAACTGTCATCACACCTGTATTCCCATTCATCTCTTGCTCCTTTCTAACTGGCTCGTCTTTCTTTTCTATCTCTTCTATCTAATCTTTTTACTCTTATACAGCCCACTGCACATCAGTGGCTTCACCGCCTTGATAGGTGTGATACGATTAGAAATAAAACTGCTCAGCGTTTTAAAATATCCCAAGAAAGAATAAAACTGGTGCTTAAATCGTCGCCAGCTTTTAGAGGTTTGTTTCTCACCGTTGAGGCATTATTGCAACAGTTATTCTCAGCCATAAAATTAATGTCACAATCTATTTGCATATGATTATATATATATATATATAAACTTGAAAATTAGTTATTTCCGCAACCTAGGTTTCAACCTCTCAGTATCTTCGGGCGATTTTCAATAAAATTTTTTACTGTTTTTCAAATGCTCGAACAAGAATTTTTTTTTTTTTTTTTATAAACGCGTGAGTGGAATTTTTCAACAACCCAAATTTTAGAAATTATGAATTAGTCATTTCTTTTTGCTTGTATCATACTAGTAAAAGGTTATGGGTATGATTACATTTGGACATAATTACTGATCATTCATGAATTTATTTCTTTAGTTCTTGAACAATATAATAGTTATTTTTTCTTCCTGGAAAAATCTCTATACGTTGTGCGGTTTGGGTATTTTTACTGTGCTCCAAGTTATATCAGCGTCTTTTCTATATTTCAGATTTAATTTCCACACATATCATGGAGAATCTCTAATAAAACTTGGTGCTAAACATTATCATTGCTCAATTCGATATATGAGTTACCAATCATATTAAGGCAGTGATTTAAGGAAAATGAGAAGCGGGCAAGCCTGGAAAATGTTAAAAAGGAACAACAAGAGAAAATATGTGAATGAAGTCTCCGCTTGCGAATAAGCGACTCGTGAGATTTTAAATACTTTACGAATATGAACAAATAATTTATCAAATTACATTCTAGCAATGAGGATTGTAAACAAGTTTTATTAGTTTATTTCTCTCTTTTTAATGGAATTGTAAAAAAGCAATGAAGAAATTCCGTGCCCGTATAACTTGTCACTCTTTCTCATAACGTTTCTCCTACGTAACCCCCCTGAAAAACAGTGGCAGTAACATGCCTTACTTGGGCGTCTTGTTTGCCTGCCGTATCTATTCAGGATGTAGGCGATCATAGTCATTTATATCATCCTGTCGCTTTAAGTTTAAATTAAAAAAAAAGTTTACGTTTTTTACTTTTGTCACTTTTTGCACTCTCAGTAAGTCAGTTAAGTGCTATACCTGATACATGCTTGGGCGATCATATCTCGAAAGATACGACTGACTAGGCAGAAGATTATCCAGCAGTCGGTTACCATTGCTTTCTATGATAAACTGGTTGCGGATCAAAGATATAGAATACAATCTGTCCTGTTATTTAAGCTTTAACTTGAAGGAAGAGACGGATTAATACCATTCCCAAGGGTATTTGTGCGTATGTGAATATATCCCGTAAAAATCAGATTTGCCAGGACCCCCCTCCTCATTACATGACTCAGAAATTTCAACAATCTCCTCCTGATATAATATTTCATTGTTTCTATATATCTAAAATTTGGTCTTTGCCCCCGTTTTTTTTTTTTTGTCAATGTTCTACTCAGAATCCTTCTGTACAGCTATATTTCTGTTGCTTCAAGGCACTTTGTCATCTTCGAGTAGATTTTTAAGCACTCACTGCCAGAAAAGAAGGCATGTATCATGTAAGTTCAAAACGACACTGGTCATAATGTAAGCATTGTTTCGGAATCCTGTAGATGTCCTTCACAGTTCGATGTGATGAGTTATGATTACGTAAGAACGTTTCAAATGTTAATATATTTTTTTCGGTTTGCATTCAGGACATGCACAAGCATGGCTCTCCATAACTCCGTATATTTGCTTCCCTGATAGCTACAATCTGCAAGAATTTAAGAGCCACATCAACTGCAACTTTTTATCTCCTTGATTCCCATTTTTCTCCTATCCTTTCCTCACCAACTACTGTATATTGCTGTTCTTCCTTCTCGCTCTTCTCTCTCGTAACACATCTGCGCACTAGCATTCTCATCTCTTTCTGATCATTTCTCTGACACCCCAAATATATTTTGTTGCTTTTTCTTTCTCAATTTCCTCTTTTGTTAACAACGACCGACCAGCGGCAGAACTGCATTGCTCAGAGTAAAACGATTATTAAAAACTCATTTATAAAAGTGCGATACAGAGGTTACTTATGTGGAGTTTTTGTAGCGAAATCTTAGTCGTCAAGTAGTTATGGCCTGTTTGGAGCCAGCAGTAAGACACAGAAACAAGAAGGTAGGTTCAAATAGTGTATTAGAATAACGGAACAATGTATAACAAATAATAAGTGTTAGTAATCAGCAAAATAGAAGTGTAAGTCCGAACAGCATATTTACGGTACCTCTAGGCTGTCGCTAGACTGCGTCACAGCTTTTTCTTGACTGTCACACAGCTGCCGTCACATATGAGTCCTTGCTGCGTCCCCGGAAGTCACTACGTTTATTATTTCTTCTTTTCTTCTTCTTCTTCTTCTATGTGCCCTGTCCCTTCAGGACGTAGGCGATCATGGTTCTCCACGTCTACCTATCCCTTATGGCTCTTAGTTACTCCTGTCAACCCACGTTCCGTCAACCACCTGATCAGGCTCTGCAAATATGTTATCCGCTGCCTTTCTCTGTCTCTCTTTCCTTCTATCTGCCCAGTCAGTATCAGGTTCTCCAGGCTCTTCTTCCTCATTGCGTGTTCTAGGAATTTCAGTTGTCTCTTCCTGATGCTCAGTATTAATTTCCTTTTTGTTGCCATTCTTTCCAACACCTCATCGTTGCTTGCATGCTCAATCCACGATATCCGCAGCATTCTTCTGTAGAACCACATTTCCGCTGCTTCCAGTTTTGTCCTCATTTTCAATGATATTGTCCAGCAGAAAAAGAGTACATTCCACGTAGAAAGGCCACCATAACAGTTACTTATTGTTGTTCTAAGTAAAAGAAATTTCATTTTCTTTAATTTTCCTTAATATGTCATCGTTACTGACAAGTTATGGTGTTTTTAGTATTTTCTTAGAGAACCAGATTATTGTTGTCGCTAGTCCTTTCTTCAGTGTTGGGGAGAAGATCAAACATTCCCTGCTATTGTTATATAAAATTTTAGCTTTGATCTTTTGGCGTTTTTTTTTACGTTATTTATATTGTTCGGACTATTGTCCTCATTTTTATTGAAACGTTTCAGCCGATGTATGATCCGGCATTCTTCAGGTTCTTGGAATTTCGAACCGAATCATTTATTTCGATGACTAGGTTATATCATTCTCATTCCGTATGCGATGTCATTTCTGCTAACAATATCGTTTTCTTCCTTTAATTTAACTCTCAAATTTATTTGTTCACCACTGTTGTAGCCGGGTATTGAACTCACAACACTTTTTTAGTTTCTAATGAAATTTACATGTTAAGAACTTGGCTTATTTTTTAGAAAGTACAGTTCTCTAGTCCAATACATTTTTGAATTTCGGTCTCAAGTTCCAATCCTTTGGTTAAAACACTCACTTGGACATTTTCATTTTCGTACTAGCTTAATTTTTTTATATACACAGCACGCACAATTTATTCTTAAATATTATTTGTGACACTATGTCTCACAGGGATAGTTTCCCTTCTCCCTCGGGGATACTTTCCTTTGGTTGCTTTAGAACAACGGAGAGAGAAATCAATACTGGCAATGTTATTAATGTTTTCTTGCGTCACGCGATGTGAGCTTAGAAAAAAAACATAATAATTTTAGTACCATCAAGTACTTCTAAAGGCCGGAGAGCATAAAATTTAATTATTTTGGGAAAACATACAATTCTCTCCTTTCATGTTTATATAAATTTCTCTTTTGGAGTTGAAATATCGATTTTGCTAAGCTGAAAACGCGTAGACAAAACAAGTGTCAGAGTGATTTGATAAGGTCACACGAAGACCAATTTTGGGGAAATTTTAATTTTCACCTTTCTAGTTTTTCCCCGAAGATCCTTCGTCACAAATCTATCCTTAATTTATTGTCATCTTTAATTATGATCGTAAAAAATAAATCCCAAAACAGTGTTTCAATATTTAAATACCATATTATCTACTTTTACATTCTTGAATATAATAATGAATACTATATAATTTATAGCAATAACGTATCGCATCCATGTCACTATATCTGAAATGATAATCAAATATTGATGTATTGCTTTAATAAATATTTTAATAAATTAACATTTAATAAGTTGGTTCCATCAATTGATTTATTAATTGATGAGTGAATAAATTTCCAATAATGCCAACATGATTTATTTTTTATACAATTTATTTATTACACGAGTCTAAATAATTAAGTGACACTTATCATATGCTGGGGTTACTATTTACTAGGATTGGTAAAATTTTATGTGAAGTTTTTGGCATTTATGAGTAGTTTTTATACTATTGTTCATATAACAAAAAGTCTAAGAGCAATACAAAAGATAGGTTTCTCAATTGTGTTTTAGAGGACGTAATGGAAAAATAGGATGCTCATATTATGAGAATATGTGTGATATATAACAGTTTACCTTAAACCTGAAGCGGTTTTCCCGGGAAACTTTTCTTGAAGTTACATTCATTGGGGAAGAATCTGTCAGAGCGGAGTTTGTTCTTTACAAATGGAGTATAAATTGAATTTGGATGAGATGCCTAAATGCACAAGTCATGATTAATCCTAGGTATGAAGATCGCGTTTGTGGGCGCCACTGAATGTCGCTGACCTGAACACTTGCCATGGAAATATATTTGCCTCAAATTAAGACACGATAAACAAGCAACAGACAGTGCTATGTATTCAAAAATCTGGCATGTATTCGATATGTTGTCCCGATTATGATAATAATAATTTATATATATATATATATATATATATATATATATATATATAATTTGGGCTACAATTGAGGAATTGGAGGGCCAAATTCAAATTCCAGTCGATTTCAGTACGTTCCCTTAAGTGCTAATACGCTTGAAAATAGTACGAATCAATCTCTTCTACCCACCAACTACCGTTAAATAGTAGGACAGACTGGGTCCTATGAGAAATGTACACTGAATCGAAAACCTGCGGAAGCTAATTTAGGGAACTTGTGGTGCATACTACACCAGTTCCCACTATTCGACTCTACCACAAAATATGGCTGGTAGCCTTCATCCATATCATCAAATAATATGTGCAGGTAGTTTTAAGAACTCAGCTACTTGAAAGTGATACATTGAAAACGAAGACTGAATCCTATATATATTAAAAAGAGAAATATGGGTTGTACTAACGAGAGAAATTGCTATAGAAAAAAAGTGCGAGAAGCCGTGAAAGTTTGTTTACAGTGTTGATTTATTATTGCTATTATTATTAATATTACTTACATTTTGTATGATATATTAAGTGTTCATAACTGGTATTTGTGTCGCTACAAGTGTTTCCAGTCTTAAGTTGATTCTATTCAGGAGAATATACTTGTGACTTCACGTATCGAGATTTTTTGCTTTTTTTGATGGCCAAGGTATCGTGTATAAATAGATAAGTCAAATAATTAGAAGGTTGAAATTTATGTGTGTGCGTTGCGTTTTTTTTTCTTTTTCTTTTTTTCCCTTTTTTTCCCTTTTTTTTCTCTTTTTTCTTTTTTTTTCTCTTTTTTCTTTTTTTTCTCTTTTTTTCTTTTTTTTTCTCTTTTTTTCTTTTTTTTCTCTTTTTTCTCTTTTTTCTTTCTCTTTTTTCTCTTTTTTCTTTTTTTTTCTCTTTTTTTCTTTTTTTTCTCTTTTTTCTTTTTTTTCTCTTTTTTCTTTTTTTCTCTTTTTTTTTCTTTTTTTTTCTTTTTCTTTTTTTCCTTTTTTTTTCTGTTTTTTTTTCTTTTTTTTTCTTTTTTAAACAGGCACGTTAAATTTCTCCTTTCACCTTCGTTGGCTATAACAAATTTTCAAACGCAATAAAGAACGCACGCACTAAATTCAAATAGTATCCCAAAAACAATAAAAAGAACTAAATGACCCGTAGAGTAGAAATGAATCAAAATCGCTGAAAAATATTTTCAAGTATAAAGACGAAATCAAATTTCGCAAGTCAGTTTCTTTCCGTTTGATGTTATATGAAGTTATATGTGCTATTCTTTAAAAAATGTTTTCTCATTCTTTATCCGTTTGCCGCTCACTTTTCTATTGCCTATTCCCCATCTTAATTTTCCTTAAAGTATACATATGACTATTTCATACAACATAAAATCATTCTGAACTGTACAAATTAACCCAGCTGAATGAAGTTGAAAATCTCTGCATATTAACAGACATCCCTGTCTATTAACATGAGGAAGAAGGCAATCAAAATCAAGCAAATTGTTTCATTCGGGCTCCAGTGTGTTAGAATATTATGGCATATTATATGACAAGGAAGTCTAACTGCCAATCGATGGCGGCAAAAAAGGAAGAAGTTCGTCACAAATTCGCCTCTGGGGAAAAAAATAAAAACAAAACAAAATAACTTGATCAGCGCAATCGTTTGTCTGCGTTCATTAATGGAAGCACAGATTTTGTGATGGGCAAAAGTGCAAAATCATTTCATATCTTAAACTGAAATCGCAATGCTTGGTTTAATTACAACCAGAAAATAATGCATTCATTTCTATTATATTTTCATTCTGTTGGGACGCAATTTGGTTATTTTTTCTCCTTTCTTTTATTATTATTTCAATGTCACTAGCATTTTTTTTATATAAGTATGTCTTCTTGGTATACATCATTTCTTTTCATTCTCTCAATTTTATTGCTGAAGTTCGCATGTATTTGTTTTACAAGTACATTTGTTTCATTTGTTTTGCTGAAATCACGCCATGTACTTTCTAATTTTTTTTTCCATTTTATTCCTTAATTTCAATTTTCATATTTTATATGTATATTTCCATTTTTTCCTAGTCTTTTTGTTTTGGGCAACTTAAAGTGGTATAATTTGTCTTGTTTCTTGCAATTGAGTATTGACTAGGAGTCTCACTGGGTGTCCCATATTTTAACCTTGTGCCACATCTAAGACGTGCTCAGAAAATCTCCCTAAGCTCTTTTGTTGACCGTGTCTATATTGTTTCCTTCCAAATCGGGTCTTTGAAAAATCATCAATGACTCTTACTCAAGTTCGGGGTTTATTAAAAGAAATTGAACTGTTATAAAAAGAGTGCTAACTATTTCTCTGCGTCAATGTGCTTCACCAGTCGTAAGCAATGGAACGAAAACATCCCTGTAGATTAAGCAAAGGACTGTTTGGAATTACATGAAGTTTTCCCGGATCGACATAAAAAAGATAAATCGCGAATCTCCAAAGTTTGAAACGATGGAATAGTAACAAGATAGACGTTGACAATAGGCTGCATGCAAATGATGTAAATAAGAGATAAAAAAAATCGGGTGTTTAAAAAATCATCAATGCTTCTTCCTCAAGTTCGGGGTTTATTAAAAAAGATTAGAATGTGCTCTCTTGTCTTGAATGGCAGCCAGGCTTGAAGTAATCCAAATAATCGCTTTATTGTTAACCTGACTTCGTTACGTGGAATAGCATTGAACCAATTAGATAAAACTCTGCTCCGTATTCAGAGTCCAAATCACATTTTAGCCTTGAATGATAAGCTATGATTTCCAGATATAAAAATCGCATTAACAAAAAGACGAAAAAAAGATAAGACCTTTCTATTCAGCACGGGCGAGAACCTGGTCAGCATTTTCTTTTGTCGAATAGAAGGTAGAGAGAAAATACATTGATATATATTGACGGTTTGACTTCGTTTTCTTTTTCTATTTCGACGAATTATTCATCATACCTTCTTTTTTTATTTTATTTTTATTTTACTTCATCTTTCGGCTATTTTATTCTTCGCTCTTTCAATTCATATAATTCCTTTTTACTAACTCTCCTCTTTTCTTCTTTATTTCTATTTTTTCACTCCTATTACTCCTTGGCCCGAAACTATTTCTTTTTTATATATATTTTTAACCATTTATTCTAATTTTTTACTCTTTAATAGTTTATATATATATATATATATATATATATATATATACTGTTAAATATAAGAGAAAATGAATGTCTATTATGTTTAAATATGAACCGTTCTAAACATCGTATTTTGTCTTTCATTTCAGTTGGAAATAAAGACAAAAATTCTTAAACATTTGGAAATTTTTTTAAGTTAGTTCTAACCTTTCGGCTCACATGAGCCATCTTCATTTGCATTTGTCAGTTTTGGTAACTACTTACGTTGCTAAGCGGAGTTTTATGTCAACACAAGATAAAATCATCGCTGATGGTGGATGTTTTTGTGTTACCGTTCTTATACCCTCTCTGAACATGGCACATCTGAGCCGAAAGCTTTGAACCAAATTAATAAAAAATTATCCAAATGTTGGATAATTTTTGCCTTTATTTTCACTTGAAATTAAAGCCAAAATACGATGTTTAGAACGGCTCATAATTAAACATAATCGACATTCATTGTCTCTTATATTTAACAGTATATGTTTAGAAAAGTATTTGCTGCTTCAATACACTATATATATTTATATATAATATTAACTATAGTAATAATAATACCAATAATAACAGAGCTAACTCTGCCTAAACTAGTATTAATTAAACTATAATTTAAATCGTCTTGTACAACCCACCGAGAACGAACTCGGAGGGAAAAGAAGGGGAAGTAAAAAAAGAAACAAACGAATAGAAATGAACAAAAAGTTAGCCGTTGGGTGAAACCGTGGTATGTTGTTAGCTCTTGCTTAGATTTTCTATCTGTCTATATATATATATATATATATATATATATATATATATATATATTCACTTTTGACATTGTATATTTTTCTTATCTAAATTGTTGGAAGTTTTCCGTCTCACTTTCATTATTTCCTGTTTATTTGCCTTCTCTTGATCCCGTTTACAAGATTTTTTCTTCCCCCCTCTTTTATTTACATCACTTACATGCAGCCCATTGTCCAAGCCTATCTTAATGCTATCCCATCGTTTCAAACTTTGGAGATTCGGGCTTTATCTTTTTTATGTCGATCCGGGAAACCTCCATGCAATTCCAAACAGTCCTTTGTTTAATCTACAGGGTTATTTTCGTCCCATTGTTTAAGACTGCTGCAGGACTTCGACGTAGAGTAATGGTTAGCAAGCTTTCATACTAGTTCAATTACGACTTAATAGTGAGTTCCATCTTAGTTATATCCTCCTTACGTCCAGCCTTGTGTTACATCAAAGCTTGGCTTGGTAAACCGTACCTGTCTTGAGAAGTGTTGTTATGTTTTGATTTTTAGTGTTGATTAACTATTGCTCGCCCGATTTTCATGGGTCTCAGTACACAATGACCAACAGAGAAATCGGACACACTATTATTAGTCAGAAAATTCATGAACCAAAATTTTAATACCATTGTATTGTGAGAATTCATTGTAGGTTACCGTCGACATACACCTAATAAATGAATACGTGGCCGAGTGATTTGATTGTTCACTATCTGGGGATGAGTCCCATGTTCGAATCTCACCATAGTCGATTAGTCAGAAAGGTGAATTCTTGGTGTTATCGGTTTGCAGGAGGCGATTCTAGCGATCATTTAGAAAGTATCTGGAAATAATGCCACGTGTTGATCCAAGCTTTGTGAGTGAAATTGTGTACAAGAAATGGTAGTACTAGCAGGAATTAACAAGTCATCGTGACTAAGGCCTTGTTTAGATAGTTTTCCACACTTTCTTTCTCAGAAATTCGAACTAAATAGTGCATAAAACTCTGATCGGTTCAAATAAATGCATGAGCAGGCGTCTACAACGGGAATTAACCAGACGACCAAGTAAACAGAAATCACTAGATATGAATGACCAGGCATTATATATATATATATATATATATATATATATATATATATATAATGCCTGGTCATTCATATAAGCATGGTTGCTGCTCTTGACAAGGATCTCCAAACTGTGATCAACCGTGAACATAGCTTGTAAATATTAATGTCTTTAAAACAAAATTGCTCTCCTTTAATCAACATAGAGAAACTTCCCTCTCATCTACCAGAATGAATATCACTTGTCTTCTGGAGACCAATACAGTGCCCCTCTTTGGCCGCACTTTCTCCACCGACAAGTATTGAAATGACTACCTCGAATCTATAGCTGCATCTTCTGCTAATAAGTGTTGGGTCCCTGTATTGGGTCAGAATTTTTTCTTCTTGTTGTTCTTCTATGGGCTCTGTCCCTTCAGGACGTAGGCGATCATGGCTTTTCACGTCTCTCTATCTCTGGTGGCTCTTAGCACGCCTTCTCCTGTTAGACCATGCAACCCTCGTTCCATCATCCACCCGATTAGGTCCTTCAAACATTTTATCCGCTGTTTTCCCTTGTGTATTTTCCCTCTGTCTGGTCTGTTAGTATCAGGTTCTCCAAGTCCTTTTTACTCATTGCGTGTCCCAAGAACTTAAGCTGTCTCTTGATGATGCTCAGTATTAATTTGCTTTTCGTTGCCATCATTTCCAAGACCTCATAATTGCTCACATGCTCGATCCAAGATATTCGCAGCATCCTTCTATAGAACCACATTTTATTTACTTCCATTTTTTCCTTCATCTTTGATGATATTGTCCAGCATTCACTGCCATATTGAAGAATTGACAACACAGAGAAATCCATTACACTCTTCTTTGTATTTAGCGAAATGGTCCTGTTAATACTTTACTCAACTTCTGGAATGTTTCCTTCGCCATGCCAATTCGCTTTCAGATCTGTGTCGCAGTTTCCGTCATCTCTTATAACACTTCCCAGGTATCTAAATTTTTGTACCTGCTTGATTTTAGTATCCCCATCTTGTATTTGGCATATTGGGCTGCCCTTTTTACTGATGACAATGTATTCGGTTTTCTTGCAGTTTATTTGTAGTCCTTTCTTGACACACTGTTCAGCTCCATGTCAGAATCCCTTTCACATTTATTAATCAACCATTAGTCCGTGCATTGAATACTGTTGCCATATCTAGTCGGGTGCTCCTGTTATTTTCCTCGACGTTCTCAACAAAATCCATAGAAAGATCTGCAATGTAATCGATCCTGATGTGCCATCTCAACCTCAGCCACTTTCCCCCGATATGACGTGGTTTCCCACCATCTTTTCTACAAGTATTCTCAGGACAGCCACTCTGAAGAGTTATTTTTTTCTCGTTCTACGTCCACAGGAATTTAAACGCGTTACTAGTTTGGCTTTCAGTTTTCGCTTTTTTAACTTTGAACTAATTAAATGTAGACAACGCTTCTACTGAAACAGTTTCTTTTATCGCACTTCCTGCCGGTAGAAATTCTTTTTCATTTATTTGCTTTTCTGATAGCTACTATCTCCAAAAATTCAAATGCATCTTCAGTTGTCATTCATCTCCTTGAATCCTATCAATCTTTTATCATTTGTTCGACACCCACTGAACACAGTTTTTTTTTCTTTATACCCCACCTTAGTCACTAGTGGTGGTTCTACTTTGTTTGAGGTGAAATTAAATTTTTTTAAAAATATAGCTCATTTTACATTTTTTTGAAATCGTTATTACATTTCTCGGTTATATCAATTTTCTTTAAGTTTATATAAATTTTCTTGATTTTATTTTTAGCATAAGACATGAATCATACTTGTATAAATACTTGAAAAAAACTGACGATTAATATAAAAAGTATTTCTATAGGAAAAAGAACCAAAAATATTCGGACAGGCAAAATCTTTCCCTTACAATAACTCGTAATTTGCTCAAAAATCAGTAAAATAGATAGCCTAAAATTTTTCAGCACCACCTAGAACGTCTGTTCAATGCTTCGGGCCTCATATAAGAATCATTTCCTCAAACTTCGACTATGCCACTCTCCAGTCAGAGTAAATAGAGACAAGTCTTTGGGGATTAGCTCTGTTTTTCGTATTGATATTTTATTGATATGGAGAAGACGACTGACCGCAAAGGTGGCGGGTGGCAGATATCCGACAAAAACAGACATCAAATGGTGGTAGTAAAAACGCCAGGAATTGTAGATGTAGTTCATAACATGTCATCGATTTGTGTCCGAGATTATCTTTACTAGAGCCGTCCTAAAATTTATTGGTTCTTTTCAATATTTTATATAGAAACATAAAGTTATATAGGATCATAAATCTATGTGTGTGGAAGCGTGTGGGTTCATGAAAGTGTATGCATCACTGATTAAACACACAGACAAACACACACTCGTAAACATAAATATTCACACGAACACACACACACACATATATATATATATATATATATATATACTAGCATTATAGCCAGGCGTTGCCAGTGCAACTCTGAACATTTTAGTAGCAGAAAAAAAAATCTATTTTTTGTCTTGCGTAAACGTGATTTGATGTTTTCTGTGTAATTGTAAACAACATTGCATTTGTTTTTGTTTCAAAATTACGTGAGAAAATATTTACATTTTTTTGCTGACTAAATGAATTTATCATAAAAAAATATTTTTGTTTTACTGAAATTAGAAATATAAAAACTATTGCGCTCTAAGTTCAATGATTTTCGAATAATTTTTTAATTTAATTTTAGAGGAAACAGTTACATTAATGCCACACTAATTACAGACAGATTTTTCTTTTGTTTTTACATGTTTGTTTTTGTTTGAAAAACAAACCTTATATTTTTTTAAGAATGTTTCTTTTGTTCCAAAATTATGGGGCAAAATATTCACATTTTTTGTTGACTAAATGAATTTTTTAAAACGTTTGAATAAAAATTAAATGTAAAGGCTCATTTTTTAAAAATTTATTTTAAAATAATTTAGTCGCGTTTGACACGTGTGATTTGATTTCTGTGACGTAATTCAGCAACCATCTTAGATCTTAGATGTTTTACGGAGCAAATGTAAACATCGGCCAAAAAGTGTGAAAGGGAAAACTGTTGAACTTAAACTCAAAAAGTATGTGTCGACCTGATGTGCCCCTAAAAAGTTTGAATGGCGTTGCTTAAAAATGTAGGAGTGCATAGGGAACAATCACTCACAGATTGCCTTTTACATATATACTCTGGATACACATATGCGTATATGTATAGTTTTGTAGAGCGGTCTACGTAGATTAATAGGCTTAAAAAATATATCCAAAAAGGTCTTGCGTTTTTAACCTGTTTCTTATTTTACAACTCTTGGACCCTCTCTATGCCATTATCTATCCATCTCTATTCATCCACAAATACACATGGGAGCGTGGGTGTACATGAAGTAGAAAGTGGGACAGTGAGTGAAGAGACAATTAAAATGTTTAGTACTTATATAATATTGATTTTTTTTAAGCACCGCTTATATGTGGCACAAGCCGAAAGTATGGGGTACACAGTGAGAATGGTACTCAGTCGTAACGGGTTCTAGCGAGACAAGGTTGCTAACCATTAAACCACATCGGAGTGCCCGACACACTCGCTTAACAACGTTAATTCCTTTGAAATTATGGTCCCAGGTTTTATCAGAGTTTCAACTCGTCAAATCTTCAGACAATAATACGTTGGCGCCAACAATAGATTATATATATATATATATATATATATATATATATATATATATATATATATTCGTGTAAAATCTTCTGTACAATAAAGTAGGAAGCTGAAAATGGTTCGCCTGAAATATGCCTAAACTTCCACTTAACCATGGAATAACTTGTCTGTATATATATATATATATATATATATATATATATATATAGTATTTAGCGCTGGGTCTAATGAAACATTGACAATATATACTAAGTGATTATTACATTTCGATTAATAATAAATACAATTTTTTTCCTTTCCGGGAGCAAAACGTTGAGTTTCATGCCAATTGCAATCGTCAGGTGTTGGCTGTTAAATAACCTTTACAAAGTTTAAATATTTTTATTTACACCATACTGTAATGCTAGTGGAGCATTTCATTTATTTACCAAAAATGTTGAAATACACACGAATACAAACGCAATTTAAATACATATATTCACATCTAATATATCGTATCAAATATAATTTAAATCTGCATTCAAATATCAATGACATTTCCGAATATAAAAATATAATGTGTAAATAGTCTATTTATGGTAATTTCCTAAACATAGCTTAGAAATGGAAAAATGCCGAAAAGGAAGATGGAATTAGTGGTGATCGAAACCATTACTCATTCTTTGTTTTAGCGAGAAAAAAGCCTGCTAAGCATTACAACACGTAGGATTACCCAACACACACACACACACATATATATATATATATATGTATGTATGTATATATGTGTGTGTGTGTGTATAGGAATTCTCATTACAAGCTCGCACACATTCCAGTTGCTAGTGAGTAACAAAAAAATCACACACACACACAAACAAACATATATATATGCCCTGACGATCCGTAGTGTGAAACCGCGGTAGGTTTTGGCTCACTCTAGATTTTTGTGTGTTTTTGCTCTACTATTGTATCTTTTCTTTCGTACTTTGTATTGAGCACTTTTTCTTGTGTTTGGTTCCGTTTGGGGCTTTTTCTTTACTGCGGAGTATTGAATGTTTTGTTCTTGTTCCGCGGGTTTCTTTTTTTTCTCCCCATTTATCCGACGTATTAGTACACCGGATTGTAACGGATTTAGGTTCTGTTTGTTAATGTTTTTTTCGGAGGTTTATTTTAGTATAAATTTACGGCTTGCATACTTACAGAGTCTATTTAGTTATGTATATGTATATATATATATATATATATGTCATCCAGATACAAGCCTGTTTCCCTGTATCACAGCTCATCAGTGTGGCTAGACACATCCACTTTTCTGGCCGCGATCGATACTCGACCGATTGGTGTCAGTCGGGGTCGCTACTCCCTAAGCCATAGGTGCATGGAATCAGAGGGGAAATTTTAACGTGTTGTATAGAAGCAGTGTATACACACGCCAGTCACCGAAAGACCTCAATTCATTTCTGAAGAGTCACGCATATATCAGAAGTGGAAACCGTTTTCAAAATTTTCTCCAGAGAGCTCAATCATAATGAGAGCATAATATATTAGTCATATTTGGAAGTCGGGCGTTCAACGTTTTTAAATGCTCAAGTGGAGATTTAAAATAACTTGACCCAGTCAAGAATTGTAAACACGTTCATCTGGGTTTGTATGATCCTAAAATATTTCTGATAGCATTGTGCGTTTGAAAAATGCGTTAGAGAAACTTTTGATATAAAAAGCCTGAAGATACTGAACTGTTGAAAGTTGCGCAGTCGACAAACTTTCGATTTACAATATTTAGAATATCTATATCATATCCGCATTGAGCAGATTTTTAATACAACAGTATAAACTTCTAAATCTGACCAATAACTGGTTAAGAATTACTAAAGTTTTTTCATTCTTTCATTGAGGAAAATGCAATATAGGTAATTATTAAATAATTTTAAATTCGTTTGATGCACATGTTATAGTGCAGTATTAACGAAAGAACTATTCTAATTTTATTTACAATTATTCAATAAATACGAAAAAATAGTATGAAATACATCATTTTTTTTTTAAAGACTAGGTTAGCCTAATAATTATGGCCGGTAGTTCATATATATATATATATATATATATATATATATATATTATAAAGAGAGAGAAAGAGACAGTAATATGAAGATAATTTATTTTTGGCATTTTTATTAAAAATGGCAGGTTAGATTCTAAGAGGCAGTAGGAAGACTGTCGTTTCAAGAAATGATGTCGCGCATTAACACAGCTTTCCACTGTATGTGGTCTTAGCCAGAATTAACCTAGATGTAAGAGGTATATCGACGCTTCAGAATTCAGGAAACCCCGCGCCGTTTTAAACTTATATTCAAGCCCAAAGGCAATCCATCACTATCAAAATGACCCTCCCATAAAGCAATTCGGCAAAGCTCTAAAAATCCCGGTCCTGCTTTTCGCATTCTGCAAAGTCACGCATTAATGTAATTGATTTGTATTCAGGGTATTGAGAGTCCTTGTTCAAAACGGTCGTTGTCTTCTGTCAGTAAAAATATATATATATATACTATATATATATATAGTAACAAAATTATAGAACTCGTAGTTTTTTTTACCTGTGGTTCATGCATTTACTTTTATAAAGAGTGCTCGATAAAACGTATTATATTGTAATGGTTGTTTCAATGGTTTATAAATTCATAGTATCACTACACAAAACTTTTCGCGTTTCGAAGCTGTTATGTGCGCTTCTAAACGGGTGATTAGATGAAATGAAAATTTAAATGGTGAAAACGGTTTATTTATGGTGATATGATGTTTAAGTGAATGTAGGGTAGAGAGCTTATTCTTATTTAGTCGGCCGTATTATAGCCTTAGAGAAATATCTTTGGGTTTGGAGAGGTAGCTTAGTTTAAGATAGGTTTTTTATTTATTTTGTCTGGGTAGTTCTTATATTGGGATTTATTTTTATTTTAAGGAAAAACTATATATATATATATGTATAGATATATAGATATAGTTTCTCTTTAATTGAGCAGATTCATACTACTTAGATGTTTCGTACGGATATCGTTATGATGATCACACTGACAAGTGAGAACATCATAACTGTACCTAGAAGCATTGAAGTCTGCATGAATTTGCTCAGTTAAATAGATAACCTGTTCGTACTCATCAACGCTCTATTTCGACCATATGGCGTGTTCACAATACGGTACAGTCGCCAAACAGTCCATTTTAGATAAATTTCGAACTAAAACAAGCTTTGTTTCTCATATAATAAAAAAAAATATTTGCAATGCAATTTTGACAGGAGAAAATCAAGTACTCGTTTCGTGCATTAGCAAGTTCCTAAGACATGGCTTGCCACACATATCGCTATCGCAAGTGATTAAACGTGATATTCACCGGCTTTCTAGGTGCTCATCAAGTGCTTCTTTTCGGTAAATTTACGGCAAGCACTTGATTAATGCGAATACGTGCATTGATCTTCGCATAAATGGAAAAGCACAAATATCGTTCAAAAGGATTGTTAATACTCACAGAATTTTAGCAGACTACCAGTTAGTCCTTATAAAAGGCATGGGCTATTGGATTAAATTTTCAATTCTATGCACATACCATTATCATTTGTCTCTGTACTATTATCGCAAGTCAGCATGATAAATAGAAAGATTTTTTTGAGGGGTTCAATATATATATATATATATATATATATATATATATATATAGCTTCCGTGTTTAATAGACCATCATCAGAAAGTGAAATGTGGTGAATTATATATATATATATATATATATCATATGAGAAGATTTTAAAAAATATCTTCAGATGTTTTATAACAATTGATTCTCCAACATTTTTTCCAAACGTACAACAGGGACTTTTATGAACGCAAGACTTGACAAAAAATTAAGGATCTTATACACTTTAATCCGGATTTGTAGTATCTTGAAATTGGTTCTGGTGTGTTTACATCCGGACATCACTTCGGATCTTTCATTTAGCGATTTCATTTTTTTTATCCGGGAAATGATATGATATATACTTTTCTTCTTGGCACAATCTGCAGGCATCATCACAGTTGTAAAAGCTTGCTTATATATATATATAGTGGGGAAATAGCTATTTTCAACATGTCATTTTAATTCCTGCTTTCTTCAACCCCTTCTAAGCAGATATATATATATATATATATATATATATAACGCGTGTGCGCGCACACACACAGACACACACACACAAATCCAAATGAAGAAGAAACGAAGAAAATGTTTGCAACGTAAAAAACATTAATTTAAAACAGTGGTCATGTAAAATTATGTAGTAAATTGTAGTTTTTACATGTTAAGTATAATATATATATATATATGTAGAGAGAGAGAGAGAGAGAGAGAGAGAGAGCTGCGTTTAATAAAATAGTTCTCAGTGTAATATAACTGAGCTATGAAGTATATATTAATGGATAAAACATTATCCGTCAGGCTAGGATACCATCGGACGAAATTTATGCTGGTGTAACTATCCATGCGCACGAACGATGGATGCCGAAAATTCAAAATTATATAATCTTTTTGTTTAAACATGTTTAATTGATATTCTTATTTGAGTAGATACTCTGTTTTTATTATTAAAACAGTATATTTACTTAAATCTAATTGTCTGAACATTAAAAAAACAGACAATTTACTCAAATATGAGTATCTATTGAAGTACTGTATAAACGAATAAATTTGAAATACGTTAGATTTAATGCATTTTGTATACGTGCATTAGATTCTTACCTTAATTTATTTATTTAAAATTTTGACATAAAAAAAATGCTACTCTGATCAAAGCAAGAGAAGAATGTTTGAAGAGTACATTAATTACAATTTCATCCTTAGTAAATTTACGCCCAGGCCCTTAATACAATTCAGTTTTCCTAGTAAATCATCAGTTATCACAGTGTAGACTATCTACCAACAAAAGTGGAAAAAAAAGAAACATCTAAGTATATAAGTAATATAAATAGAAATGAATCATTTCCAGCATCCTTCATTCAAGCTCTTATGTAGGCACAACAACATAACACATCTAGTCTAATGAAGTCATAAATTTTGAAATGCGTCTGACAAAATTTGTTTTCCGATCCGTCATAAAGTTTCCCAGAGTAATGTTCTTGATATATAATCGTCGGTGATGGTGGATTTCATAATATTTCACTTTAAACAACCTCTCTGAAGATGGCTCATGCGAGCTGAAAGCTTAGAAGAAAACCAATAAATAATTATCCAAATGTTGGAGAATTTTCGTCTTTATTCTTAACTGAAATTAAAGCAAAAATACGACGTTTAGAACGGCTCATGATTAAACATAATAGACATTCATTGTCTCTTATATTTAACTGCATATATTTAGAAAATTACTTGCTGCCTCGATATACTATATATATATATATATATACATATATATATATATATATAAATTATTTCAAAGAATTAGATTTTTATCCTAATGTTTCGATTCTCGTCCATATGTTAAACTATATATTTGCAATTTATACTAAATGTTTACAAATGTCAAGTTAACCTAAAAGCAAATGTGGTCGCTTTTTGATTTGTGTGTTTTTTCTGTCATTCAAATTAATTTCCTGCGTTTTCATGGCTTCACTATTTTATATATATATATATATATATATATATATATATATATATATATATATATATATATACTTTTGCAAACAATCATTAACTAGTAAAATACCTTGTCTACCTTACTTCTATTTTATTTTGCGTTTTCTTCATTCATTTCTCTTTCTTTTGTTTTAGGTAAGTTGCTCTTTACTCTGTTTTGGGGTCTATCCATTAATGTTTTTACTCAAACATCGAGGTAAGTACATTTTTATATATAAGTTTCAAACAAAACCAGAAACGAAATCCACGAGGTCTCTGTGACGTGTTCAAAACATAATTGATCAATATAGTTCACAATAATTATATACCAGTGCATCAACGAATAGACACACACAAACAAATACTCCTATTTTTAACATTGAGAAGTTAGAAAAATATTAAAAAATGCTTGAATGTTCTTCTACGTCTAATTTTAGATAACTTACGGTCTTACTGCTTTCGTGCGAAGTACAATCTTCAAAAACTTAAATGAAATGTCAGTAGTCGTCATTTGTTTTGTTTTTTTAATCATAAAGCGGTAACGCCACTGATGTGCAGGGGGCTACGTAAGAGTGAAAAGATTGGAAAAGAGAAAGCCGGAAACCACATCCTAAATAGGAAAAATGGGATGAGCCTCTTAACCTGTTAGATAGAAGTCGGTGGAGTGTGAACCGGGCGATAGTTTAGTCTATCTACTCCAATTTAAAAAAAAAAGTAGTAAAATGATTGGAAAAGAGAAAGCCGGAAACCACATCCTAAACAGGGAACAGGGGATGAGCCTCTTCACCTGTTCAATAGACCTGGGTGGAGTGTGAACCGGACGATAGTTTAGTCTATCTACTCCTATTGAAAGAAAAAAAGTGAAAAAATTGGAAAAGAGAAAGCCGGAAACCACATCCTAAACAGGGAACAAGGGATGAGCCTCTACACCTGTACAATAGACGTGGGTGAAGTGTGAACCGGGCGATAGTTTAGTCTATCTACTCCAATTTAAAAAAAAAGAGAAGCAAAATGATTGGAAAAGAGAAAGCCGGAACCACATCCTAAACAGGGAACAAGGTATGGGCCTCTTCGTGGGTGGAGTGTGAACCGGGTGATAGTTTAGTCTATCTACTCCAATGTCATATTTAATGAACATATATTTATTTTTGCTTTGGATTTTTTGGAACCAGGAAATATAATCACTTGTGTTCATCCACTGGTTCTCATGAGCGGCAGTTCTTAGTAAGTCACAAATATTTTTTGATATTTGATGGCTTATTTTGCCCACTTCTGATTTTGTTGGATTTATAAGTCGGTATGAGGTGTTATTGGGAAAGTTTTGTTTGTGGTCATTGATTGTTAAGGAAGCTTGTCTACTGGTTAAGATTTATATTTTTTGGCTTAAATCCAATTTATCTGTATGAACTTTAGCTTCCTTAATATTTTCAATATAGGAATCCGGGTTATTTTGTAGGATTTGGTGATTTCCTAATTTATCTTTTATTTCTATTCCTTTGGGGTTTTTTTTTTTCATGAACGATTTTGGATTTGTCTCCTTTAATAAGGGTATTTAGTTTTTTTAAATTTTTTTTTTTACTTCAATATTTGATAATTTTTGGAAGTTGTTGATTTTTTTCAAATTTTATTTGATCTAATATGGAAATCATATCTTTTTCAAATTTAATTCTTTGATTGCAGGAGGATAACTCCTGTTTTTACAATTGAAATTATTCACATCTTTTCCCTTTTTACCTCCTGCGTAATTTTAGGAAGAATAATGCTTTCCATCTGATCCTTGTAAGAAACTGTTCAATTTTTTTTGCTGTTATTTTCTCTCTTGGTCTCCCGTTCCGTCTTATTTAATTTTCTCGCTTTGATTCGTGTGATAATATATACCCACATTAATGCAAGCTTTTTTCTTACGAGTTTCGTTTTTAGAATTTTATCGGTTTACTGTAATATTTCGGAAGGTTCCACCGTTTTACTATAAAAAAACAATAAAGTGTGACTACAGCGTCTACACTAACAGCATTTTTTCTCGCACTTCCCGCCTGTGGAACTTCTGTCCGTATTCTTGTTCCCTGATATATACAATCTCCAAGAGTTGATATTCAACGTCAACTATCATCTCTTCTCTCTTTGATTCTCATCCTTCTTCGCACTTTGTACTCACGCAGCTCTCTTTACACTGATGTAGCCGTCCTTTTCTTACCCATTGTCCAACACCTACTGTGACTTGTTCTCCTCTCTCTTGACTTTTCTATTATGTAACTCTGTGCACACCAGTGGCAGTACAGCCTTGCTTGGAGTGAGACGATTATAAACTAATCATTTTAGGCGCATGGTGTCTTCAAGAACGAAAAGATGGACACAATCATTTTCTCTTATCATTTGTCTTACTAATATATAATGTCATAACTAAAACAAAACTAAAGTTTTAAACAAATTTTCAATAGGAATACAATCAAACTGAGTTAAGTTAAAACCTGGTTTGCGCAATAACTCATTTACAATATATATATATATATATATATATATATATATATATATATATCATCCACGTACAAACTATTACACTGAATCACAGCTCAACAGTGTTGCTAGGCATCCACTTGCCTACGGCCAGGATCGAAACTCGGCCGATTTGGTGTCAGTTGGTAAGCCATAGACACATAGAATCAGATAATATATATATATATATCATCCTTGAATAAAATGATGTAAATTAATTTTTGAAATGACATATGGTATCGGCAACACACTTTGTATACATTTTGAATTGCGTAGAATTCCATGTTTTAGATGAATCCACTTGCGACTGTAATTACTCTGTCGCCATAACTATAGCAAGTGTTCTGACTGGCTATTCCTTTGTTTAATCATGTACACACACGATTCATAATCCACATTTTGATCGTATCCCATTAGCAAGAATGAACAGCTGATGTATAAACTGGAACACAAAGATGTCACTCGTCTTTATATTAACGACGGACAACGTGGATATAAAACTAATCTTTTTACCTTTATTCCCTTCCTTGACGGTTTTGTGTATAGTAGTAGTCACAGGAAATCACGCACATACGAGGGAGTTGGGGTTTTTGTTTATTTTTTGCACTCTTTTTGAGTCCTCTCTGGCTGTTCTGACTGTAAGCGAGAAAAAAACTCCGACTTAATATAAGCTGAAATATCTCAAATTCCGCCTAATTGCGCCATTTATGAACATATACGTCTGTTTAGCATTTTCGATTTGGGCTAACTGCCTTTGAAATCATCACATTTCTCTGGAATTGTTTGATATTTTATTTTAATTTTAAATTTATTTTTTCTGACCTTGAGAAAGGCCACCTTGATAAAACACATTTGTTTGTCATTGTTTCTGTTGCCAAATCATAATTCACTGACATATATTCCTTTAATTTAAACATAATTTAGTTTGTCCCTCCATGCATTCATGCTTTTGACCAAAATAATATTTTTTGGTTCACAGAAAATATTGCCCATCTTCTTTCCTATAACCATGACCTTGTAGAACAGATTCTTTAATAGATGTTTTCCCGGTCACTATAATGTTCTTCAAATCTAGATCTCACTGTTATCTTTCCTGCATAATATTAAAAATGACCTTTTACCGCCTCTTTTTACGATGATTTCTTTATCGTAATCAGTAACGCTCGACCTTGTGTGACTTTTGGTCCTTGTGAATAATATTTTTTTGAAAAAAAGAAAAAATATATTTCTAATCAAGAACAAAAGTTGGTCTTTACAGCCGTTCGGGTAGAATTTAATCGTCAGGCTCTGAAACTGGACGAAACTCTGATACTTAAACGACCACCGCCATCTCGGAATGAGAAAGAGGCCATATTATTCACTGATAGCGCCTACACAATGGAAACTATTCCAACATTGATTTTTAATCAAGCGCTAATAAACACAAGTGAGTATTTTCAAGTTGATGCTAAATAATCAGTTCTGATTTTTGTGTTAAGAAGTTTCCCTTCATCAAAGAAAGTAATTCTATGCAACTTCTTTTCCATAATTTCTTATCCTAGAACCAGCTTTATTTTCCTATAAATAATCTTTTATTTTATAAAAGATGATTTACATCTCGACACAAATGTCCACAATTTCTAACTACTCACGTAGCATATACATTGGGAGGAGGTTTTTTCATTTTATATATATATATATATATATATATATATATATTTCCAAATTATTTTAGCTGTCTCGATATGAACTTTATTTGATCTATCCTTAGACATTACAGTAGCATGATACCTAATATTTGCAGGCAGGAATTCAAATCATATTATCAGATTTATAAAAATATTATATTCAAAGCATGCTCTTTTTGGAAGTGTGTGTTTTGTAAATTCATGATCATTCTTTCCAGATTGGTCAGTGTTATTATTAAACTGTGGTGTAGATTAAATAAAACTATATATTTTTCTACGAAAGCTTTTAGCATAATTGGTGTCGTTTGCCAAAGCGAATTCTGACGAATATGAACTATTTTTTTGGAAATTTCTAGCACTAGTTCTTTGTTATATATTAGATGTTCTCTGCTATTTGCATGTATGTCTTTGTAAAAACATTGACATAACTACAATATGTCTGACAAAAAATAGGAATTAAACATTCCCCCAAAAGAACATTCATCACTTTCGTAAGCCTCCAATGATATGCAGAATATATGCAACCGAAGCATTTTATCTAGATAAAACGAATAAGACTACCGATTAAATTTCTGCCATCCACTATAGAAAACAATTTATCCAATCTTAAATTTTAACTAATCCCAATCATATCCAGAACTGTTATGGATATGATAAGAACCAAAAATACGAATCATAATCATTTAGATTTAAAATAAATTTTTCACAATAGCTTTTCAGAACAAATTGGTAAATCTTGCAGAAATCAAAAAACAAATTCTATACGCAATAATTGATCAAATACATTATATATATATATATATATATATACACACTCTACATGCTGAAACGTCCTTTCCCTTCAAAGATGTATTGAGCACTCTCCAATGCAATTGTTTACTTATGTAAGTTAAATCTGAAATATAACGATTTCGTGTGAAATATATATATATATATATATATACTAGATTTCCAGTTTAAATGTTCATCTTTGATAATTATGGAACACCCATAAATCTACATTTAAAACGGAAGACCTCAAAATTTGTATCAAACTGGCTAGCGACGTGCGAAAATTAAAATTGGAAAATGAAAAATAAAAACTGATATAACTTAAATTATAATGAAAATAGAAGTCATACAACGGAGTCGATGTATGCAGATTTTACGAGAAGGAGAATCAGTCATTACGCAGTTCCTAGAACCAAAATAATTGCTAAATGTAAGTTCACAAATAATTTCCAGATATAATCACACTTATAAATACATACGAGGATTATACAAACGAGGATGAATATTTTCTAAGAACTAAAATAACTCTTCCCTAATTTTAAAAAAAAATCAGATATTTCAAAATGACAGTTGCGCGTTCGTAAAAAAATTCCCTGTCCATATATTTAAAAAACGGAAAAATCAGACATTATTAACTGCCTGAAGATACTGAAAGGCTGAAACCTCGGTTGCGGAAATAACTAATTTCCAATGAAATCTCTCTCATATATATATATATATATATATATATATATATATATATATATATGAGAAAATACTTGTTTCCCCGAAGCAAAATTTTTAAAATGTAAGAGGTTTACATACATTTTGAAAAAGTCAAGAGAAATAGCTATATGCATCTAAAGTTTTTACGTGAACAGAAAATAAAGAGGTTCCTGTCACGGTCATGAAATGAAAGGCCAATGAAAGACATTCAAAAACGTAAGAAACATTAAAAAAAAAGTTCTATAAATAAAAATACGGAAATAAAAAAAACAAATCTTTAAGATTACTGAAAAAAATTCTTTCTAGAGAATGAATTTTGCAAAACAACCCTAAGGGAAAAGGAATTAGCAAATATGGCGATATAAGGAAGATGGCGTTGAGGGGAAGACGCTGAGAGCTCTAACACAAAGGGAATGACGCCAAGAAAATCGTCTTCTGATAGTGAACAGGCTTCTGTGAAGAGAATGTATTCTGTTTGGAATGAGTAGAGAGTATTATTTAAGATGGCCAATTTTTTTTTTCCGAAAATATGAAAAATATATAGAAAAACAAAATAGTGAGAGTGAAAACAAGGAAAGATTTGAAAGCATGATAGGAAAACGAAAAGAATTTATTTGAGAAATATATATACTGAGAGAGTGGAGGGCGTGAGCACCAAACATAAATATTAAGATGTTCATTTGACCAGATGAGAGAGAAAGCCAGACTGACACACTCAAACTAAATAAAATAAAAGGGATAATAAAGATTTATTAACAAGCAAATGTATTTCTAAGAATGAAGCGTGTCCGATCAGTTAGACAATTTTTTTCTACTGCAATTAATAGTCAGTAACCAACGGCCGAAATGTGATTCTACAGAAGGATGCTACGGATATCGTGGACTGAGCATACAAGCAACGACGAGGTGTTAGAAAGAATGGCAACAAAAAGGAGATTAATGCTGAGCATCAGGAAGAGACAACTGAAGTTCCTGGGACACGCAATGAGGAAGGAGAGCCTGGAGAACCTGATACTGACTGGTCAGATAGAAGGAAGGAGAGACAGAGGAAGGCAGCGGATAACATATTTGCAGGGCCTGATCAGGTGGATGACGGAACGGGTGTTGCCAGGAGCAAAAGGAGCAAACATACTAAGAGCCACAAGTGATAGGGAGACGTGGACAGCCATGATTGCCTACGTCCTGAAGGGACAGGGCACATAGAAGAACCGAATTCAGTAAAACAATTAATTTCAGTGCATATTTAAAAAACTTCAGATTGAGCTTAACTTCAAACAAACATCCTTCTCGATTCCTTACACGTATCTTCATATTGTATACACTTTATTACTAGGTAGCTGTGCCTCTTCTATAAATAGTTTCACGGCTTCTGCTCCAATGAACTTAGATCATTGATGGTATGAATTTACACGAACTACTAGATTAGCAATTAGGTGCCACCCTTTTACAGTGAAACGTATAAAATGTAACCGCAATTTCTACTCTAACAGCTTCCTTTCTCTCAACTCCCGCCTGTAGAATTCCCTTCCATATACTTGCTTCCCCGACTGCTACAATCTCCAGGAATTTAATTGTAAGGTCAACAGTCAGTTAAGTGCCATACGTGATACACGCTTGGGCGATCATGTCTCGAAAGAGACGTGACTGACTGGGCAGAAGATTATCTCTCAGTAGATTGCTATTGCTTTCTGCGGTATGTGCGTTGTGGAGCATTGGATATCGGCAAATACCCTTGGGAAAGGTATTAATCTGTCTATTCCTTCCAGTTATGGGTTAAATAACAGGACAGATTGCGTTCTATAGCCTTGATCGGCAACCAGTTTACCGTAGAAAGCAAAGGTCAATAGACATCGCATCCATTATCTCAAGCTCTTTTTCCCTCTACTCTACCCCCATCCTCGTTATTCTCATCCGTCTATTACTATCCTCCTGACATTTCCGATAACTAACCCCTCTCTCTCATCATTTTCCCTTATGTAACCCTCTGCGCACAGTCGCACTAGAATGCTTTGCTTGGGGGTGAGTTGATTTTTAAAAAAGTTTTATCGTTCAGTCAGTTGAGCGCCATACGTGATACACTCTCTGGGCGATCATGTCTCGAAAGAGACATGACTGACTAAGCAGAAGATTATTCCGCAGTAGGTTGCTATTGCTTTCTGTGGTAGGCTAGTTGTCAGCTGGGGCTATAGAACCCAATCCGTCCTATTATGTAACCAATAACTAGAGGGAAGAATCGAATTAATACCTTTGCAAAGGCTATTTGTGTGTAAGTGAAAGCAAGTAATTGAACTAGATTTCGAACACGGCTCCCCGATTTGTCATTCCGAGACAATATCTACTGCACCACATCGTACATATATTGGTAGGTTGTTTTGTTGGTAGGATGTGAATATTAATTAAATACTGACAACTCGCTTCCTAAACATTAATTGCAAATTTATTGATTAACTGTATAACAATATCTTAACGAGCATTTAATGCCAAAATAAATTTTCTTGAGTGCATTGAAGTAATAAAGCTATAGTAGAAGTTATTCTGCTTTTACTATTGAATACATGATAGATAATACTCATTTTTGTATATATATATATATATATATATATATATATATATATATATAATGTTTATGTAGACATAATGATTAGGGGCAGGGAAGGGTATGATTTGTATCGTAGATCTTATAGTTATATTTTAGAATTTAGTTTCCTTTCTTCAAGGAATTGTAGGTTATTTTTAATATTCTGAAAGAGTGCATCTACGTTGGTTGTTTGAATATTTTCTGCGGCATATCAACATCTCTATGGGTTATTTAATGCCAAAATCTAAATATTCTGAACAACTTCGTATGGCGTTTAACTATATTTCTAGGATGAGATAGTATTTACAGCATTTATATTATTCGTATTATTGTCTTCATCTTTGTTGCCATGTGCACGACGTTTTAGCCGTTGTACCCTCCGGCCTTCTTTAGGTGCTAGGAATTTCGAACCAAAGCATTTATTACAATCACTAAAAGGTGTTGGCAATCAGTGTAAGCCTAGGAACATCGGCAATTAATATAAAGTTCCACACCTCTCAAAACCTTCAATCTGCCAATCACAGGCCTTACTGTAAGGTGTGGTTTATTTTCATACTCAGAACTAAAATGCTGATTAAATTTCCTTCAACATATTCAAAGCTCTGAAACACCTTAGTACTCTCTCTCTCTCTCTCTCTCTCTCCTTTTATACGACAACGTTGACAGTAAATATCATTGCGCTTTAAAAAGATATATTTCTGGTAAAGTTTAAATTCACATACTCTAGATCAGGAGAACCCTATTTTTGATGTTTTGATAGCAGTACTTGGAATCGATAATGAATGGGACTAAACGGATAGATTAAAGAAAACAGTTGAAGAAAAATACAGATAGTATAAAAGTACGAAATCCCGTCAGAATAGACAAATCCAGTGAAGTCACTGAGAGAGTAAGGATGGAAAAAGGGATTATGAAAACCGTAGAGAACAGGAGATAAATAATGAGAGGGAAAGATGTAAGGTTAGAGATTGAAAAGAATTGATAATTGGTTTTTAAGAGATGAACAGACAAGTGGCACTTGGAATAGAATCAGGCGCTGTTTGGATATTAAAACTCGAATGCCAATAACTACAAATTGGACAAAGGATGATGGATTATATTTTTCTGGTAAGAAGTGATAAAGGAGTAAGAAATTTTGCTTTTGTCCACAAAAGACTGAAGATAAAAGAATCCTGAAGCAATGGTATGCTATTTTGGAGTGTATGTAAAAGTGGCCTTTGGTAAAGCAAGCTCTGTGATTGCTTTTGGTTCAAGTACTCCTTTCATTTCTGATACTGCTTTTCATAGATTCAACCGATAGAAAAGCTATCTACTTGTCTTTTTTTTCGTTATAAGCATTCCTTATCTTAGCCATTTTCCTTAAGCAATGTATGCCTTTCAAACAGGTTTACATCGTTTTCCCAAATCTGCTGCAATGTCACAAAGGCATGTCATTTAACTTCAGGAACAACAAATTCTGCGGTCGAAAAGAAGAATAATGTTTAGAAAGAATTGAGTATAGGTTTAAATTATAGCTAAAAATGGGCGCAAAATTCAATACATATATATATATATATATATATATATATATATATATATATATATAATACTATTTATAAACGGGTAGCACTTAAATAAAGGAACGTATATATACAAGTGTTGAAGCTAGGATTTGGAAATACGGATTTCCATAAAAAGTGTACATTTCTTCAGCAGAAGATACAGCATATGTTTTTATTGCATTTTTAATACAATGATAATAACTGGAGAAATATGATTTCTTATATCAAATGAAATATAAGAAAATGTTATATATATATATATATATGTGTGTGTGTGTTTAGTGTATCCAGGCAGAAGAATTTTTTATACATTTACTGTTAAATACAAGAGACAATAAATGTATATTATGTTTAATCATGAGCCGTTCTAAAAAATCGTATTTTAGCTTTAATTTCAGGTGAAAATAAAGACAAAAATTTCTCCAAAATTTGGATAATTTATTTAAGTTGGTTTTAAGTTTTGGCTCACATTAACCATATTTAGAGTACAATTAAACAAGATTTCTTAGAAGAACATAGTCATGTAAGTGATAACAGACAGATTGTAGTCAACAATACATTAATCTTCACACATACACACAGTAAAAAGAACCTTCAGATATTGGAGGCCATCGACATTAAATCCTAACAACCCTCACTTAATAAAATCACGTTTAAATCTGGTCATAACACATTACATTGCATTTAAATAAAAAGTTCTCATATAATGTCGAGCTTTCATAGAACCGCTTGACAAATTTCGGAACTGCGTTTGCTATTTTTGGTAACTGTCATTGTTGCTTAGCAAAGTTTTATGTCAACACAAGATAAAATCGTCGCTGATGGTGTGTGTTTTTATGTTAACGTCATTGTAACCTCTCTGAAGATGGCCCATATATATATATATATATATATATATATATATATATATAAACAATTGACTATGGCCCATTGGATAAAAGTATTCGTTGAACCTATTGATTTTAAAGAACAGTTTGTAAGTTCACTAACTGCCTACAGTAGAGGTAAACGAAAACATGTTTAGATGAGTTAAAGGAAGATAACTGGTACAGATACATCTGGATGAGGCATGGTACAATCTTTGCCGGTGAATAAAATAAACTGCTCATTTCGTAGTTTTAATCACATGAAGAAGGCTGGGGTGTACAACAGCCTGAACGCCGTGAAAAGGGTGAAGACATCACTCCAAATAAATAATTTAAATTTAAAAAATAAGATATTGTTGTCGGAATACGAAGTTTACACATGCTTGTTACACAAGGTTACACATGCTTGTCTAGTAAAATTTTTATCATTCTTATTCTTGTTTACATCTTCGCCTATGTAAAGTGGATTCTTTGTTGTATGTCATGATATGGAAAGAAAATAAAATATGGATCAGTTAATTTTTGATTCACAGTCTTCCGTCGTTGTTTTGTACACACCTTAACTTTTGCTTGTAGAGAGACTGCATGTACATCAATTTTAGAAGCAATTGTTATTCTAGGCAGCTTTGCAAGAAGCATAATCCTACTCAGTTTGGTCTTGAAATCAGGATATTTCTCCTAGGTTGGTTACCCAACAAAACAAGATATTTTAGTCAGATCTGCTATAAACGTTCGTAGGACGGAGCAGATATTGATTCCTCACATTCAGTTCTAAAGCCTTTCTAAGTTCTTGTTGAAGAATTATTTTCCAACCTTCAACCTTTCCCTCACCGTCGCTGTGGCGAGTCTGTCACTGCTCTTATCGCTATTTCCATGGGAAGTTGTCGGACGAACTAAATTCTTGGTTCCGCCCGGCCTAACCTTTACGATTTGAACACACGATGCCAGATAGTTGGTACCAAACCACCAATATTTTCTCCGTATTCCATCGGCGGGAATTTAGGTCCACTCAATCAGCTTCTTCCATTTCTCTGTGGAACAGAATCCAAAGATGATGTTTATCCGATCACTATAATCTCAAACATTTCAACCATTATCTTCGTCTCCTATCCATATAAATAACCCTTTAATGTAACTTTTACCTCGAGTGAACTCCACAGGCCTTGTACAGAGCAGTCATATTTTTTCAAAATTATCAAGGGTAGGCACACGTTACGTATTAGGTACATCGATGTCACTAATGACCACTAGGCTATGCCCACATCTATTAAGAGAAAATATACGTAGGCAGCAATCATTCATTTAAACTGGTCATGTAAAAATAAAATAAATAAATAAAAAAAATAAAAACAACAACCAACAAGGAAGAATATATTAGTTTGCGATTTAATTTTTCCAGAATTCTTAAAAGAATTAGAATTATTTTGCTGGAGAAAAGCAATGTAAAATGTTTCATATTTTTTTCTAAACGCTTTTAGTCTCTTTAACGGCAATTTTCAAAGATGATATTTATAGTTTGTTGTTAATATATCTTCATGATTTAACTGTAAATATTTTATATTTTGAAAAGGAGAGTTCTTTCCAGCTATCACGTGATGAGAGCGAATAGGCATCGCGTGAGCCTTTATTTAGTTTTGAAAAAATTCAAAACTCCATTTCCAGTGTTAACTAATGTAATATCGATAGTAAGAGACAATTCTTTGATCTATAGTGCCTCTCCTATAGCGAGATGCTACTGATATTATGATGTAAATAGTACTTTTGTATTTTCAAACAAAATCTTTCTTAAGAGCTCTTGTAAATTATGTGTTAATGTTTTTCTTTTTGCAAAATAACAATAGCCAATGAAATGGCTGAAAGCAGTTGAAAAGTAAAAAAATATATAACATGTTATATTACTTCCAGCAAAAAGGAGACGTGAAAATACTGAAGAAAATTTTTATTGGCGGTTGTTTCAGCGAAACGTCTTTTAATAAGAATTTAATTTAGCTCATTTCGAAAAAAAACGTTCACCACATCTTCGATAAAAGTAGCGAACATTTTATTCGAGATCAACTAAATTAAATTGTAAGCCTTAACTGGATTAAAAAAAATTGTATCCTGAATTTATGTAAAAAAAATTCTGCTAGTTTGAAAGCGTATTTCCGTTTAGTATGGTCTTCTTAGTTAATATTGATTTCATTTTTAAATAATAAATATGTCATTTAAAGTACGATTCTCCATCTCTTTGCCATATTCCTTTAGGACGAAGGCGATCATGGCCTTCCCCATCTCCCTATCTCTATCTCGTGTTACACCACCCAAACACCTCCATACCATTTCGGCTGTCGTTTACTGATGCTCAGTATCAATTTTCTTTTTGTTTCCATCTTTTATAAAAACTTGATCAGGTGGTCGAACCATGATATTCGAAGTAAACTTCTGTAGAATCGTATTTCAGTAGCTTCGAGTTTTTCCTTCATCGTTGATGATATCGTCCAGCATTGACTGACATATTGAAGGACAGACATCATATATTAATCCAGTACTCGCTCTTTTGTTTCTAGCGAAATTGTCCTGTGTCATATTACTCTGCTTAACTTCTGGAAGGCGTCCTTAGCCATTCAAATTCGTCTTCAGATCTCCCAAGTACTTACATTTTTGTACATGCCTGACTTTTAGTATCCCAGGCCTGTAACTTACATTTTAGATTCCTCAGTTTATTGATGACATTTGGTTTTCTTGTAGACTTTTCTTTTGACTTTCTTCATCAACATTTTTAGTTTTCTTTCCATGTCAGCCATCAGCACTGTATCATCTGCATATCTTATGTTGTCCACACTCTGACCGCCAATGACTAATCCTTGCATAACTTCTAGGGTCCTCAGAATAGTCTCGCTGACAAGTTGAATAGATCCAGTGAAAAGATACAACCTTTCATACACCCGTTACTATCTTCGCATATCTGCAGAATTAGCTTCCTGTCCTTACGCAGGTGTTTTGCTGCAAGTAAAGTTTCTTGATTACTCTGACGTCTTTGCCAACATGTCGAGGTTGCTGAGCATTTCTATTTTTCTTGCCTTATTTTTGTCGAACGCCATGGTATAGGCTACAAAATAAAGTTAAGCTTTCTTTTTCATTTGTATCACCCTTTTTGATAACATCATGAGCATAAATATCACATTGCTTGTTACGGTGTCCTCTATAAAACCCCACTGTTCTTGTCTTATTATTTTTGGTCTGATACTGCTTTGCGTTGTATTCATCAAGATTCTGATAAAATGTTTCGTTCTGTGATCGATCGCTGGAGTTCGCATTCAATTGCACATGGCTTCCTAGGCAGAACTATGAACATATTTTTGCTCAAGTCATCTGGTATTGCCCCACTCTTGTAGACTTCGTTTATTATTTCCGTAACTTCCTCTACGCCAAAACCTAATGCTATTGACATCTTTCTTTCAATGCCGTCTAGTTCAGCTGATTTGTTCCTATTCATTTTAGCCATAACAGCTTTCGCTTTAGATTTTAGGATTTTCGGTCCGTCAACATCTTTGTTTACTATCGGTTGCTCTCTCTTCGCGTGGAAGAGATCTTTTATATATTTTCCCCGTCACTGAAGTATTTCCGCTTTCTCCAAGATGATCATTCTATCCTTGGATTTCATACTTCCAGTTGCGAAGCATGTTCGTTGTCCTGTCAGTACTCTTATTTCTTTTATTATTCTTGCTCAATCATTCTACTTCGACACATCTTTTGTTAAGCAATTTCCTCTTTAGCCTGTCTGTTCTTATTTCTTTTTGTAGTTTCTCGTATTCCGTTCCATGTCTTGGCATAATTTTTGTTTCCTTTGTATCATGTCAAGAATCTCTTAAGTTATCTACTCGTTTTTTCTTCGGCGTCTGATTTCCTCTGGAAAGATATTGCTTGAACGACGTGGCTTCTTTAAGTGCGTCTTATTTTGAGTTTCCATTTCCCATTTGTTCTTCGTATACGTTTCTCTCACTCTCAGTGTAAATTTCTGCAGGTAGACGTCATACAGGAGCATGTGGTATTGCAGTTTGGGTGCGGCCCTAAGCTTTTTTAGTCTCCGACATTTCACCCTAATGTTACACAGTCGGCATATGGATAGCTTTTGCATTGAACCACTACGTTTCTGAATCCTGGGTTTATATAATGGCTATATAACCAATTTGGCTTATTTTGTCGTCTCCTGTTCATAAACATCTTGGGTGTTCTTGAAACAAATTTTGGTTATCACATAGCCATTTGCCTCACACAACGGGACCCATCTTTTACTCCTAATAACTAATTCAAAGTTGCCAGTTATCTCCTCCTTCTACTTGCCTTCTTTGGCATTCAATACTCATTGGAAATAACATATAGTAATAAGATATTGTAGTAGTATGATATAGTAATATATACGTATGTATTTGAATAAGTCGTTTTGTTATTATTAAAGTAGAAAGTTTTTTTAAAGAAATTGGTTAGAATTTCATTCAATGTTGCAACGGCCTCGTTCCTGAGGATCAAGAAAAAGATGTTTGTGGAGAAATAAACAGTGAAGCGTATAAGGTGTTAAAGGTTTATCGACTATCCACGTGGATAACAGCAAGGAAAGAGAAATCGGAGAGCCAAGTTCGAATTCCAGGTAAATTCATTGAATTCACTTACGCGCTAAAACCATTAGGAAAGATATTAATCCCTTTCTTCTCCCTCCAGCTATGGGTTAAATAGAAGGATAAATTGAATTCTATAGCATTGACTGGAAAACAGTCTACCGAATAAAAATAATGTCAACCTACCGCGGGAAAACTTCTACCCGGTCAGCCATGTTCCTTAAGATACATGATCACTCAAGCGTGTATACGTGTGAAACTTAACTAAATATGTCGTTCTGGGAGAAAGAAAAGGATGTTAGAAACAACTGCAAACATTGGCAAGGCCAAATTAGAGCCACATTTTGCTAAGATGTTCAACGATAAAATGATTATAGAAAATAAGTGCATAACACCCTATAGGTACATATGTGTATATCTGAAATTCATAATGTCAGAGTACCCACAAAGTGTAATTTAAAGGCAGTTACACTTAAGTTCTTCACTGCAGATAACGTATCTCATCATTCGACATTAGTATAGACAGGTTTAAAATAATATATATTATATTTATTTTACGTGAATATTCTCAAACAAGTTCCCAAATAAATGAATACAAATAGCTTACAGTGTGAGTTTTGTTTAACGGCATATCACCTTTTGTGGTTTATTTAATGCCAAAACGGTGGATTTTGAAAATGAAAAGTTCTCATTAATGTTGATTTAGTTAGATTTTAATGATATTTTTTGTTTTATTGTTTTATTTAAAAAAACCGAAGATATCTTCTAGTTTTTATTCAAAGATATTTTGCTGAGAATTTTTTCCGTCAAAAATGTGTTATGGTAATACTTTTTTCTATAAAAGTGTAATTTATACTTTCATATTTTTGACCCCAGTTTAGGGGTTAACTATTTGACCATAGCTGGGACCCTTACAAGTGCTACAACTCCGGGTAAGACTACACCTGGGAACAACAGCAATTAAGAGGTGGTTCCATGCTCTTCACAACCTCCCAATCAGAGGCATTGTTGCCGTATGCAGTTTACTGTCATGCCCAGGACTGATTAAAAATCGCCTCTTTAATTTACATCATTTCAAAGAAGGGCTTATTATTTCGAGTGGCTATTAATGTTCTAACCAAAAATACTGTCTATTTACCGCTTCTCTTTGAAATAACTTCATTGTTGGTTGTGTCGCACTGTATTAAACAACATTGTATGAAAATTGTTCACTGTATTGAATACAGAGAAACATACTTTGACAGATATGATAGTATAGGGAATTTTACTGTACACGGCAGTGCAAATAATGTATAGATCATTGGGTAGCAACGCGATTAGTTAAGACACATACGTAGTCGAGCTGACCAGAAATAATTTTCTCTGGGGTAGGATCGACCATGGTTTTTCGAGAAATTTTTAATCCCACTAAAACCGTGATATAAATGTTTCAAAGTAAAATTTCACAGCCCTGTATTAATGTTAATGAAATAAACTAAGTTAATAAGTAACTAAAATGATTCTGAATCAAGTGAAGCTTTATCGGAAGGTAAAGAATTCCGGTCATTTGCTTATATAGTCATGCCGTATTAAAGATAAGAGATTGCAGTCGGAGGCGGAGACGTAATCCTAATCTAATTCGCAGTGATATGTTTAATCATGGTTAAATAAAAATATATGTAGTTTGATGTCCGTTAGTCTGATGTAAGCGAAGACAAAGGAAACGGCGAAAATATGAGGTCACGCTTTCCTGCAACCACACTGTCCTAGGTGATCTGATCCATGAAATAAGAACTCTCCTTGAACTAAATACTTTGTGTTTTTGTCAACGTGTAGTTTCTTGTCTCTGTTAAATTTGGAACATGCACCGTTCGTTATCCCAGATTTATGTCCACTGACGCAGACGGGAATGGAACCGCGGACTGAAGCGAAACCTTTTGAAAAAAAAAATACCAAACAACCAGTTTTTTAGGTTTACGTGTATAACCATCTGTGATATCAGTCGTATCTATGGAAACAATTATACGGTTATACTCAAGTTCATCATTTATATATAATTCTTTAACTTTTTGGCCAGATTGCTGGGCATGGGAGGGCTAATTAAATAGCCAGTGTGACCTCTACACCAAGGTAACAGGAAAAAATAAAGAAAGAAAAAGAAAGAAAGAAAGAGACTGACAGACAGACTAGGAAAAAAAAAGACATAGAATCCACCAGTCAAACAAATTTCTGCTAAAATCCAATCCTTCAATTAGGCATTGGAGTAGGTAGACTAAACTATCGCCCGGTTCACACTCCACCCACGTCTATTGAACAGGTGAAGAGGCTCGTCCCTGGTTCCCTGTTTAGGATATGGTTTCCGGCTTTCTCTATCCCAATCTTTTCACTCTTACGTAGCACCCTGCGCATCATTGGCGTTACCGCCTTGCTCGGAGTGACATGATGAAAAACAAAATATATGATGTCCGATTAGTCAGTTTGTGATCATGGCTTTCCACAGTATTGTGTTGTTTTGATTTTACACTAAACCATTTTTTTCATTGTCTGTCGTATATTTATCTCGTTCTCGACGATTGGGAACAGTACAGCCAAGCAAACTATTAGTGTTAATTTCTTTAATTCAATTTACGCCTTTACATTTCTGATTAATTTATTTTAATAAATAACTTTATCATTCACATAATTCATTGCAGTTTTTATAGAACGTAGACACTTTGAATTGCGTTTACGTTCACAAAAATAACAAGAAATAATTTAAAATAAAACATTTACATTTTCGAAGCAGACATTGCTACTAACTCACCATCATTCATTGTATTAAATACGCCGCTTTCAGAGAAGGCACGTCGAACGAATAAAAGATTCATAGCAACAACTCGAAGGAGGGATGAAAGCGAATGACTAGTCAAAACGGTTTATATCGATTGCTAGTTTCATTCTTTTGCTTGTAAAATTAAAAGTCTTAACTGAAAAATATTAAGAATGCCATCTCTGCCAGGATAGCAACTACAACATTAAGTTAATTGTCTAAGCGTAGACTAGATGCAGCCCAAAATATTTGGGCAGCTAGTGAGGATCATACTCACTACCCAGTCGTAATAAGATATCGCCAGACAAGCGTGCTAATTATTACACCAAGTCGAAGTACACATCTACCACGTTATGTATTCTTGACACTTGCTTTAATCGAGATATATATATATATTGTTAAATATAAGAGACAAGGAATGTCTATTATGTTTAATCATGAGCCGTTCTAAACGTCGTATTTTTGCTTTAATTTCAGTTGAAAATAAAGTCAAAGATTCTCCAACATTTGGATAATTATTTATTGGTTTTCTTCTAAGCTTTCGGCTCACATGAGCCATCTTTAGAGAGGTTGTTTAAACTGAAATATTATAAAAGCGTTTGCGGGTGTTTAAAGTCGATTATCAAAAAAATCGGGTGATAGTAGGAGTGGTCCGATTTTAATCAAATTTGATACACTCATAGACAAAGACATAAGAAACAATATTCAGAAGTTTCAAAAATAAAAAATAGTGCAAAAATCGATAATATATATGTATAAATCGATACCAGAAAATCAAAATTTGACTTCATTCATTTTTCTGTCTACGGTTTCGCTTTAACTGGAAACAACTATTGCTTTTTAGTCTTTCGTGCCAACGTCCAAAGAGTCTGAGCTCCAGAACCATGCATTAGTTTTAAAGCTTTCATTACACCCTAGCAACGCTGGGCTATACTGCTATTATATAATAACTACAATATATTGTTATAATTATTATATAAACTGTCATATATTCTGAAGTCATAGTATCGTCCTCTTCGAACTTCATGAATATAGTGTTGGTCGAAATATAAACTTTCAAATTATATATATATGTATGTATGTATGTATCTCTGCGTTATTCACTTTTCAACGTTTGGTTGTTACGAATGTTGTCTAATGATCGGGAAAAAAAACATATCTCAAGGTTGAAAAAGGAATCTTGACTAAAAATATCTTCAATCCAACGATTTGATCTGCTCTGAGATATTAATATTTGTGTAGGCATCTGTTGTCAATAGGAAAAATGACTATTACGAAAGTAAATTATGTCTTTTCACAACTTCTTGAAAAGTTGTGAGTATCTCGTTTGATTTTAGTGCTTCTAAATTAGAAATTCTAACATGGTGTAGTCACTATCCGCCTACGTAGTAATGCCAATCCTATAACTGTCTGGGTATGTAAACGTTGCTTACATTCATTAGTGGATTATTGTTTACTGTATTATGTGACTCGAAATATTGAATGTTTTCATCATTATTAATGGTGATTTTACATCCACCCACTGACACGCCTTCTAGCGACTAAAATAGACAAAGCTCCAAGTATGATCTCTACACTTAGTAATAATAATAAAGAATAGGCCATATCAATTTTGATAAGAATTCGACCGAATGGTAAATTTGTTAGGTGGTTTGGAAAAGTCTTTCTTTGGCATGTTTCGTTGATTAGAAAAAATTTGATGCACATTAAAAAAACACTTTTTGTGATGTCGCTATTTGATAAACGAAACACGAAAAAATAAGATATTTCCTACCCTTTTTTTGTTAAATCGTCATTTCTTTATAGTCTCTTTTTTCATTATTCATTCATTTATGTAAATGCCATATTTATTCAGTAACCAGTTTAAATACAGTAGAATAGTAAATCCTGATACGATAGTTATATCTTCCCGGTAGGCATTAACTTGAACTTATCTTTTTCAATATTTACGATAAATCTGAGCATGTATTATTTCAAGAAATCTTCCGTAATAAACATTCTAACATATCATGCAATATTTCTTTTAATAACTCTCGGTTTACTTGATGTGAGTCATATTTTGAGAAGTGTTATTTGTTGTTTTAGTAGACTTATTAGATAAACTTATATGTACATTACTTTGGGCACAGCATGATGTGTAATTCTGTGCCGTGTTCAATGCTATATTAAATAATCTTGGGTTCAGAAGCTCTAACTTGAGTGGAAATGAAACACGTTAATTTATAGTGCCATCCAGCGACTTAAACAAGAGATGTTTGTACACATGATCGTATATACGACCTGGCTGAATGGTTAGAACTGTGGTTCTCCAACTTTTTCTTTCTTTGCCACATTTTCGGAATTAATATTTGATCAAGCCCCAACGAATTTTATGTGACAAAAACTAAATTTTTAAGTACAAATACAGAGAGAGATTTAAAGAAGATAACCGTGTATTTGTAGTCGAAACATTATATTTGGTAACTTGCAAGAATTTCTAGAAGATGCGAATGTTTATCACGGCGTGATGTTATTTCCGTCTTTCTTTTCTACAAATATTTTCATGGCAACTTTTCTGACAAGCTTTATTTACTGATGCTCAATCATATGAATTTAAGTGTGCTAATAGATTGACATCTGTGTCCCACACATTTATCAGTGGAATAATTAAACGTAACTGTTTTTTTCTAGAGCAACAGTTTCTTTTATTGCACTTCACTCTGATGGAATCCCTTTTCGTTTACTTGCTTCCCTGAAAGCTACAACCTCCAAAAATTTAAATCTAACTGCAATTGCCATCTTCTCTCTCCTAGAAAACCATCCTTTCTTTTACTTTCCCTCGCTGGACATTAAAGGCGGTCCTACCTTGGTTGGGGTGAGTTGATTAAAAAAAAATATTTCCTCAAATTTGCGAAACGTAGTTACTATATTCTTAATACTTGATATAATTCCAATATATCAAAATGATAAAATCATTCAACAATTATATATAACTATTTATAGTGGGACTCATGCCTGCAATATCAAGTAATTATAATCATATTTTAAATATTCAAATCGTATTAATTGTGAAATCATATTTACTTTTGGCTAATGAATTCCTGAAACTGTAAATCTTTGTCTTTTAATTATTCTGCCTCAGCTGCAATCGTCTTCATCCGAACCTATGAAGCGGGCCGAGGGGCACCTCGACGTGGTCTAATGGCTACCAACCTTGTCTCGCAGGGCCTATTATAACCTCAAACTTTTTGTCTTGTCCCACATCTAAGCTTCGCTTTATAAATCACCTATGAAGCGCGCGGGAACTACTAGCTAAAAATGTTCGCTTTCTAAGCATTAAAGCTGGGTTCAAATCTCACTATGTTCGATTTTTCAAGAACAAGATTAATTGACGTTATCAATCTGCGGTGATTCCCGCGTTGTTAGGTTTAGAAATTGCATGAAGACCATACCAAAATTTAGCAAACCATTTTGAGGAAAATTGTGTAAACATACCAATTGATGACCCATGATACTGTTAGCACGAAGTTATACGTCATCGTGACCGAAGGTTTGAGCGCGCTGATATTGTTCAGATTGTTGATCACGCTAAATAACGATCTCTCTTCAAGATACTATGACTACATAGTTGTAGTAGGGGTTGAATAAATAAATATGCCTGAGCAGGTATCTGCAATAAGAATTAGCTCGCCTACTTAGTAGATGAGCATTTCTTAGCATTTCTTTGGAAGACAATTGGGGTAATCATATATTAATAAATTTAAATTATCTATTTTGTGACCAAGATTTCTCATTGGTGCTTGGCTTCGATCCTAGATTGACAGTCAGGCGCTTGTTAAAAACAGGGCAGTATGTTTCAAAGTACAATGAAGTAAAAATACATTACAAGTTTCCATGGACAAAAGAAAAGAAATTTCATCAAATGCTTTTATATATATATATATATATATATATATATATATATATATATATTCTTTTCCTATTACTTATCAGTAAATTTGCCGTTTATTTATTCGTAGTAGACATCGAAAAGAGAAGCAAATTTATTCTCAAAGACTTTACACTTTCCCGCGTTTTTATTTTACTCTGTTCTGGTAATGAGGAATCCAATGCCAAAGAAATGACAATGCTAATGTTGACAAAATGCCCAAAGTCTGATTTATAGAAGCAAATTCGAGATGGATATTTCTCCAAGTTTCTATTCGTTTGTTTGGCTTTACTTTTCCTTCTATCATTAACTATCAATTTTGAGAAATATATTTTACTTACTTTAGTTCTTCCTATTTGTTACGATTTGTCTTACGTGCCTTGCCATCTATCAGTCTGTCAACTCTGTCATCCATCTTATGTTTACAAGTTCATGCCTTTCAGTTTATGTATCTATCTAAGCCTGTTAATATCTATCTATCACGATATGTTCAGTATCTATCTATCTATCTATCTATCTATCTATCTATCACAGCCTGTTCAGTATCTATCTATCTATCTATCTATCTATCTGTCTGTTCAGTATCTATCTATCTATCTATCTATCTATCACAGCCTGTTCAGTATCTATCTATCTATCTATCTATCTATCTGACCTGTTCAGTATCTATCTATCTATCTATCTATCACAGCCTGTTCAGTATCTATCTATCTATCTATCTATCACAGCCTGTTCAGTATCTATCTATCTATCTATCTATCACAGCCTGTTCAGTATCTATCTATCTATCTATCACAGTCTGTTCAGTATCTATCTATCTATCTATCACAGCCTGTTCAGTATCTATCTATCTATCTATCACAGCCTGTTCAGTATCTATCTATCTATCTATCACAGCCTGTTCAGTATCTATCTATCTATCTATCTATCTATCACAGCCTGTTCAGTATCTATCTATCTATCTATCTATCTGTTCAGTATCTATCTATCTATCTATCTATCACAGCCTGTTCAGTATCTATCTATCTATCTATCTATCAGCTGTTCAGTATCTATCTATCTATCTATCACAGCCTGTTCAGTATCTATCTATCTATCTATCTATCACAGCCTGTTCAGTATCTATCTATCTATCTATCTATCTGTATGTTCAGTATCTATCTATCTATCTATCTGTCTTTCTGTCTGTTCAGTATCTATCTATCTATCTATCTGGCCTGTTCAGTATCTATCTATCTATCTATCTATCTATCTATCTATCTATCTATCACAGCCTGTTCATTTATCTATCTATCTATCTATGTATCTATCACTGACCTGTTCAGTATCTATCTATCTATCTATCTATCACAGCCTGTTCAGTATCTATCTATCTATCTATCTATCTATCTGGCCTTCCTGTTCAGTATCTATCTATCTATCTATCTATCTATCTATCTATCTATCACAACCTGTTCAGTATCTATCTATCACAGCCTGTTCAGTATCTATCTATCTATCTATCACAGCCTGTTCAGTATCTATCTATCTATCTATCTATCTATCTATCTATCTATCTATCTATCTATCTATCACAGCCTGTTCAGTATCTATCTATCTATCTATCACAGCCTGTTCAGTATCTATCTATCTATCTATCACAGCCTGTTCAGTATCTATCTATCTATCTATGCAGCCTGTTCAGTATCTATCTATCTATCTATCACAGCCTGTTCAGTATCTATCTATCTATCTATCACAGCCTGTTCAGTATCTATCTATCTATCTATCACAGCCTGTTCAGTATCTATCTATCTATCTATCTATCACAGCCTGTTCAATATCTATCTATCTATCTATCTATCACAGCCTGTTCAATCTATCTATCTATCTATCACAGCCTGTTCAGTATCTATCTATCTATCTATGTATTTGTGTGCCTGTTCAGTATCTATCTATCTATCTATCACAGCCTGTTCAGTATCTATCTATCTATCACAGCCTGTTCAGTATCTATCTATCTATCTATCACAGCCTGTTCAGTATCTATCTATCTATCTATCTGTCTGTTTCAGTATCTATCTATCTATCTATCTCAACCTGTTCAGTATCTATCTATCTATCTATCACAGCCTGTTCAGTATCTATCTATCTATCTATCACAGCCTGTTCAGTATCTATCTATCTATCTATCACAGCCTGTTCAGTATCTATCTATCTATCTATCACAGCCTGTTCAGTATCTATCTATCTATCTATCACAGCCTGTTCAGTATCTATCTATCTATCTATCACAGCCTGTTCAGTATCTATCTATCTATCTATCACAGCCTGTTCAGTATCTATCTATCTATCTATCACAGCCTGTTCAGTATCTATCTATCTATCTATCACAGCCTGTTCAGTATCTATCTATCTATCTATCTGTTCAGTATCTATCTATCTATCTATCGCCTGTTCAGTATCTATCTATCTATCTATCACAGCCTGTTCAGTATCTATCTATCTATCTATCACAGCCTGTTCAGTATCTATCTATCTATCTATCACAGCCTGTTCAGTATCTATCTATCTATCTATCACAACCTGTTCAGTATCTATCTATCTATCTATCACAGCCTGTTCAGTATCTATCTATCTATCTATCACAGCCTGTTCAGTATCTATCTATCTATCTATCACAGCCTGTTCAGTATCTATCTATCTATCTATCACAGCCTGTTCAGTATCTATCTATCTATCTATCTACAGCCTGTTCAGTATCTATCTATCTATCTATCTATCTATCTATCGCAGCCTGTTCAGTATCTATCTATCTATCTATCTATCGCAGCCTGTTCAGTATCTATCTATCTATCTATCTATCATAGCCTGTTCAGTATCTATCCTATCTATCTATCTATCGCAGCCTGTTCAGTATCTATCTATCTATCTATCTATCGCAGCCTGTTCAGTATCTATCTATCTATCTATCTATCTATCTATCACAGCCTGTTCAGTATCTATCTATCTATCTATCTATCTATCTATCTATCTATCTATCTATCTACCTGTTCATTATCTATCTATCTATCTATCTATCTATCTATCTATCTATCTATCTATCTATCTGTCTGTTCAGTATCTATCTATCTATCTATCTATCTATCTATCTATCTATCTATCTGTATGTATTATCTATCTATCTATCTATCTATCTATCCTATCACAGCCTGTTCAGCATCTATCTATCTATCTATCTATCTATCTATCACAGCCTGTTCAGTATCTATCTATCTATCTATCTATCTATCTATCTATCTATCTATCACAGCCTGTTCAGTATCTATCTATATATCTATCTCGGTCTGTACATGTCTACCTATCGGTCCATTTCAGTCCATTCATGTCTGTCTGTCAAATTCATCCATTCCATGTTCATTCGTCAGTTCATTTCATCCCTTTCTGTTTGTCTGATTTTTAATCCCTTTCATGTTTATCTATATCTGTGTTTTTTTAAATACCTTTCATGTTCATCTGTCTGTCCATTTCAGTCCGTTCATGTTCATCTGTCTGTCCATTTCAGTCCGTTCATGTTCATCTGTCTGTCCATTTCAGTCCGTTCATGTTCATCCGTCTGTCCATTTCAGTCCGTTCATGTTCATCCGTCTGTCCATTTCAGTCCGTTCATGTTCATCCGTCTGTCCATTTCAGTCCGTTCATGTTCATCCGTCTGTCCATTTCAGTCCGTTCATGTTCATCCGTCCTGTCCATTTCAGTCCGTTCCATTTCATCCGTCCTGTCCATTTCAGTCCGTTCGTTCATCCGTCTGTCCATTTCAGTCCGTTCATGTTCATCCGTCTGTCCATTTCAGTCCGTTCATGTTCATCCGTCTGTCCATTTCAGTCCGTTCATGTTCATCCGTCTGTCCATTTCAGTCCGTTCATGTTCATCCGTCTGTCCATTTCAGTCCGTTCATGTTCATCCGTCTGTCCATTTCAGTCCGTTCATGTTCATCCGTCTGTCCATTTCAGTCCCGTTCATGTTCATCCGTCTGTCCATTTCAGCCCGTTCATGTCTATCTGGATGTGTGTCGTGGTGCAGTGGATCTCGGCTCGGAACGAGAAATCAGGGAACCGAGTTTTAATTCCATTTGAATTCTTTGCATTAATTTTCGTGCAAATGCCCTTGGGAAAGGTATTAATCCGTCACGACCCTCCAGTTATTGGTTAAATAGCAGGTCAAACTGGGTTCTATAGCCTTGGCTGGCAACCAGTCTACCGCAGAAAGCAATGCTAACCTACTGCGGGATAATCTTCTGCCCAGTCAGTCTTGTCTCTTTCGAGACATGCCAAATGTATATCACGTATGGGACTGAACTGACTGACATATCTATCTATTCCTGTATATTTACTGACTGTTCATATATCTCTCTTTCTTAATTTGTGTCCATTTATATAAGTAAGCACTGATGTCAAGACCCAGTAGCGAGAACCTTTCTAATGCGTCAAGGTTGCAAACGATATCTGAAAATTGCATTCAAGCATGAAACAGGCATTCACCAGATGATGTTTACACCACTGCCAACATACGCTGTATCTCTAAATTTTTTACAACTAAATATAAAATTTATTGCATAAAAACTGTTGTGTGTATATTTATGTATCTATTTACTTTCTTTCTCCTTCTGTGTGTATGTATATAAATATATATATATATATATATATATATATATAGTAAACAAAGGATGGTAAGAAAATTTTCCTTGGTAAATCATCCAAGTGGTTACTAGTAATATAATATTAAAAATTTAAAACATTTAAAACTGATCCACAGAAATATTTCCGTGTATTTAATTACAAAGCAAATATTTATTAAACAAGAAATATCGAATCACCTCATCTGGGGGAATATTTTTTACGGGAGAGAAAGGTAACATTTGCATGAAATAAAAGGCAAAGAGCAAGGTTCGGGAAGTCTGTACAATTTCATTAGACAAAAGGAATGAGACAAGGGTCACGGGAGGGTGGAGGTTGTCTTAAATGTAATTTTATTTGAAAGTAAAAAACAAAAACCCAAATATTATTTTGAGATTAATTCTTGGTTATATGAGAGCCCACTGATACTTCAGAAGAATATATGTTCCGCACGTCCTCCTAATGGACTTAGAGATAGGTTCAATTTATGCATAGAAGAAAATAATTGAAATAATCAAAGACAACTACGATCAGTGGAATGAATTAGTGTTTAAATATCGGCATAAAAAAACAAATTTCCATAATCTCAATTAACTATTAATTTCCATATCTACACCCCTCTAATCATTTTGATGCCGAAAGTTAAGTTCGCTTTTTCTGACATAACCACAATTTGTATTCACTCTGTACAGTATATATTCGACATCCTTTCAACAGAGATGATAATCGAAAACCTTTTTTTAATCTAAACTTATTTATAAATGGAATTTGTGTGTGTCTGTTACCTATAGAATCCGAAACGGCTGAACCGATTTTCTTGAAAATTTCCACAGTTGTACAATAAGCGCCTGTGAGTGCTATTAGGTAGATTTTGTGCCGAGATAAATATCGAAATCGATAATCGAAAAAATCGGGTTATAGAAGGAGTGGTCCAGTTTTAATCAAATTTGATACATTCACAGACAAAGACATAAGAAACGATGTTCGGAAGTTTCAAGGTTGCAGTTCTTACAATAGTGCAGAAAATAGATAATATATATATATATATATATATATAAAACGCAAGATGTGTGTGTGTGTTTATCTGCCTGTATGTCTCTATTTTTTACAGACCATTTATTGTACTTTTTGTTTCGGGTTTGGCTCTTAGTAGGTATAATTGTAATTGTTAGTCTCAGCCATGATACCATTTACTGAAAGAACTTATTTAGCCTTCAAAATTCAGTTTACGACAAAAAAAAAAAAACATATTTGATATCGATACCTGGAAATCAAATGTGAATTACATCCATTCATTTTTCTTTCAGTCTACGGTTTCGCTTTAACTGGAAACAACTATTGCATTTTAGTCTTTCGTACCAACGTCCAAAGATTCTGAGCTCCAGGACTATGGATTGGTTTTAAAGGTTTCATTTGGATTTATTTAGGTGTTGAGTTGTGTTCTCTATATTACATGTGTGTGTGTGTGTGTGTGTGTGTGTGTATATAATGCCTGTTGCATTATATATGTGTAATTGCCAAAACGAAAGTACATATTTATATTTTAGTTAGATTCCATAAGTTAGTATCAAAATATAAATCTTTAATTTCGCCTCGATAACATTTTGCGTACACGAAAAAGGTCTGTCAACTGTCTTCACACTTAACGGCATAGATATGTTTTTTACAATTTGATTAAATTGACAAAAAAGAAAATCTGTTTACAGATGAAATATATATATATATATATATATTGCATAAATTTTTAAAGTTGTGAAAATTTTCGGTTTATTAAAAATTACAGTTTCGAGTTCTTGTAAATACCTGCGGTAGGCTTAAAAAGTTAGAAAGTCAATTATTATAAATCATCTGAAGAATAAGAAAAGGTGGAAAACTAGGTTACGGAAACAGCTCATTTCTAAATGAAAAAGAAATCTAAAGCTCTACAATAAAAATGTACTGAGCACTTTTTAATACAAATGAGCAGTGGTCTAATTTAATTATGACAAAAAAGAAATTATATCATTAAATTAGATCAGTCCACATTTATACGAAGAATTGTTCAATACATTTATATTGTAGAAATTTTGAATATTTTTTTATTTTGAAATGGTTTATTACCGCAACCTATAATTCAACCTTTCTGTATCTTCAAGCGATAAATAATACCTAATTCTTCTGTTTATCAAACGTACGATTAGGTATTTTTTTATTACTGCTCGACTGGAATTTTTTAAAAACCGAATATATATATATATATATATATATATATATGTGTGTGTGTGTGTGTGTGTTTTCTGTATTTGTATCTGATTCCATTCAATTTCTATTTGTCTATCTTGAATTATGTGTATTCCCATTTTTCTTTTCAATGCCATCTCTGTCCAAACCGATCGGAGCGAAGCGAGTGCCAGGCATCAACATTGAAATTAATTCTGGTCATCAAATACAGATACATTGTGGCTACAGTGACTTTTGACAGAGCTTGTTCTTTGGCACAAATTTCTTCCCCATGAAGATTTGCCAGATTTCGTAATGAGGCAGAGTTGCGTTTTTCTATTGTTATCAAGTATTGACACGGCAAAACGATATAGTTCACACGATAGGTGCTGATTTTATTGTAAAGACAATGGCCCCTAAAGTCGGAGATTCTTTGGGATAACTCCAACGATCAGCTAACTGTAATTTCGGACCGGTTTCGCTGCTACCAATAGAGGTTAATATATAAGAATATCTTAAATTTATTTTGACTCATCTTCCAGATGATTATTTTCATAGTCCTTTACTTGTTTAAATTTTCCAGTGTAAACGTGGAATAGGGGAGGTATTGTTAAATAGGACTGAATAAATATTTGTCACAACTGCTGGCAAAGTCTGTATTTAGCTGAATGTTGTCTTTGGTAGTTAAATTGAATCCGTGTGCATAAGTTTTGATCATTTTTATTCCAATATACCTTAACTGACCTAATTTTCATTTGTATGACCCTTAATAATATTAGTTATAATTAAGGTTATGTTTTCTATCAATAGTATTCAGTTGTTTTATAAAAACAATGCTCCACATCTTTTTACATGTAGAATTTTTTTACCGAATCCCATCACCAAACTGCAGAAAATAGATATTGTGATACCAAAGTCCAAAGACGATTTCAAAAAGCGAGAAACGTCATTTCAAAGCTAAGCAAAGTATTAAGGAACTAGAAAATCTCGTTAGATATAAAGAAAGAAGTACTAAATTGTTATGCAGTAACAGTCATTATCTATGCCAGTAAATGCTGAACAAACTCCTCAGCGATGGATAAGGGAATTGAGACAACAGCAATATGGATCAACGAATTCTGAGAACCTCATTGAGAGAAATTATAAATAACCAATATGTTATAGAAATTATAAATAACCAATATGTTATAGAAATTATAAATAACCAATATGTTATAGCGAAAACCGATGTGCAATTGGGCGTCTTCTATAAGAAACAGTTAATATTTCTATAATACATAAGGAGATAATAAATCCTGTCAAATCTGATGCACGAAAGAAATACTGAAGACAGTATGGACAGAAGGGTGGATCTGAAGAAGACCAAAGCCACCTTTAAATTTGTTGTTTTTTTCATTTTTTTTACTTTTTTTAGCACAGTCTTATCAATTTTTATATAAAGTTTCCGATTATAAAAAAATAGTATAAATTTCAATAATTTTAGCAGGGGGGGGGCTTTATTTCTCATACAACATTATTGTAAATCAGTCCTACATTTTGGAACCACTCACGTTGGGGTCATTTTGTTTTGTTTTTTGGGACGTGTTGTTGCTCTTGTTTTTGTCTTTTTCAAGTTTTCTTCAGTTCTTAGGATGGCATCTTCCACGGAAACTCCAAATATTAAAATTTTTACAATAGTTTTTTGGCAATGGGAAAGTTTGGGGATTATCGATAAGATTGCATTGAAAAAAGTCAAAAAATTTTGATAATCACCAGATTTACAAATGATGGTAATGTCGTACCGGCGAGTGGTTCCAAAATAGAGGAACGTTGTATGAAAAGAGCCCCTTCTAAAATTGTTTAAATATTGAAATTTTTCCAATGTTTTTGTCAATCGGAAAGTTTAGGGTGTAATCGATAAAATTGCAGTGAAAAAAAAGAAAGAAAAACAACAAATTTAAAGGTGGTGTTAGTCACCTTCAGGTTCGCCGACAGAAGAAATAATTTACTACGAGGAAGGTTGGTCATTATATCGAGCCAGGCAGTTTTTTTCTCCTCAGAATCCATCCTGCACATATACAAATATATCATTCGACCGAGCATTGAAAACTCTTACCATACCTGGTTGGGTGCTCTTGATATTTATCTCGGGGTTTTCAACAAAATCAAAAGAGGGATTTTCAATGTAATAGATCTCGATTTGACAGCTCGACTTCAGTAATTTCTCAGTGACGTGACGTGGCATCTCTTTGTCTTTCAACACATATTTTCACGGCTTCTGCTCTGACAAGATTATCTACCTGGTGCCCCGTCTACACATATTTACTCGACTTACTAGGTCCCACATTTTTACAATCAAACAGTCAAATGTAACCGTTAATTCTACTCCCTCAGATTCTTTTCTTGCACTTTCTGTACTTTTGGTTATATCATCTTAGTCTGTCATGAGGCTTTATTATTAGGTTACCCAATGCGAATCGAACTCTCTCCTGTGTAGATATTTTAAAAATATGAAGATATTAGAAATGATTAATTGATTTTTTTTTAATCATATCACCCCGAGCAAGGCGTAACGCCACTGATGTGCAGGGGGCTACGTAAGAGTGAAAAGATTAGAAAAGAGAAGGTCGGAAATCACATCCTAAACCGGGAACAAGGGATGAGCCTCTACACCTGTTCAATTGACGTGGGTGGAGTATGAACCGGGCGATAGATATATCTACTCTAATTATGTTTTTAAACCAAAAGCAAGGCAGGATCGCCACTTGTGCGCAGTGAAATACAGTAAGATAAAAAAATGTTATCGGTATCCTCGAAGAAATGATAAGAGATGAATAGATTTCAAGCAGATAGAAAATGGTAATTGACGTTGCACTTAAAATTTTGGAGATTAGTGAAGCAAATCCACGGAAGTTTTTCTTTGGTTTATCCAACTCTGGGCCGGTTATTTAAGCCAGAATAGAGTTTTAGTTTCTAATAATTTTTTGAGATTTAATGATACAATTATTAATTAACACATAGACAGGGGAGAAAGTTTGATTTCTACTTTTCCCATGTATATTTGCGTTTAAGGGAATATAAAGAATCCTCCTGAATTTGAAACTTTTCTCTCCGATTTTCAATTCAAAGCCGTGCACATCCCCGCCTGGTGTTCCGAAGTGATTACCCATATCGATACTGACCAGGCCTGACGTATTAGAAGTGACTTTCAGTTAGGTCAGTACCGTTTGTGCAGTAATGATCTAATAATTTATGTTGAAAAATTATCTTTGCTGAAAATCTTGAATGAATATAAAATGCACATTCAACTTTGTATTTCAAATGAATGTATATAAAATGCACATTCGATTTTGTATTTCAAATTTAATCTGAAGAAAATGACACTTGAAGCAAAACAATATATACTTAAGATTTTTATAACAACGCTGTAGGTGTAAACACTTGTCGGGTATGGTTGGCCAATATGAAAATGTTATTAGGCAGTAATAGCTGTTTTCGTTTTTCTATCACTTAAATGTGCAGCGAGTCGGTTCAATTTAGAAATCTCACTTTAAATAAAGAAATGTAAGATGCGAAAATCAGATTAATAGTTGTCGCTTTTATTTAATTATCAGTTATAACTGAAATATTGCGTTGATTTCATTCTTTCAATATATATATTTTGTAAACTCAGCTTTTCATTTTAAATGTTTCTCCGCCACATTTTCTCATTTCGTTTTTATTTTTATTTTCTCGTTTTCTGCTGCGATTTCTATTAACTAGCACCCGCTTTTTAACTGCGATTGAATTTATTCTTTTCCTCTTTTACTTGCAATCCTTCTCTTAATCTCCATTTAATAATCCCTGGTTTTTACTTTTTAGCTCTACGTCTTTTTTCACGACTAGAGTATAAATCAAAATTTGGAATTCATAACTAACAAATTTCCGAGAAAAGAAAACGAGTCCATCATAAATTCTTATTCATTTTTGTTTTATATCATTTCCGATGGGAAATATTAATTTCCTACGCTGAAATCAGTCATACCACATACATAAGCGAATACGGATAATGCATATTATACTTTATTATTGGAACTAATTTTTAAGGATAATGTCATATTTTATTACATCAAATGAGAAAACGCATTTTTATTAAGATATAAAATCAAACGGTGTTTAATGAGGAAAAGATGAGTAGGAAATTGAACTTAATTTGATATCATTGAAGAAAGATAGAAAACGTCCGGGAAATGACAAGTATACATATTTAAAGCCAAACCCGAAATAGTTTAAGTGCCAAATCTAATAGATATTTCCTGAGTTGAATAATATAAAAAAATGTATAAAAAGATAGCAGTGGACAAGGGAAAAAAGACACTAATTTGTAATATCAGAAAGATACAGGAGCATGATGAGGAAAATGAGCTTTGAAAGTTGGAGACCAACATAACATATTAAGGTATTCATCAGAGGAGCGACTTGAGCCACGAAATATATTATTCCCAATGAATTTGTAAAAATATCTAAGATTTCCTTCCTGCTTATTTATATATATATATATATAACAGCTTTGTGTACGATGTAACATAAAACATTCTCTGAAAAAACAGTATGTTTGTAGTTCCTTTTCCGTTCAGATATTCTTTTACGTTCGTGAAGTACGGTTTGATTATATCACGAAAGTAATAATATTCATAAAGGGTAAATTATAGTACAATTTTTTTTCATTGGTGGCAATAATTTTAATAAAATAATAACTAGTTGTAATATTAGTTACTTCATTGATTCATTTTTTAAAGTCTGCTAAACCCTTTGCAGTCTTTTGACACCAGACAACTTTTCTTTTAATTGTGAGAATTTATTTAAATAATGATTTTTTTTTAACTCATGGCACAGAGAGAAGAGATGTATTTTTTAACTTTCCCACGTATATTTCTACATAAAACAACGGATAGAACGGGAATGGAACTCTGATATTTGATTATGAAATACGTGTTATTATACATTACATCTGATTTGATGACTGATAAATAAATGGCAGGTACTAACGCGTGAAGAGAGTACATTAGAAATAGCAAAAATTAATCTAGACATAACCTTTTTAAGCACAGCTTCGTCATATTAATAAAGTGTAAATAACTGTTACTATGTCCTACAAAATTACTTTCAAAATATACCTCACACTGAACGTTATTATATTGGCTATATAAAGATACCATTGGCAATAATATTCTACCTTTATGTATCTAATTCTTTGGGACATTTATGTCACACAGTATACAATCGTTTTTCATTACTTGTAAGTCTCAATATATAAATATATATATATATATATATATATATATAATTGCTGGTGGCTGTTATCATGTTAACGTCCTTGTAATCTCTCTGAAAATGGCTCATGTGAGCCAAAAGCTTAGAACCATGTTAATAAAAGATTATCCAAATGTTGGAAAATTTTTGTCTTTATTTTCACCTGAAATTGAAGCCAAAATACGTTGTTTAGAACGGCTCATGATTAAACCTAATAGACATTCATTGTTTCTTATATTTAACAGTTTATGTTTAGAAAAAATATATTTCTAAATATAAAACATTAATGCAAAAGCAAAAGTAGGAAGGTAAATCCCAAAGACCCGATCCTAATTAATAGTAATTGCATTAATATTAAAACTGATAAAGGTGGAGGGCTCAATGTAATATTTAAATTACAGAGCCAATTATAAAATAAAAGGTTGTAATTCATTTTATTATATATATATATATATATATAATTTAAACTAATGTATTTCACAGCTTAAAATTTACTTTCACTAGAAAGTGCTCAATACAGAAGCACAGAATGTAGAGATATATATCGTTATTATTATAATTGGTATAATAATAGCATACAAATGTATTAGGTTTAGGTGTTTAATACATCATCATCTGGCAGGGAAATGCGGTTCATCCACTGGATCGTATATATATTGATAATGAAATTTAAAATAACAATTTCAACGATGGAAATATAAAATGCCACCATATTAGATGATCATTGTGAATTGCGGAAGGTTATATTTTAAAGAGTTGTGTGTGTAGATCAGTGACAATTATATATTTGTCCAGATCCAGGAAGTTTTTCCCGTCTGAAACAATCCTTCGCATATACAAATCTACCATCCGCCCGTGCATTGAATACGGCTACCATATCTGGGTGGATGCTCCTGCAACCCACCTAAGGGTAATTGACAAAATCCAACGGAGAATCTGTAATTTTGGCAGCTCGGATTCAGTCATTCTTTCGCCGGTGCAATGTGACTCACCTGTGTCTCTTCTACATATATTTTTATGGTTTCTGCTCAGATGAACTTAGCTCACTGGTACCTCCGATATATGAATTCGCTCGAGCAACAATATTAGCAACTAGGTCCCACAATTCTACGGTGAAACTAATAAATTGTAAACGCAAATTCTACTGCATCAGCTTCTTTTCTCGCACTTTCCGCCTATGGAATTTTCTTCCGTTTACTTGCTTTCCCGACAGATACAATCTTCAGGAATTCAAATGTAAAGTCAATTGTCATCTCCTATCTCACTAACTTCCATCCTCTCACACATGCTCTTTTCTACGACCACCCCACTCTAATCGATATTCGCATCCCTATCTTACCCTCTTCCTGACAACCTCTGTAACATGTCACTCTTTCTCATAACTTTCCTCCGATGTAACCCCTGCTCAACAGTGGCAGTAAAATGCCTTGCTTGGGGCGACACTATTATAAAATATATATATATATATGTAATTATATATATAGTGTTTTTTTTATGTTTAGCGGCAAGGTTGTTTTCCAGGTGTTTTACTGATAAAATGTGTTTTAACAAGCATTTTTCTTATCGTAAACTGCATGATATCGCTTTGATAAGCAAAAAGAGACAGCCACTTTAGCTGAACAGCTCTATGCACCAATACAATCAAAATATAAATGAAAAATAAAGGAAAAACATTAACCAATCACAAATAAGACTACTATCTGAAAAATTAAATATAAACAAGAAAAAATCGACACGCAATAGCAAACCAGGCCTGACGAATGAGACAACACAACCGTGTTCGAAATTTTGAAGTCGGTATGAACCTGCTCAGTTCAGGTGACACTCTTTGGGCTTATATCTATATTTCGCAATCGCTGAGCTTTGACATCAACCACTTCTACAGAGGTTTCTTCTTCAAATACAGCTTATTTTATGACATACGTCTTGCACAGGTATATATTAGGTGGAGTAATAATTTCTAAGCTTTGCTTTTTCAATTATTTTTTAAAAAGAAACTTATTAATATAATCTGCATTGTTCCGTCTTTCATTAAGATTTTCAATCCCTTGGCGAAAGAAATCTCCATGTTTTAACTTTAAATATTTGTCTAAGGGAAGCTTTAATTCCACGTCACTATTGAAAGAAACACCGTGAAAAGCGACCGAAAGAGAGGAAAATCTAACAGCACCAAGTCTGCAGAGTATTCAGTTTCTAGAATCGCGGATTTAGTCATATTGGCGATGTGAGGAAGAGAGTTGACTGGATGCAGAAAAGCGCCGTTTCGCCTTGTCGATTATTTTGTGCTGAATTATTTCGTTGGGTCGGTGCTGTTGTTGAATTTAGAACACCACCTTGAGTTTTTCGTTACGCTCAAGTAGTTCATAAGGAATTATGTTTTCCCAGTCACACCATACAGATAACATCGTCTTGTTTCGCTCACAGAATCACTGGTGTTTTATAGTCAAGCTATTCGTTTCCTTGATTCATATTGACGTGAAGAAAACTTGTTTTCATCGTCAGTCACAATGCAGCAAAGAAAATTCTGTGACTGTACTGAGTTATGACCAGCGAGTAAACTGGCTGGGGTTGTGTACAGTTGATTTTTGTTGTTTTTACTCGAACAAATCTGCTCGGCCAATTCACTGGTCATCTGACGTGGCTTTTTGCGAAGCTGCTGATTCAGTCACTGTTCATCAAGCTCAATTGGTCGACCGAAGTGCGATCCGTACTTGAGATCAAAATTCCCATTTTGGAAACGCGAAAATCAATGGTAGTCGGTACTTTGAGGCATTGCTCCTTCTCCATAGACAGCACAAATCACACGTGCATATTCGGCGGCCATAACTCTTCGATTAAATGCAAAAAGAAGAAACGCTCAGTTTTGTCCACTTGACATATTATAAGGATAAAAAAATACACAAAAATCAATAAAAAAATAAATTTTAAAATTAAAACATACCGGCGTATCTTGTAGAGCAAAAGATTCTCTTTCAAATAACAAAACTTTTTTTCTAACAAAATCTCTAAAAGATGTTAAGGCCGGCACACACACACACATGTATATATATATATGTGTGTGTGTATGTCGGATTAAATAAATTGCAAACACTGTCGGATTATTTTAATAAAATCCGTTTATACTCACGTATAATCTTTCGCGTATTATAATTGAACATTTTCAAAAATGAGCTGTAAATTTGACGTTATTATCATTCAATATGCGAAAGATTATCCGTGAGTATTAACGGAATCTTTTAAAAATAAGCAGACACAATTTTTGCAATTTATTTAACCTGATATGTCTAAAAGAAAATTTGCTGCCTAAATATATATATATATAATTAAACATTTTATCTACTCAAGTACGAGATTCTATTAAAAATAATGTTTGATCAAATTAATTAAATAAACCATATGGCCGTATTATTGGTGCGTACATTGTTAAATTTGCAAAACCGGACGCTCATGAATTACCCCTTAACCCAATACTTCTTCTGCCATTTTGAAGTAATAAATATATATCATGATATATGCTAGAACGTTCCAAAATCTACGTAAATATTCATATAAAGTTTCGTTCTCAATGAAGCATTTTCTGTATGGGTCGTAGAATTAATAGCAGATAACGATGGCTAAAATGGCTATTTTCCAATTATTAAGCGAAGCAGAATTATTAGCTTGCGAATTTAAGAAGACGATGAAAAGGAACATTACTTATATTAGGCGAGCGTATACGGTTATCTAAAATGATCAATATATTATTCGCGAGTAATGAGATTTTCTTAGAATGTGTTGTGTTTAAGAAATTAGCACACATCGACCAGAACTTATTTTATTATTTTTTGGTTTGTTTTATTGAGAAAAAGACGAAGGTCTGAAATGTACATTTTTGTAAATTACTGTATTGGCATTTCCTTTTTAACTAAAATTCATCGAATATTAGTCACGTAAAATTGTAATTATAGACAGATATAGGTCGAGCTCCCAACACAGCAGAATGGTACAAAACTAAAACACTAACCATTCTAGCTGTACATTTAAATCAGTCCGAGACTTTAGTTAGGAGACTATTCATGGCATCAAACGCGTTCATAATGCAATAAACTGTAAGCCGTATGCTAACACATTCTCAGATTAGTGGATTAAATTGCCCTGTGCAATTAAATCCATACGGTTTAAAATGGAATCATTCTTCTTCAAATCTCCTGGTCTTAAACCCGAACAAGAACTAAATAAAATAACTAGAAAATTAGAAGCTTATTGTTTTTACCAATAAATTCATTTAGGTCGTTTCTCCTTATTTAGCCACTGTATCTTACGTTTTCGGTTTCGATATTTTGAATATTGTCGAGCCAACGTATCTTTCTTGGTGAACGAAAGAAATGCTTTAAAAATGTGTTTCGTCATTTTCAAAGCCACATTTATTCAGTGGAACAATGGTTGTTTAAATACTTATATATATATATATATATATATATATAATTTTATTTCACCTATATTAGTGTCTTCCACTGTAGTGATTTTTAAAGATACCTGTTGTAGATTTGAACATATATATAAGAAATTGTAATAGGATTTGAAATATTAAGTTAGTAATTCGTTACCTCTTCGTCACCGGAGCCTGTGGTACAGTTGGTATGACATTCGTTTAATAACTCAACTGTCTGGGTTTCAATTCCTGGTAGTGGATGCGCACTGCTGATGAGTTCCAAATATAGGACGAAATATTTAGGGTGCATAAAACTCTATGAATTACGTACTTAATATATATATATATATATATATGTATGTGTGTGTGTGCATATGTTTCTCTCTCTCTCTCAATATATGTGTGTGTGTGCGCGCGCGTATATGTGTGTCTATATGTACATATACGCAGAGCCATGTGTTTTATATGTGTGTGTGTATATATGTGTTTATATCTCCATATACACAAAGGCATGTGTTTTATGTGTGTGTATATATGTATTTATATGTGCATATACACACAGGCATGTGTACATATGTGTTTTACATATACTTGTGTATGTATATATATATATATATATATATATATATGTGTGTGTGTGTGTGTCTATATATGTATGTGTATATATATGTTTGTGTATATGCGGGTCTGTGTGCATGTGAGTGTATATATATATATATATATATATATATAGATATTAGTTATGAGACAAAGAATTGTATAATAATTGTAAGCGTAGATAGAAAAAAGAAAGTGATTTAACTGACAGACTCTGTAGTCAATAAATTATGCGAATAAGAATATGAACAAAGCGACTGGTGCGCTCATAATGAAACGCTATTTGACAACTCAGTGATAATAATCTATAGAGCTTGATGATCATTCTCCTAACTAAGCAAAAGTCTGTGTCTAGACATTTCGCATTATACTGATTGAATTCATAACAGTGCAGAATTCTCTTCCTGATCAAAAGCTCAACCGCTTCTGAAGCAATTCAAGGAGGATACATCCTTCCTAATCCTGATAATCACAGGAGACGAAACCGGAATCATCACTACAAATCCAAATATGAAAAAATATTTTCAATAGAACGGCTCTACTCAGTCTCAACCAATGACTTAAAGTCGTGTGAATTTGAAACACTGGTTAACATACGATCACCGAAGTTAAGCAAAGTCAAGGCTGCTCAGTAGCTAGATGAATAAACGTTACGAATAGCTGGTGATTTTTTTCAACAATTTCAGAAAAAATTTTCTGCAAGTGAGGCCATATTCGAAGAATTTAAATATTTTCGCATATCAAATTGTTCCTAATTTCTATTTACATTAACAATTAGATCTCGATTCAGAAACATAAACACACACACACACACACACACACACACACATATATATATATTTTTTTTTTTCTGACAAGCGTTTTATTATCTGAGTTTCATTTTCTAGGATATACAAATTATAAGTTAAACATTTTTTTCTCATAGTCGTCTTCGACAAATCAATGTCTTTTGTCCTGACAAACTTGTGAACACCCATCATCTTATACATAGGCATCACCTTCAAGAAAATGATCACTCAAGTCATCTACGTCTAGTTATAATAAAAATTACATTACGAATACTGAGTTTAGCATTGATAACAACTTAAATATTTTACCTAAGGGTGCACCTGAGATTAAAATAACCTGGTTTAATGAAGTTGAGTTTTAAATAGTCAGGGTGTAAAATGAATGACGCAGCTGGATTCATTATACATATTAAATCATCTTTTAGAATATTCTGCATCATATTACATAAAAAATAGTAAAAATGTCAAAATGAAAAAACAACCAAAAATAAAAATTATTGTGTATATGGTTTGATTCCAATGAGAATTTTCTCTGAAGAATCTCTTTCTAATGACGAAACGTATATTGGAAATTATTTATTCTTTTCTATTTTACCATATAGTATATTTTATAAATTACAGTCATGAAAATTGTCCTCAAATATTTGCAGCGTAAATCAGTGTGAAATTTCAGTAAGAATTAATAAAAATGTATTTTTCGAATATTGATGTCTTCGTGGGTAGGTTTTTTTCATTCGTTTTTATCTTTTTTAATAAATTATTATTGTCTTATGGCTTCTATTTGGAATATACGTGCTATTTTCCTTTTATTCGCCTTTCATCTTGGTATAAATATAAATAATAAACAAAGAAAACGTCATTCTAAAATTCAACAGAAAATATATCATTGGAAACATACATTGAACACAACCAAAAATGTGAAGCCTTATCTAAGATGTTTGTGAAAAGAGAAACAATTTGTGATGTGCATTTTGTATTTCTTCTCTCATTTTATATGCTATAGAAGATTATCTCAATTTGTAAAGATGTCATGGAAGAGAAATCTATCATTATTTCTAGTTTTTATTTATTGAATGTTTTTTATTGAATTGTAGTACCTTGGAATTGTGATTTCTTAAAAATATGCTTTGTTTATTTATTTTTTACTAATTAGAGACGAATTAAACCAACTTGTAGAAATGTTTAAAAATTCTTTATTATTTTCGATTGCTGTTTGTAAAACACTTTTATAATAATAATCCATGTTAACATATATATACTGATAAGGGCAAGACATGAAGTTTTCAATAATATATGCATATTATTTAGAAAGCACTTTTTGATTTGGTCAATCCTGGAAGAGTTGAGGATGACATTGTGACACACGCTCGCACACACACACAAGCATATATAATTTGTGTGTCTTTGTGTGCATGAGTTGAATAAATAAAAAAACTTATAACACAGACACACAACGGAAAATGATATGGAAAGACTATATATTTTTTCTTATATATCAAGTACAATTTTATGACGAAGCTGGAAATTTTCCGTTGGGCGCGTTTAGACCTTTCGAACATCATAGGACTAAAATCATGTTCATGTTGACGCAACTCTAAGGAAAGAAAACACTGATAACTTTAGATTTAAATAATCTTTTACACACACACACACACACACACACACACACACACACACACACACACACACACACACACACACACACACACATATATATACAAATTTATGCTTACGGTCATATCACGTTGAATACACCAGTTCTCGCTCGATCACCGAAGTTAAGTAACTTTGACCCTGGTCAGTACTTTGATGGGTGACCACTTGAGAATACCAGGTGCTGTAATCGTTATTGACGGATGTGCGTTGTGGTGCAGCGGATGTCGGCTCGGAGAGGAAAATGGATCAGAAAGGTATTAATCCGTCCCTTTCCTCTAGTTTTGGGTTAAATAACTGAGGTCTGTTGCTCATGCGAACTCTGGCAGACGTCTGCACCGATTGTTTGTTATCAGCAGTTCCAAAATGTGTGGTTGGTGCTGCACAAGCACCACTTTAAACAATTCTTTGTGTTGTTTTCTGTGTTAGTCGCTCATACGTCGAAATCGACGGGAGAGTCCTATATATATATATATATATATATATATATATACACTCAGCTCAGGTGTTATCAATCCTCTCAAGTTGGTAATTTCTGGATTTGTGGAAGATTTTTTTTCATTTTCTTGTTTTTATTTACTCTGGAATTCTGTTGAAATCTTTGCTTTATTTAAGTATGCTTCAATTAATTTTTTAATAATATTATGAATTAAAACATTATTTTAAATGTATTGATGTTTTTAAATCAATAAAGAATTTTTTTGTTATTAGATTTCTCTTAAAATATTCTAACCTTTCTTAAAATGATCGATGTAAATATTCTAATATGCCAAATAATAAAAAAATATAATAAATGCATGTTATTTGGAAAGCAGATTTTGATCTTGACAATCTTGGGAATTAGTGGAATGACATTTTGACTTAAGGTGAAATGTATGCATTGGGAAAAAATGATTGATAAACCCACTGGTTTAGAGTGATACCAATCGTGACAACATCCAAATTTCTGTTTACGCTATTTGAATTGTTTTTACTCTTGTCATATTCATGACGTTTCGGTCGTTCTACGTTCCGCCTTTCTTCAAGCAATATACATTGGAATTTTTAACCGAATATTTTTTTCGACCCATGGGGGATACATTGTTCTACGCTCTCGTGCAAATTAATTAAACAACTGACTTTGTTTTATTTCTTTTACCATACGGTCAGTTTTAGATCCATCGGGGTGAAAAAGTAATACGTTTTTAATTTTCCTCGGATGGGGTCATTTGCAGTGGTGTGTCACAATATGAATCAATTTTCGGGGAGTCTTATGAAAATTGTTTAGCTATGAAAAATATTGCATTTACCAGTGATTGCGTCAGATTGTTATCACAGCTACGACACTATTGTCTCGATTGTCGATTAGTTTTTCTACATTCATTGTCTGCGATGGATGCTGCTTCAATGAGGCGTACAAAAATATTAACACTGCCCAAAAACAGTGGCAAGCCTTACAAAGAAATTACGGATATTGTTAGTGTCACTTTTCAAATGTTATTCGTGTCATTCCTTCGTGGGAAACTATTTGAATCCATTAATCGAAAATGCAAAGAAAACTGCGATCGGAAGAAGAATACAACGCCAAGAGACGACGTATACATGATCAGGTAAAGTGTGAAAGATCACAGGAAGACGTTATTCGTTTGTTTCAATTAATTGTACAAGATTAAATTCCACCTGACCCTGTGTTAAATATCACGGTGTCAGTTAATTCACTTTTGTAACTCTCCAAGTTTTTGTACACGTCTGTTGTGGCCAGTTATTGAACTCAAAACACTTTAGTTCCTGTTTCTGGATTAATACAACCACGGATTTTATCCGGTGGGCGCAGTGAATGAAAGCGTGGGCTGAATTCTAGCGTATATCAGCTAAAGAAGGCCGAAAAGGGAATATTAGATATAAAAATTAAGACAACAGACTAAATAATGAAAATAGTGTAAATATTTACGATGCTTCATTCAGAAATATTGACAAATATTTAAGGTGAATATGGCAACAAATTTGAGAACAACAGTCCGAATATTATAAGTAGTCTAAATAATTAAAATATCTCACTTCAGAAATACAGACAGATATCCTAATTCCCCTGTTAAAAACATTTCATATTTCTACAATGTTTATTGTTTCATTAAAAGTTGTTTTTATGTTCCATCAACGTTCTGTATTTTTCACATTAATTCTTCGGATTTTTATAACGTATTCATAGTCCTCATGAGTGTTCACGTTATAATCCGAAATTAACTGCTCTATTGTTTATCTCTTGAATAATAACACCTGACCTTTAATCCCCAAATTTATTCTCTGTCACGTCATTTCTGCTGCACAATGTTGATCATTCACGATGAGAGATTAAACTGTCATAACTTGTAATATTTTCTTTGGACAATAATCAAATATTTAGTACCTCATAATTCTTGTTTATATACAATTTGATATCACATCAATCCCGCAATTATAAAGTCGTATTGACACAAACGTAGAATCCTACAACCTTGATCAGACAAAAACAGTGTTCAAAAAATTCGATAAAAATAATTCAAATACTGGGAGGTATTTTGACTGAGGATGGAAAGTGCGACATGGGGATCTAAAGACGCATTGGCATGGCCAAAGACGCATTTCAGAAGCGAACTAGAGTACTGAAAGACAGGCAAATCTCATTTTGAACAAAAAAACAAAAAGAGTACTGGTTTGCTATGTGATACCTCTCCTTCTGTATGGAAGTGTATGCTGGACAATCACATTAAAGATGAAGGACAGGCTTGAGGCAGCAGAAATGTGGTTTTACAGAAGGATGCTCGGAATACCATGGCCGGAGCACGTGTGCAACGATGAGGGGCTGGAAAGGATGCAAACGAGAAGAAAAATACTAAATATCGGGAAGAGACAAAAAAGGTTTCTGAGACACGTAATGAGGAAGGAGGGTCTGGAGAACTTAATATCCACCAGTCGGATAAATGGAAGGAGAGATAGGGGAAAGCAGTGAAAGATGTACTTGTTAGGTCTGAGCAAATGGTTGGCGGAGCGAGGCTTGGAAGGAATACCAAGAGAAAAATATATTGACAGCGACAACAGACAGAGCTAATTGGAAGACAATAATCGCCTACTTCCTGAAAGGACACGGCGAATGAAGAAGATCCCACATGAAATACAAGCACCTTAAGTAATTGCTCAAAACAATATTGAACCCAAAATCTGAGTTGTTTTGATGAAGAAAAGCAAATCTTACTGAAACCATAGATGGATGATCAGAGAGAAATTTGCAAATATTTAAATACTGATTTTCAGAGCATTTATGCAGTTTCAGGGAACTGAGACAGTAAATAAAACGAGAATATCACAATAACAATTTTAAATATCTAAACATCACTCATTAAAAGAGTTTGAAATCTTATCATATAAAGCATATAAAACGGCGTGGTTTCTGTTCCTCCGTTCGTCACGCCTTCTAAAATAGGCAAAGGTACAGATAGCGGCACGGATTTGAGGAATTGAAGAGCCAAGTTCAAATTCCTGCCAAATCTATTACATTCATTTACTCTAAAACCCTTTGGCAAAGTATGCATCCATCTCTTCTCCCCCCGTCTATGGGTAAATAGCAAGAGAGCTTAGTTCTTTAGTCTTGGTTGGAATCATTCTACTACAATAAGAATTATCAACCGACTGCATGAAAATATTCATCCCACATACGTTTCGGTATTGTTTGAGAAATAAAAAAATAATAGATACATGAAAATTCTACGAAAGAAGGCTGTTTAACCAACGCAGGGTAGATGCCGCAACACAAACAAGTACCCTCTAAAATATCCATACGTTGACAGATCAAAACTAAATTTTACGGAGAAATGCAAACAGGTAAATGATGTAAAAAGTACAATTAATTTGACTAGGGCGTGTCGCTTAGCACAATAGATTTTCATTAATTTAAAATATTCCCACGATTTTAAAAGCAATCAGCAATACTGAATACAGTGAGTAGTTCTACATGCGTATATATACTACGTTAAAACATATGCAAACTACTACAAATTTCTATATTAATTTTCGATATTGAAAGAACAATGTCTAATCAGGTTGTTAACAATGATAGTAATAAATATTTTATGATAAAATAATTATTTTAAGAACAACATTTCCGTTTATTTTTTGATTTTCCCGTGCGAGGTAGAAAGTTATTAAAAAAGGAGGAAAGTAAGAGGGAAGAAAAGATTAGAAAATAAGATGAGAAACAAAGAAAAAAAAAACAGAAGAAAATAAGTGAGAAAATATAGAGAGGGAAGAGACAAGGGAAACGGCTAAGAAAGAAAAATTTTAAATTCTGGTGGAAGTGTATTGCAGACTGATATTGACATCGGTTATAATGTTTGATCTCTAATATTTGGCAGGTTTTTTTTTTTAAATTACTTTCATAAAAAAGAAAAGTAAAGATACATAAGTAATAGAAATTGAAGGAGAAAATAAAGAAAAAAGTGAGAAAATATAGTGACTGAAGAAAGGGGAGAACCCCAGGAAACGAATAAGAGAGAAAAACTTAAATTTTTGCAGTTTATGACCATAATTGTTAAATACCTGATGAGACACTGTTTTTTCAATGTCAAAACAAAATATACAAATTTTGTATTTGTATTAGCGTAATAATTAATAATAAATATTCATTGGTTTATATTTTATATTGACCACTGTTTTAAAATGTTTCGAACGTTGAAATTATTTTCTCAGGTCTTATTTATTCATTTGGAAATATATATATATATATATAAGATATTGAATAGATAAAAAAAAGAGAGCTAAATGGATATTTTCCAGAGCAATATGATATATCGAGAAGAAATCTCAACACATGATCTAACAGTTATAAATTTATTTCAGTAGTTTAAAACTTACAAACTACTTGTTTAAACCTCAATTCTTTTATTTTCACTCAGAATATAAAAAATAATTTGAGATAGAGAAGAAATAAGCCTTTTTCCTTTAATTTTAATTTTACAGTTTTATTTGTATTTCTTTGTTGATTTAGTTAATATTAGTCTTGAGTATATTGTATTGTTGCTGTATGT